>JAWWEE010000074.1:1392188-1440424 GCA_035221455.1 Xenops minutus | reverse complement strand
ACTCACACACACAGGGATGTGCTCACTGCTCACACTCACACACACAGGGATGTGCTCACTGCTCACACTCACACACACAGGGATGTGCTCACTGCTCACACTCACACACAGGGATGTGCTGCACTCACTGCTCACACACACACAGGGATGTGCTGCACTCACTGCTCACACACACACAGGGATGTGCTGCAGCCCCCCGTGCTGTGCTCACTGCTCACACACACACAGGGGCTGGCTGGAGCCTTCTGGCTGGGTCTGGGGCCATGGCACCAGGCTGTGTGCTGTTCCAAAGGGCTGCAAGCCAAGCATGGCAGCAACAGGAGAGGCCCTAAGAGCTGCAGTAGTCTGTGAAGTGCCAGGCAGAAGGCACAGGGCTCTGCACACATGAAACTCTGAGCAGCAGGGCACGATGCAGACCCACACACAAACAAAAAAGATGCAGTTTGCCTGACCCTCCGAGCTGGCTCAGCACACTCAGCACTGGAAGGGAATCGAAACACAAGGAAAAGCTGAGCTCCATGAACTCAGCTGGTGAAAGGTAAAGCAGCCATACTTAAATACCTCTGCAGTGTTTAGACTGTACAAGGTTCACAAAACTTCTCTGACAACCCCTAAAACTTCATTATTTCACAGGGGTCACTGAGATTTGGCAGGGTTTTCCTCAAGGTCAGAAACATTCTCTTCATGCTTTCAATTAAACACTGCTAAATTTTGAGTGATTTATAGGGTGAAGAAAAAGTAAATAACCACTCCCCAGTTCTGGTTCCTCCTCCCCCTGCCCAGTAACTTGACAGCCTGCCAAAATTTCTGAATATTTAAACTCTGTTTTTCTGAATATTTAAAGTCTGTGCTATTACTGTTCCCATCCTATTCCTGAAGAATCCAGAAAGAGAAAACACAGGTGCTAGCAGTGAACGTGGGAGAAGGGAAATGAGTTAGACTGAAGGCACAGTGATATCCCTCCCTATAGTCTGCAGCTTCAGGATCCAAGCTTTTCCTGTCTAGCCTAGAGAAAATGTCTCATAGCATAATGAAAAAGGGAACCACGAGAAAAGGAGTTTTACACCCATTTCCTCTGCTCTTGTTTTTACATCAGCAAGAGGCTCTGTTGCCTCTTCAGACTGTGCTCTCTGTGTGGGCACATCTTGCCCTCTGTGCTGTGGACAACCCTCCCATGTACTCCAGAGCTCTGACCCAGCACATCCTGGCACTGAGAGCACGTGTTCTCCCCCGGCATCCCTCTGCTCCGAGGGACAGAGCTGCCTGCAGGGAACAGAAATTGCTCCTTCCCCCCTCCCAGACACCTGAGGATAGGCAGAGCCCTCACAGCATTGTGTTTCCATGCCCTGTGAAGGGGAGGTGGCTGCCTTTTGGTAATATCCTGGTAAATGGGGGGATTGCCCAGCAGCCTGATTTCTATCAGGGAACACGAGCAGGTTTTTGAAGGTGTGGGGACAACAGGCTGCACAATCCTAGCACTGTTCCCACAGGGATGTCAGACCCTGGAACACCTGTCTGCACACACACCTGCATCAGGCTCCCCTGTTTTAGCACAACCAGCAACTGCAGGAGACACACTGGGATATTGCAGAAAAAAGGGACCCGTGAATACAAGTGAGCAGGAGGGCAAAGAGCAAAGTCAGGGGGAAGGTTATAGTGCCTGGGCTTTTGTGTGGAATAGGCTGGTAATGCTGAGACTGAAGATGAGTGACAGAAGCAAAGAACACAGGAATTCCTTGCCCCTCTCCTCAGCACACTGGCTGCCCACCCGATTTAACCACCAGCAAAACAAAAGCCTTCTTTGTGGGTGCTCAGTGACCTATTCACAAACTCCACCTCGAAACCAGACTGTTTTCAGGTGCCACAGAAGGCCTGGGGAAGCAGAGATTCCATTATTTACCCATGGCAAGAGATCCCCTGCACAAAAAGGCACCACCGAGCCCCTTTATTGTGTGCTGGAATCTCCCCTGACCCCAGGCAGTGGCACAAAGGTCAAGTCCACGCCTGCAGTTCAGCCCAGAATTTAAGTCTAACATGTAACAGGCAATTGTTTGCTCCAAATAAGTAGATTTAATAGAACAGCAAACTTCAAAATGGCCAAAATACAATGCTTAAAAGTACTACAAACACCACGCTGAGAGCATTTTCTTAGTATGGATGTTCTTTTAAATTGCTTTTAAAGGAATTAATTAGAATGAGAAGATTCTCTTTGTAGTCCAGCTGAGAAAAAAAAAATTCTGACCAGAATTAATATATTTGGCCATGTAGAAAACGTGAAGTGTTAAATAGTCCACCAAGCTAAGGAGACACAGAGGAAAGGACAAAATGAAGGTTGTAAAATATACTTCTTTTTAGTGAGGGGGTGTGTTTTTTGTGTTTTCTTGCTGTTTTCTTTTGAGAGGCGTTGGTTTGGTCATTGTTGAGGAGTTTTGTGAGACCTTGCCTCTCAGTGTAGCCTGGCAGACCTTGGGAGGGAGTTACAGCTTGAAGGCCCAAACCTCTCTTTCTACTTGTCATCTTTATTATTAAACCTGACAGGACAAATCCAACTGATTCAATGTTTGTTAACATTTCTCTGTGCATGTGAGAAATACAGAATTCTCTTGTACAGAAAAAATTACTAGAAAGAGACCTAATCTTCATTTGGATGGCTAAACACGGAGCACAAGTTAAACTTATATTCGCCAGAGGTCCCAAAATCTTAAATTTATTAAAATAATCCTGTTTTAAAATACAAAATCAGAGCATACATAGACACTATTGGGCTGAAATATCTTTAAATACCTTTAATCTTTGGATTAAAATGTAAATTATTATTATTAGAGTTTCATTTCCTAACACAGCAGATTTCCCACTGTCGGAATCACATACAATTACTGCTTGAGAACCACCTTCCCATGTTCTTTCCCTACTGGAAATGTAATAATAATGGGTGCAACGTAGAGAAAAATGAACTGTGAATGCTCAGACTGGCCCTTCTCCCCACTGCATGGAAAATGGACATCTCCAATCTCCTCCATCCTACGGAACCAAGGGCCAGCACAGGTCCCTCCACGAATTTCTGTGGCATTTGGGGACTAAAAGCCTACTGTGTGTCCTCACAGGACAATCCTGGTAGGCACGTTTTGGGATAACAACTTTAGGTATAAACACCATGACAGCAGATTCAGAGTAAGTCTGTTTGCTGGGAACGGATCTGCAAAGCAAATCACATGGTCTGTCCAAGAGCAGGGAATGTGTCAGGAGCTCTGAAAGATCTCCCTGCCTTCCCGCTGAGAACTCTGCTTGTTAGACACAGCATTCATACATTTATGTCTTATTTTGTTACTCTCTCCTAAGAACACACTTCAGAAAGCACAGCCCTGTAACTGCACCTTCCTCTCTGACAGAGGAGATGAATCAAACAACCCCACTGTAACACCTCTCATGTCACTGCTGAAATTGCCTTTCTGTACTTTAAACAGCGTTGGAGTAACAGAAATGAAACTGCTCTGAAACAACAGAGTACCCCAGTAAGCACATTGTTAGCAAACAACAGCCCCTGTTTCGGTGAAGACAAAACCCAAAGCCTCTGCTGTTATTCTACAGCTCAACACTGAAAAAGGTAAAACCAACACAAGGCTCTAAAATTGCTCATTAAGCTAAAACACTACAGTGGGTGACTAAGCAAAATACCCAAAGTGAAGAATGTGTTTCCCTGTTTCCTCTGTTCCTCTGTGTGCTTCAAGAACAAAACCCCAGAGCAGATATAGGAGATCACTCCTTAGATAAATCCACACAGTTACATCTGTGTAGCTGAACTGCACAGAGGCAAAAATCACGACACTGGGGTAGGAAATCCTTTAGGATGTGGCAAACACCGTGGCCAGGAACGTGGCCAAGCAATAAACAGCTTCACACAAGATTCTGCTTCACTGTCATGCCCACTGCAGCATCAGCTGCCAACACGGACCTGGGGACAGGCCAAATGTCACTCATCAGGTGTCTGTGCTCTTGGCACCTCAGGGGCACTGAAGGATTTGCCCACCCCAATAAATAACCACACATCTCTTCCTTCATCAGCCTTTGTCCAAAGCAAGCAAATCACTAGCATGTGAGTCAGGTAAGATGGAATTTAAGGTCAGCAGTTCTTTGTATTCCCAAGCAAACTGTATTTGTTAGTACCACCCCCAGCCCAGGACTGAGCACTGCCCCAGTGGAACAGCTCCAGCATCCACTTGGAATTAGAGCAGGATAACACGAGAATCCCACTCAAAGAATTTCTGCAAAAACACAGGATTGGCACTTTAATGAGAGAAATGAGAGCCTTGAAGGGCAGGCTGGATGACAGTGGAATGGAAAGGCTGGAGTGGGGAAAGGAATTTATATTCTCATCTCATCATCGGAACTTCTGGTCAAAACCAACCACTTAGACTTAAGTACACAACTTAACCCCATCTACAATGAAATGAAGCTTCATGAAACAAATTCATAAAGCCTCCTGAGAATTCAAATTAAGAAAAAAACAACCAGGAAATAGAACATTGATGATCTTGAGGAAGCAAAGCTCACACCCCCCGTCCAGTGCCCAAAGCAGCAGGGCAGCACCCTGGTTAGTCAATGTTATCCTCCCCCAGTCAGCAGTGACAGAATTGGAGAGGAATCACTCCACCTTCCCAAAGAAAGAAAAGCCCCCGTCCCTCACTCCCAACACCACCCACAGCAGCCAGAGGCAAGAGGGATTCCACACCTTCCTGGTGCCCTATAAAGAACTAAGTCTCTCCATTTCTTATGCATTCTGTGAGCTGTATTTTCCCTCTTTAAGACACTATTAGTTAAGACATTTTTTAAGACAGGTTTTCGGAGGAAAAAAAAGTTCCCTGAGATTACAGAATTTTACACAGTCCTTATGCAAAAATCAAGTGCAAAATTATCATTCATTAATATTAAAACCTAACAAGTGATGGTTTTTATCACACTGGCCAATAACACATAAGTGACAGAAGTTGTGAACATTTTCTGTTCAGCCAGCCAGCAGTTTGCAACAAGTACCAGCAATGAGACAACTTGTTTCTGTCAGTGTGTATGAATTACACAGAAACCTCTCCCACTACCCAAAAAGCTACACATTTGGATTTTACACACACAGAATTTTCAACAGGTATCTGCTGGAGGAAGAAACCTCTCAATAATAAAAGTGAAAGAACCATTTGTGAAAATACGTGACATATTCAGATGTTAAAATTATTTTTGTCCCACAGCCTGCAGGTGAGACCTGTATCCAAAATCCAGCAGGAATCTCCTGCTTTTTAGCCCAGAAGTACTACCTAAGTTCTGCAGGGGCTGGAAACTGTCAGCTAAATGCTCCATGTATCCTTCCACAGGGAGTTTTAGTCCCTGGTGATGGACCATGATACTCAGTCACACAGTTAGTCCTCCACCAAGGGAAGCTGTTCTTTCTGGTGCTGCTGAGAACATGCAGAAAGAGTTCAGAGTCAGAAACAGCTCCTCTCACTCATTCCACGGATTTCTTCCTGGGGAAGAACCCCACCAAAACACCAAGAGAACAAATAGGATAACCCAGCTGAAGCTGAGAAGAGCATGGAACACTCAGAGAGGCTTTTCTGGTGCCAAACCATATAGAGAGATGTTTTTCAGTAGTGTTGAGTCCCCACAGTCACCACCTGAGGTGGGGATGGCAAGGTACATCAGCTTTTTCATTACACATCACAGTGACTGCTGAAAACAAGATATCCAACTTAATCCTTTAAACACCTTATCTGTAAAAACACACATATAATGAGCATACAGAGTTCATGTGAACTGCAAGAATAAGGTCACCTCAGTGAAAAAACGAACACATAATTGGCTGCAAACCCTCTGTGAGCCTGGGCTTTGGGAGGAGGAGGGAAACAGCTCTGGGCAGGCCAGAATTGCTGGAGTAAGGCACAGAATGGTTTCCCAGGGCTGGGAAGATTGGGAATGGCTGTGACAACAGTGCCTTGCTGCAAGGAACAGCCAGTAGTGCAGCTCCCTCCAGGTGAGCTGGTACCCAGCCCTGACAAACCACACACACACTGCCACTGCTGCCAAAAATGAAACCAGATTAAGGTAATTAACACTGGATTCTCTACACCTCTGTTTTTATTTAACAAAGCTATACCAAGATTCTTAAAGCACCTAAAAACATGTGTCTCACGAGAACTTCATAGTTAACTGTGCTTTTCCTCACAATTTATTCCTCTGTAACATCAAGGCTAATAGCAAGTAGTGCAATAGTGATCCAAGACAGCCCTAAAATTTCCATTTCTAAACCTCTCTCCATAAAGCAGAAGGGATTTCAATTTTCCAGCAGCCATGGGAACTCAAAGGAGTGGAGGGGGGGAAAAATCACTTCGGATAGATGCCAAATTTTATTACATGTGGAAGTCTGAAAGAAATCTAAATCTAGGAAAACTGTTTAGAAACGAGGCACAGTCTGGTTTTGTAAGAAACTACCCAGAATTAATACCCAGGTAAGACAGGGCCAGCAAATGGTTTTAGCAGGTTTCCCTTGTGCTGGGAGCAGTTCATGAGCTGAGTGCGAGGGAAGACTTCCTTCAGGGTTGAAAGGGTAATTCAGTTTCTATGGTCCATTAATTTCCTGGCTTCTTTGCCCAGTCTGCTCATTAGTGTGAAGTGCAGTGACGAGTTTCAGAATATGGAAGCTGAAACAGCATCTACAAAATTCCTTCACACAATGACTGCAAAACATCTATCTGAATTAGCAGAGCTTTGAGATGTTTTTGACCTAGAATTCACACTGGTGGCCTGCATCAATAACCATTTTTACCTTTACAAATGACACAAAGTCAGTTAATTACAGTATTAATGGCTTCTCACGCTTATCCATCAGCATTTACACCAACAGCCTCCAAACAGACAAACCAGTTTCACTTCAGCTGAATTAGTAACAGATGGAGAAGATACATTACCCTCAATCACAAGGTTAAACAGATAATTATGAAAAAACACCCGCAAGTGTTGGATATTATCTGATCCTATTAATGTTGCACTGACAGAGTAGCCCAGCTGAGCAGAGGAATCAGGAGAATTATTTAGGTCACTCGAAGAAACAGATTTCTGTCAGATTTCTTTCCTTCTAGAAGCACAGCCTGCACCCACTGCGCTGAAGCAGCCAAATTTGGCAGCATGGAGGCAGAGACAAACCAGTGTGTGAGTTCCAGGCTCCAGGAAAAGCTCCCACTCTGCAGTAGCACTACCCTGGATTAAACACTAACTGCAGCTGACCCTTCTCTTCCAGAGGGCAGGATGAAGAAGTTTATGTTTCATTCCCTTGGCCTGTTCAAGCCTACTTTGCTGTACACCTTTGTATTCTCTTTCTGTAACGCAGAAACAGGAGCCAACCCTCCTCACATGGAATTAAGTGGTTAAAAAAAAGGATAAACAACATTAAAGCATAAGGAGTAGTCAGGAAAAAAAATGAGGATTATGCTTTTATGCTTCATGTATTCCTTGGGGCAAGGTCATTCATTTTCTTTTTGAAAGCAAGAATAATTCTTTTGTTAGAGCCCACCTTCCACCTCCATATTTAAAGTAAGTTCTCAGCAGAATAAAGGAAAAACCTAAGTAAAAGCAGACACACATTAAGAACAGTTGAATGTGACCACTTCCTGGGGTTTGGCTGCTTCCCTGAGAGCACCTGACAAAGGCATACAAACTTCCCTAATTCCTGCAATCCAAGAACCTCCAGTCAGATGCACCGTGCCTGACTCAGACCCTGGGTGGGGGCAGAGCCTCACACCCCACTGCTGCACAAAGTGTCTGTTCCCTGCCATGGATCCCAGCTGTCCTTTGAGTTTTCTGGAATAAGCTCCCCTCGGACAGAGGGGGCAAAACATTCCAGCAGCAAATACACCTTGCCAGGATCCAGCAGCAAATCTTTCCATCCTGCCTGAACTGCTGCAGGGCAGCATTTCCCAGGGCTGGCTCCTGCAGGGGAGCCAGGAATGCTCTGAGGGGGGAGAGTCAGAGAAGAGAATCGAGTCCATGTTAATTTTGCCTTGTCCTTATTAATTGTGCCTGCCTTTATTAGCGTTTCCTGGCCACTGCCTGGAGGTGGTTGAAGTGCTGCCATCCCAGAGGTCAATCCCATGCCACTGTTCCATACAATACTATGGTACAGCTGCTGGGGAAGAGGCACATATAAGAACTCAGCACTGGAATGATTTATTTCCTTGGGAAAGAATGAGACTAGGTAGTTCTTTTCTTGTGTTCAACAACAAACACTCCTCCAATATTAAAGTGACCTGGGCAGAACAGCTCAGTTAACATTTTTCAACCATTTGAAAATGTTTTCTTAATGCTTCTGCTAAAAGACATAATTTTAATTAAAAAAAAAAATTGTTAGGAGTCTTAATATGCTATTACCTGTTAAGAAAACTAGGTCAGAGCAAATGGCAAACAAGAAAAACCTAAATATTGACTTAAATTGTGTTACCTGGCCACAAAATTCTCATGGTAAATGAAGCTCCTAAAAATAGGACTATGTGTTTGAAATACTCCTTGAAATGCAAACATTCTGCCAGCAAAGTAATCCCATGATATCAATTAAAGATATAACACAACAGTTATTGTGATATTTCTAAATACACATACACTCATCTATTACCAATCTCCAAAAATCACCTGTACAAACCCCAGAAGTCACACAGGGAGAAGGGAGGGAGCAGCAAACTCCCTTCCAGCCAAACATACCGTGTACTTGGAACTTCATGTCATCTGGGGAAGGTGCAAGTCTGCATAGGGGCAAGACGGGTATCAGATTAATGAATTAATCACAAAACTCAGGGAATGTAAGTCTTGAGCAGAAGACAGTGGGAGAGGGAGACACAATTCTGATTCTGTATGAGTTGGCAGGTGCAGAGGGGCTTTATTAGCACACTCAGGACTGCTGAAGTGCTCTGCAAGTGGCAGGACCAGCAGTGAGTCAGGCAGCTGGTATGGGGGGTGAGCCTGCCCATCACTGCCTGCACTGCAAACACAGCTAACACCTCCTGCAGGAAGCAGTCCAAACAGGCTGCCCCATTTTAGAGGGAGATGTGAGTCCACACTCACATCAGAACGCTGGAGGATCACTGGGAGGCTGCTGGGCTGGGAAAAGAATCTCTTTGAAGCTGCTCATGGGTTTGGAATGTACAAATGAAGACTGTACCCTAACTCAGCCAGACAGGGAAGTAAGGACATAACTTTAAACAATCATGTGGTTCCAATGGCTTCAGTGGAATGTGATAGTCTGAACTGATGTGCGGCTCAAGGGGTTTTAACCAGGATCTTGAAGGAATCAAAGTGCAGGCGAGGGAGCCAGAGGACTATTGAACCCCCAGGCAGCACACACAGTGCTTGGGACATGATGGTGCAACTCAAACACTCCAACAGGGCAGAAATGTGTATTGTCTGTGCTCCTGGGGACAAGTTCACCCCAGGCCCATCTCCTGGCCCTGCTCTCACTGCTCACAGGGCTCACCTCAAATCTGCACCAACAGCTCTGCCCTTCTAAGTCACTAAATTGAAAGAAAAAAACCCCTAAACAGCAGTTAATTATGCATTTGCTCTCTGATTGTTGATTTTTAGCACAAGTTTTCTGCTGTGTTTGATTTCTGTTTGCAGTTAATAACTCAGGTTATACAGTCAGCCCATGGTTGGGGTTTCCCAGCACCCACACACACAAGCACGATTTAATTCTTCACACGTACCTACGTAAGGTTTGTAAGTCACCCCAGTGGAAGTGTTCACATGCAAAATGAACTAACAGTCAAATGTTCACCACATATTGACCTGTAAGCAATACTATTTGGCTTAGGAAGTTTAAATTAATTCTAACTGCTGTTATTAATGTTTTTCTAGAAAACTTTCACAGAAAAAAAATTCATTTATTCAGCTACAAAATAGAAGAGAAGCTCTGTAGACTTTGATTTTTTTCACTAAAAATATCTGAAAATTATTTTTCTTAACAAAAACCTCTAGATAAAGGGAACAGCAGCAACACATACCGACCTGTAACTATGCACAGGTGACGTAATGGGTGTGCACATCCTACAGGCAGAGCCCAGGCAGCCACAGACATCACATTTCTGCACTGTTTTTACAGTTGATTTCAGCATAAAGGGCCTCTGAACTAGTAAACAAAGCAGAAACCCAAGGGGTTGGTACAAGGATAATCACATACAGATGTGTCATCTGCACGAAGGCAGAGCTTGAATATCTGAATATCACTTGATCAGTGCCATTCTCAGGAACAGGGAAGGAGAAGAGCCAGCAAAGACTCATTGACAACACGGATAAGAGCCCCTCATGCAGGATCAGGTTTGCACAGTCAGCAAGAAAGAAAGAAAGAAAGTAAAACCAGATTTGCACTCCCTCTTCTCCAGGGAAGGCTGACTATTAGGCTATTAGGTAGTCAGATACATTATTTTATAGCCAGCAAAGCCCTTGGGTAATAAAGAATGAGTGCAACTGCCACAGGCAGCTTTACAGGAAATCATGTGAAACAATGACAGATGCTCCAGGAGTGTTTCAAAACAAGAAAGGCAGGAAGAGCAGGGTGTCAGCTCAGGGGGTTTGCCCACGGAACACATTCTCCAGCATGCTGACAGAAACTACATAATAATTGCATGTGGAAAGTGTGCACACACACACACAGAGCCTGTGAGTGCTCAGTTAGATCATTCTGTCCATAACCCAAGCTTTTAACAAATACGTATCTCTATTGTCACTCTCAGAAACAGCTGGACAAGCCTTCCTCATTTAACAGGAATTACTTGACAAGCTTTCATATAAAACCTTCCAAAAAGTTTAAGTACTTTGCAAAAAAAATGCTCAGGCATTTAAAATACTAAAATCTCACAAAGCCTCAGTTGGATTTAATATCCTTTGCTCATTTGTGAACACAGAACTTGCATCACCAATTTCAGAGCTCGATTTTGAAAGCAATTGGTTGCTGGATGATGGAAAAAGACATCAAGCAGGATCCTAAAGAAACAAATAATGCTCAACTCCTCTATAATAAATACTAAGTGCCTAATCATGCCAGCAAGCCCCCCAGGCAGTCACCTGCATATTAAATTACACAGATACTACTGAATGCCCCAAACCTAAGTTTCTCAGGAGTTTTAGCTACAACAAAAAATACCTTAGAGATTTTGGACCAGCAGCAGCAAGATGATCCTTTACCCAGAGTGTCAGTGTGCTGCTTTTGGCACAATGACACTGATCTTGTCACTTTGCAGTGCCAGCTGACTGTTTAATAAATATGTCTGATTCTCTCTGATCTCCTGGTTGGTTTGTGTGTGTAACTAACTAACCACATCTTTGTCTTGCTTAATAGGTACTGACATTTCCAGTGTACTTTTTACTATAAACTTCTTTAATCTGTTTATTTGCTTTAATATGCTACCAACAGTATGTAAAAATTCACTCACTGGCTTTTTATAGGGACCTTTACAAAAAGGAATTATATTTAAAGCTTAACAGTAAAATCACATCAATAAAGTCAGCTTAGCACTTTTCAAAACAAAGCAGTGGAATTTCAGTGAAGGAGCATCTGCAAGGGGTAAAGACAGGTGAAATTAGTGCAACATTGCCAACTGGGTAAGCACTTGATTTTAGTTGGGATTCTTATTGTTTATTAACATGGATAGAAAATACCATTATTTTTAGAAGACTTTGGTCCAGATTATTTCTTCAAACTATAAGCTTCATTTGAAGAATATTGCTTAGCCCTCTTGAAAGATCTTTGAAATTTTTAAGCCTCTTGTTACTTGGCACAGTGAGGACAGAACCACATCCCCCTGGCTCCAAAAGGCTGGAAGCCAAGTGTTGCCTCTTTAATCTCTTGAGTTTTACAGCAAGGAAATTGTATGCTCAGCTTTATTAGAGCAGCTCACAACAAAACAGGGAGCAGAGAAAAAAGATCCACCTCCAAGTATCAGGTCACACGAGCACGTAAGTGACATAAAGCAGAGGCACCAGCACAGAACTAAAATAGAGCACTGCTATTTTTAATTCTTTGTTGCTGTCAATGGCACTGCACCAGAAATAGAATCTAAAATAAGTATGGAGGTTTGGTGGAGAGTTTATTGGTCCATCTGTTCTCCAGGAGAGCTGGAGTTTTCTGCAATACCACACAAATGACAAGCCCACAGTACATGAAGCTCTCCTTAAATACAAATATATAATCAACAGAATTTTCATGAAAAACATACCATAAGCCAAAGCCAGTCCAGTCTCCAAACAATGGTTTAAAGTTTGCAACTTGAGCCAAATAAAATCCCACCAAACTAACACTCTTATTCCCAGATCCTTATTGTGACAGTATAATGTGAAAGGATTGACTAGTTTATTTTTCAACTCAAAGTAAATCATCTCCACTCATGCAAAGCCATCATTCAAAATTGGGACATTAAATAGAGTTCTCTTTTGATACTCTTCAACTGGTAATTTACATCCAAAATGAATCTTCAAAGATCATAAGTGCTACATAAAGGGAAAATGGAAATGCAGTTGAAATTACCAGTGTGTGTGTGTGTGTGTGTGTGTGACACGAGTGGGGACACTGAGGGCCTTGAGGAAAATGAAGTACCCCAGAAAACCCTGCCACACTGCACACGTCATTACAGAGAACAGTCACTGCAACAGAGCACAGATTTGGTCTCATTAACAGCATTAGTGTTATCTCCTGTACAGAAAATCACCATGTGATGCACAGGGTGGGCAATGGATAATTAAACTCACTGGCTAGTAGAATTTCTTAATCAGCTGTTTGACAAGATTTAATTCCTTCATTCAGGATAGCCTTTGCTATGGTAACTTCCATTAGTGAAGTATTTATTTCTCTGTTCCCTTTCACCATTAATATAAGTGCTATAGGTTTGGACTGGGCTGTATTAAACAGCTCTGTGAGGGTAGTTCATTCAGTGCTCCAGCTTACTTTAATTAGTTTTTAAATTCTCTCATTTATACAAACACTACAGCTACTTAAGTGCCTCTCCTGAGATCACTTAGCCTGCTTTGATTCCTTCCCAGCATTGAGACACAGTCCTCGACTTAACTCTGCATTTAAAAGAAATGCCACAATTGTTAGGCCTCAATAATGAGAATTAGGAGAAGGCAGGAAAGGGCACAATAACAAATTCTGCTACTACTATGATACTGGGAAAATATGAAAACTAGAACTGAAGGCAAAGAACTGCAGTACAACTTCAGATGATTCAGTGACTGGATGAAGGGGAGAAAAAATAAATGGGGAAAAAGTACCCAAAAACCCACACAAATGAAATTCAATATAAATAAAAATAAAGGAGCAGGAGGAAAAAAATAATAATTCCATTAAAAAGAACATGAAGAGTCTTCATAAAGAGTCCCTCTGAAGGAGATGAACTGACCAGGGAGAGAGTAGACATGCTAAAATCAAAAGGGCTGAGACCCAAAAGGATAGAGATAGTTACACTCTCCCCTTCACACAGGAATAGGAGCCCTCAGACTACACTAATGAATGAAAAAATTAGACCAAAAACCCCAACCTTTTTCCACCCAGTGCATAGATGAGCTATGGTATTAATTACCAACAAGCATTTTCGCAGGCTGAAATTCTGTGTGGGTTCAAACTCAATTAAACACACAAAAGGAAAAATTCATCAACAGTTGTTGAACACAAAACTATGTCAAGTTGTATTGTCAAGCCCAGCAGGACGCTGACCGAGTGTACAGAAAAATAAGTGTATTCCTGGCCGAGCTGAGAGCCGTCCCTGAGCTGTGGCACTTGTGACCACTGCTGGAGACAGTGGGGATGGGAAGGGACTATCTGGGCACACTCTGCGGGTGTGTTTGCTCTGAAGAACGAGCAGCACATCCCGGCAGGCCCGGGGAACGGGGTCACACTGCTCCTACCTGCATCTGTCTCACGGCTGGGGCCGGGGCAGCCACAGCCTGATACTCCCTCCTGAGGCAACATTTCCTCTCCTGCCTCAGTTAAACCTTTTCTAGGAATGAGTGGGGCTGTAAATAATGTCACTGTGTCCCTGTTCCAGGGAACTGTTCTTCAAAACGTCAGATATAAATGGGATTTCAGCAACACTGTGTGCACACAGACGTGTTCCTACAGAAGCTGAAAAGTAGTAAAAAGATAATTCTGTACATTACACATCCAGTTCCATATTTTAGACTGTTGGAGCCTTCAACAAGAAGAAAAAACAAGGAAGATATTTTAATATTCTTCCTCCAGCTCTTCTCCATCAGCTTTCCAGTCAGCAGATGGAAATTATATAATTAGATGTACTGACATCATCATCTAAAAAACACTTGCAGTTCCCCATGTCTTTAACAGCTGGTAACACGGAGAGATTAAAAAGAGATGAGATCCCTCAAAGTAATTTTTGCAGCTTGCTTTCCTCAGGAGACAGAAAATCCCCTTGGCTGGTGGGACACTCAGTCTGCCCTTGAATGAGCCCCTTGTCCTTCAGGCACCCTGGCCATGAGGACCACCCCTCGCTCTGCCATGGCACGTCAGGAACCAGGAGACCAGATTTTGGAAATCTGGAAATCCCTCACATAGGCACCCACAGCTCCCACTCCTCATGGAATGCCTTCCCCCCTCCCCTCTCCCAGGAGCAAACTCCAAAGGAAGAGTTGTCTCATGACATTCAAACTGATGGAGAAAACACACCAGGGACCACAATGGCCCTCCATGCAAGTTTCAATTTTCCCAAATATTCCTGTGTCTAGCAAGGCACTGCTGCACATAAATATGGCCATCATTACACAATGGACATAAGAAAACTGCTTTTCAGTCCAAATCTCAGCTGGTTCTCAGAAATCCACACAAAACTTGAACAGCAAGGCAAAAAGAAAGGGGAAAAGGGGGAGGTCTGGTCATGCAGGAAGAAAATATCTTGCAAGTCACACTGAAGTGATCCATATAGACATTGCCAAATCCAATAGTGCATGAGGAATTGTTGCTGATTTTTTTCTTATAGATCACCAAGGATCAAAAGGTACCACTGCATGAATGATCTGAGATCACAGCACCCTTCTTCTGCGTAGATGAACCCTGACTGAGGCAATTCTGCACATCCCTCAGGATTTAGAGAGCCTTTTTCCTATGGGATGCAAACTCTTTGTAGCACACATAAGCTAACCCAGAAGGAGTGCTTTAGATCCTGAAGAAGAGTATCCACATCCAACAGTTAATGACAAATCTGCACCTGGATAAAAGGTGTGTTCCTCAGGAGTTACTCACTCATAACTTTATTGTCAGGGTAAGGTCTAGACAGACTAAATGCAGTCTGATTTATTACAGGTATTTTCATGTTTACTAATTTTCCAGATACAAAGCTTGACATAAATACACTGTCTGCCAAGCCAGTGTGAACCACAGGACTGGACTCCATACAAGGGGGTGTCTCCCACCCCACCCCCAAGGGAATTTGGTCAGCTCAGACCCAAACACGGGAAGAGAATCCAGCTTTTGTTTTCAAAAGGTTATCCAGTGTTTGCTGTGCAGGATTTCTTAACTTCCTAAGTGCACACACTCAGACCATACAGAGTCACTTCTCTCCCCAGCTAAGAGCATGTGAGACGTGCCCAGGGTTTGGGGTTGAGGAAGGACCTGCTCCACATGTGCTCTTCACACTGCCTCAGGCTCAGAGCACACATAACTTGTCAGGCAGAAGGAACAAAGTGTGCTCTGCAACCCCAAGAAAGAGAGAAGGGTTTTTCCTGAGGGTTTGCCCTGAAATGGCAAAATTCTTCAACAATTCACCCCGAAATCTCAGTTTGAGGGAGGTATGCAGGCAACTGATGATACATCTGCTGCCAGAACCTCTCCCTCCCCATCCTGCCCCACTGTTTCCAATGAAAAAGCTGATTTTAACTAGATGAGATTTCCCAAAGAGGAAAATTAAAAGCCCAGCCACCAGTCAGTACTTCTTGCTACAACACACTCAGAGAGAGCAGCCAAGAATAACAACCTATGGCTTCTTACTGCACTTCACTCATCCAGCCCTACCCAGTTTGTACCACCAAACGTAACTGCAGCTCCAGACAGGTTTAAAAATAAATATTGCTGAGCTCAGAACAGAGTTTGGTTACAGTGACAATGTGGGAGGAAAGAAGGAGCCCTCAGAAGCAAACAGAAGGCAGAAAGGTGGGAAGAAGTAACCCAAAAACCTGAGTGAGCACCACTGCTGTCCTTTCACTGCTGGCCTGGAGCCACACTTCAGAATTCACGGGGCTTTCCACAGGTGCCAAGGAAACTGAAGCCAACAGAGTTCATTAATGATGGTGTATTTTAAGATGTATCTGCTCTGTGATTGCTGCACATCAGCAGATTGGTCTCTGCAATGCTCATTTTAGCCTTGAAAAGGAAGACCCACAGCTCACTGCTCATTGTGCAGATGTGGGTTTGTTTGTACTACCAGGCCCACCCAGAATTGGTTTATACAGCCTTATTTAGATTATATATGATATATCGAGTGTTCATTCAAGTTTGTTATCTTCTAAACCAGCAGCAAATTTATACCCAAGACAAGCTACTTTAAAACAGTCTTATTATCCTGAATCTGACAATTTAATAAGTTAAGACACTAAAAGCATTCACGAGACTAATTCAGCTTTCTGTTCAGCTTTATAAATGGTTCCAGACAATTACCTTTTAAAAATAAGCATTTCCATAACTTTCTTGCTATACCAGTCACAGAACAGTCCATTTATATCACAAAATCTGGTGATTTCTTAAACAAGCAACCTGCTTGCACAATTCCAACAGCTCCTGTGGCATTGCACAAAGATCACATTACTTGGCAGTGTTTTAAATTACTTTTCCACCCCTGCCATGGGCAGGGACACCTTCCACCAGCCCAGGGTGCTCCAGCCTGGCCTTGGACACTTCCAGGGATCCAGGGACAGCCACAGCTTCTCTGCCCAACCTGTGCCAGGGCTTGCCCACCCTCATAGACAGGAATTTCTTCTTAAGATGTCATCTAAACCTTTCCTCTTCTGAAGCCATTCCCCCTCATCCTGTCACTCCATGCCCTTGTCCAAAGTCCCTCCTTAGCTCTTGTAGGGCTCCCAGGAGGTACTAGAAGTATTTTCCCTTTCCCCTGGAGTTTTTTGGGACTGTTCACTGCACGTGGCCACCACTTTCCCCTTCAGCCCTTGGCAATGGCCATTAGGAAAGGACACACTCAGTATTACCCAGGGAAGTTTATTGGTCTCTCAATATTTGAAGATGGGGCATCATTTTTTTGGGGTAACCCCTGATTTAAGGACTGTCTTCCTGCTCTGCCTGTTTTCTGAGCTGTTGGTGGATGGTTTAGAAAATGGGAACTTGCACGAATTAGTTGTTGGTGTTCTGGATGATATTTGTGTGCTGGGATAAATCTAAGCCTATGGATCCTCTTCCCATGAGAGTTCTTCAAGATCTTTCCAGCATGTTTCCTTGCACTTCTTTATTTAGAATTGAAAATGTTTCTCCCTTTATCTTGTCTGCAGGCTCTGGGAAAGGGTATTGCAGGGATTGGCACTGGAATAACAGGGCAGCTCTGCTTTTGTTGGGACTTCCTTCTCAGGCATGAGCAGCTTGCAAATCAAATGGTTTCTTTACCTGGTTTGCTGCTTCTGAGGTCACCTTTTTTAGGCAGTGGTTGTGACTCAAGGCTTGCTCTGAGCTGCTTCTTGGAATCGAGGTGAAACAGCCCCAGCTGGATGAAGGATGTGTCTCACGGAGCTGGGAAGCAGCTAAATGGATAATCCCTGCTAAATGAATATGGATGCAGCTGTGGCATCCCACAAGGCTGCATCTTTACCTCCAGCCTTAAAGCAAGGCTCTGTCCCCCCAAAAGTAACCTGAAGGCTCTCAGAATGCTGCGAGGAACAGCCTTCACATTCAGTGAGGATTGGGCTGGCGAGGTGCAGAGTGACATAATATGTCTTTGCCCTCTGTAATCTTCTACCCCTTCCAACATCCAGGCACACAAGGGCCAATTCAAGCCTTAATCTTGGTGTAACGAAACCACCTCGTGGTTTCTGTGTTTGAGTTGATCTAAATTGGGATGGCAGGAGCTCTTGAATCCAGCAGCTTTAGGCTATTTTAGGTGGTGAAAATCTGCCATTGGCACTATGGGGAGGCATTTATAAGTAACAAGCTAATTATGTAAAATGCACACTGTCCACTTGTTAAGATCTTCTTAAAGTTTCATAATCTAATCAGCATTTGCTATGTATAACACTTGGCTTGTTGTCCTCCCCCTGCCTTTTTAATGCCACTTTGTTGGATGAATAGATGGGTGATCAATACAGGAAGGAAATGCTTTCCTTAAGACTGGTTGGTTGAGTGTGGCCCACGTGTTGCTTTAATACAGGGCATAAAGGATTTCCCTTTTAATTACTGAGCATACATGCATTGATTTGAAGGTGGATCACAGAATGGTTGGGGTGGGAAGGGACCTTAAAGACCATTTAGTTCCAACTCCCTTCCATGGGCAGGGACACCTTCCACTATCCAAGGTTGCTCCAGCCTGGCCTTGGACACTTCCAGGGATCCAGGGGCAGCCACAGCTTCTCTGCCCAACCTGTGCCAGGGCCTGCCCACCCTCCCAGGGAAGGGTTTCTTCCTGAAGCCTAATCAGAATCTCTCCTCTTTTAATTTAAACCTGTTTCCCTTTGTCCTATCACTGTCTGTCCCTGTAAACAAATCACTCTCTTCGTTTTCTTATGGATGAAATGCAGTCCCATCTGCTCAGCAGCACTCACAGAATAAAAGTGTGTCTCTCCCTGGGCTATAATAATAATATTTTAACTAAAAAGGCAGGTCTGGCTGAGGTCCTTGCCAATATTCTGTAGTCAGGTCACCTTCAAAAGGTAAGTGAGGGTCGTGCCAGCAGCACAGGTCTGTTAGGAGCAGCTTGGCTCTCAATATTGATTCATCACCTGTGATCAACCACTGTGACAGCATCTGCTTCCCTTCCACAAAACTGGGCATGGATTTCATCCTTTGAGGAAGGGTGACACTGTTCCTAGGGTGGTGTGGGACCTGGGCCTGTCTTTGTGAATGAACATCAGGAGACTGATGGCAAATGGTCATGCTGTTTGGTTTTTTCCTCTTTTCCCTCTTTGTGGTGGGGATGGAGGAGTGTTTTGGGGTGCTGGGGGAGATCCAGGGAAAGAGCCAATGTTCAAAGGATGGCAGGGAAGGGAGGATCACACTATGCCCTTAACTCTGCAGCAGAAGGCAGTAGTTTGAGGTGGTGATTGGCTTCATGGGAACCTGTTCTAGGACACAGCAGCAAGAACATCATCTCCTGGTAGCTTGTCCTTATCTGATGAGTTTGAAACCTTGGCCAGAGCTGGTTTGTTGAGCTGAAGCTCTGACCATTGAAGTCTTGTAGAACCTCAGGGCTCCTTCAGAAAAGCATTCAAGAGACACCTTTAGTGATGGGATAACCTCCATGCAAGAGCCTTTGAGTATCTCCCTGTTGAGCTCTCTAAGGAATCCTCCTCTGTGTTCCCAATCCATTCCCACAACCTCTGTTGGGGCTCAGAGCAAGGATAAACTTCTCCCATCCCCTCACCGTGGTGTCTCTCGTGCATCCCCCTCTCTCCAGCGCCCCGAAAGTTTGGGTTTATTTCACCTGTTTAGTTTTTAAACCTGCCCCGAGGATAATGTGACATTAGAGTGGAACAGCTATCGCTGCCGTGCAGGGGAGGAATTGCAGAACCGTCAACTGCTCCCAAAATAGATCAGATGATGTGTCAACCCGCCCAACCATCCCAACCCTCCACGAGCTGACCTCCCTGCGATATCTAATAGGGGCAGGGGAGCGTGTTTGGAGGGGAGGGAGAGGTGAAACACCCCCCCACACACACACACTTCTGCCTGAATCCACACGCTTGTTTCTACAAGTTGTCATCCATCCAGAAGTTGAGGAGCAGCCAGTCTCTGCTTCCAGCTGGGGACCTCCAAGTTCTGAGTATAAAACCAGGGGAAGGAGGAAGGAGCTCGTTCTCCACTTGCCTTTCTGTGCTGGTGAACTCGAGGAGCTCTTTGCCCTCGCTGTGCTTCCCTCAAGGGTTTCATTTAATTGGTGTTGTCTGGACGGTCAGCTTTGTTTTCCCTTGAGCTGCTGGGCTGCCTGAGCATGTGTGTGTGTGCACAGGGTTATGTCCAGGCAGCGAGGGAAGCTGCTGTGTTGGCTCCAAGGTGCTCATTCCCTGGCTGCCAGTGGCTGTGGTCTGGGCAAGGGCAGCTCTGCGACTGCAGCATCTGCCGAGAACAGAGCGGGCAGTGTTTTGGGGAGGATTTATCCCACAGGGCAGGGAGAGGAGCGAGCCAAACCCTGCTGGATGGAGCTGCTGGGGTTTTATCTCGTGCTCTGGACAAAAGGGCTGGCTCTGAAGGTGTTAGGGACACAGAGGGGCGATTCATTCCGGAGGGGGGGATCGTTCCCTGGCAGGGGCGGTGGGAGAGACTGACACTGACACATGGCATTCCCACATCCCGGCGTGGGAGGCTTGCTGGGGACGTGGAAGCATTGCTGGGAGGTTGCTCCAAGCCCCATCCAACCTGGCCTTCAATGCTTCCAGGGATGGGGCATCCTGTGGGCAACCTGTGCCAAGAATTGATTCATAACATCTAATCTAAGTTTCTCTTTCCTTTTAAAGCTATTCCCCCCCCTTGTCCTATCACTATGCCACATAAAAAGGTCCCTCTCCCTCTTTCTTACAAGGCACTTGAAGCACTGGAAGGGCACAATTGCTAAAATATCAGCCTGGTGTGTGCTTGACACCTCTGGGTTGGTTCTTAGTGTCATACCAAGGGTTGGAAAGCAGGTGGGTTAAAGGCTGTAGCCAAAGCAAGGTGTGTCTTACAGGTGCCTGTTGAGGTGTTGACAACACAACAGCTGCTAAATGGGGTCAGAGCAAAGGTTTGTCCAGCCAGGCATGGACATCTGGGGAATCCAGGGAGAAGTGGGACAAGTGATGTGGCTCCTGACGTGTCCTGCTCACTCCTGGCAGGCAGTGCTTTAAAGGCTTCCTGAGCCCTCGTGTTTCATCACCCATCTGGATGAACCCTCCCTTTCCTGAACTTGTCTAATCCCTTCTGGAATCTGTTCATCATTTTGGGCTTCACAACATCCGGTGGCAATGAGCCTTGAAGTTTAATGAGGTGCTGCTTGGAACAAAAAAAAGGGCTCTGCTCTCAGTGTCTGACATTGAGTTGGACTGTTTGAATGCTGTGCCTGCTCTGAATTGGAAGGTCTGATCCCTGCAGTGCCCTGAGGGAAGTGATCCCTGTGGAGCTTCCAGCCTTGGGTGGATCCTTGGTTAAGCTTCATGGCAGTGCCTTGGTCTGCAGAGAGCCAGAAGGATGGACAAGGAGGTGTTTTGGGATCTGGAAACTACCCCATGTGTGGTGCTTTCAAATTCTTTCTCTTTAAACCTGCTGGAATAAACATAAAGCAGCAGCAGTGCAAAAAAACAAAAAAATCACAGGGAACAAACATTTATGGGTTTTCCTGGTCTTCTGTTTAGCTTTCAAATGCCAAATATCCTTTGCTCTGTGCAGCTCTTCTTAGACAAGGGAAGCTACTGAGAAAGACCATGAATTTGGATTTTCTTTGCTTGCAATAGGAAAACAAAGCTATTGCTGCAGGTTTAAAGGACAGGTGACTTTCTGGCTTTTAGGAATTTGGGCTTCATGGTAGGAGCAGATGAAACAGAGTTTGCATGTGGCTCAACTTTGCTGCAAGAAAATCAGGCCATTGAATATTTGGCCTGTTTCCTTTGGTCTCCTGTCTTGAAAATCTGGTATAAATTCTTTTGCTCTACCTGCCATGTGATCCATAACATTCGTGGTCCTCTCCTGCTCCTCAATCCCTCCAAAAACTATTCAAAAAGAAGGCAGGGGGAAGGATGATCAAGTGTATTTTCTATAAGGGTCATGTAGAAAAGTCCCTTTTGTTCCACATCGTGGGAAACTGGTAGACCCAATTCTAGATTAAATCACAGAATATCCTGAACTGGAAGGGACCCCCAAGGATCATGGAGTCCAAGCCCTGGCCCTGCACAGGACAACCCCAAGAATCCCATGGTGTGCCTGAGAGCAAGAACTACTCCAAGCCCATGTCAGGGGTGTAGCTGAGCTGTTTTTCACTGGAACAGGGAGCTGAGGTGGCAGCATTTTCAGCAGTTTTTTAAAAAAAAGCCAAGAACTTCCCTCAAACAAACAAAATCCCCTATTTCCCCCACCTCCAGACTATCTGGAGCTAAATGGGTTAAAACAAGCCTTTTATTTTCTCCTCTGGGTTTATTTCTTCATTTTCCATCCCATTGCTCCCACTTAGCCACTTCCCTGCCCCAAAACTCACAGCCACACGTTGCCTACGGTCCAGTGGGACTCAGGCCAAAAGAAATCATGTCAGGCTTAAAAAACAAAAAAAATGAAATCCAATAAAAATAAGCAGTGGCTGGCTAAGGAACAGGGGTGGGTTGTGGGGTGGGGGTCCAGGAGCTGTCCAGCTGGGCAAGGGGGGTAATTCCTGGCACAGGCTGCCAGGGGCAAAGCTAATTCCATCTTAAATCAGGAGTGAAAGCCCCTGTTGCTGCCTGGCCCGTGCATTCCACTGGCACAGGCTGGTTTTGAGTTGGGTTGAAAATCCTTCTTAAATCTCACTGATTGCTGTTTCATTCTTGAGAGGATGAAGGGGAGAGGAAACAGCCTTTCCCTCCCTGCCTCCTTTCTGCACCTCTGCTCGCTCAGGGACAGAAGGGGTTGCTCCAGGGGGATTGTTCCAGTGGAATTAGGTCTTGGGGCCAAGCTACCTGTGGCCTCCCTGTGTCAAAACTCCTCCCCAAAATACCCCTGCAGTGGTTCCTGAGGGTGGTTTGGTGCTGGGAACTGCTCAGCACAAGGAAAGTTGGAAATGCCTGGAGAGCTGGTCCTGATGTTTGCCCTGGTGTTGTTTGTGTCCTGGTGGATCTTCTTCTTGCAGCTATTTACCTAAAATAAAAACGCCTTTTGCTCTGCTGGACCAGAAGTTTCCTGAATAAAGTATGTTGTAAGGAGGGAGGGGAAGAAGGAGGGGTAGTGCAGCTTTGTGGTTGAGATACAAGGGCTGAAAGACCCAAATTTGATTCCCTTTTTTGATTGTTTGTGCCCCCTTCACTGGGGGAAGGGAGGCAGGAGGGAAGCCAATTCCTTCTTTTAGTAATTCAGTAATTTAGTAATTCTTACAGTAATTCCTAACCTGGGCAGGTGTCCTGCTTTGTATGAGTGGGAAATGCAGAGGGAATGAAGTGTTTTCTTGAGGTGCAAAAGCAGCTGTTCCTCCTGGCACACTGATCCCAAAAATCTTGTGCAGGAAGGTCTCGTGACAGGGACATGTCCAGCCTTCTGCTCTGAACAGAGTAATGTCCCTTGCTCATTCACTGACATGTTTTTCCTTCAGTTGAAGGAAATTATTTGCCCTCCTGTGTGTTATGTGCCAAACTTTTTGGGCATTTGTAGAGGAGGTGAGGGCAAGTTTTGGCAGGAGATTGGATGGAGGTTTATTTAGACATGTAGCAACTGTCTTGTATCTGGGAGAAAACCATCCTTGTCTTGTCTCATCCATAGAAAACTCCCTTCTGAAGTGATGTGACAACCCCTTTTTTGGGATGTTGGGGTCCAGCACTCTCTTCAATCCAGAACTGGCCTGGGGGAAATTCCTCTTGGACCTCTGTGTTCAGCAGCCTGGGAAAAGCCTTCCAGCTCCTGTATGAACTCCATCTAAGGCTAAAATGGCAAACTCCCACATCTCTGGGGTGACACCCAGGCCTGAGAAGAACTTTGGGATCAGAGTGGTTGCTGTGAGTGCTGGAAGCATCCAGGAAAGCTGGGTTGGAAAGGGAAGAGCTGGTGATTTGCAGCAGCAGTTTTTTACTTCTAGGAACAGCTGGTACTTGTCCTTTTGCTGGATACTGAAAATAACTCTTGTCAGGCCCCAAGAGCCTGGTAGGTGTGTGTGGAAGGGTCCTTTCATGTCCACTTGAACATCATGAGATGCTCAGAGGAAACTCCTGTATTGATCTTCAATCTATATGATTGAAGACAGGCTTGAATGACTGAAACCTACAAGAACCTGCACCTTTTTCTCTTTCTGGGATAAAATTGTGATGGGAAAAGCTGGGTTTGTTACTGGAGTTTCCAGTTGTTTCGCTCATTGATCTCCAACAACTCTCCATTGTTCATGGAGATCAAAAAGGAGAGGTGAGCCTAGACTGAGTTGGTTGGGAATGATCTTGAAGGAAGAGAATTAACACATGTAGGAGAAGGGTTTTTCCTTCTGCCAATCCCTTTGATTCCCACAATGTCCCAGCATCCTGCCAGAGGACAGGGGTGGAAAACTTCACTGAGGAAGGGCTGAGCTTGAAGAAGCAGAGAGAGGTCCAACAGGACAATCTTTGTGAAGGAGGTAAATACTTGTTGAGATGTCATTGTGGAAGGCAAGAAGTCCTTACTTGCATCCATGGCCTTATTTTTGTGTAAGGATTTAAGGAAATATGTGATATTTTAGTGTGTATAAATTAGCCAGAGTAGGAAACCTCTTTGTAGCTCAGAGAATGGCAGAGAATTTTGAAACTGGCCTGAGTGGCCCCAGGTTTTGTGGTCTAAGCAAGGCAGGAATAGTCAGAAATACCTGAATGTTGGGGTGAACAAAGTGTCTTGGAGCAAAAAACCTTAGTTTTGACTTTGAGGGCTGGAAAGAAAATAAAGAATTAATTATTTTGTAGAGAAGAGGAGAAAATTTCTTGTGATACTAAATGATTTGGGGTTTCCCCAGTGCTTCTGACAGCTCTGGGAAGAGCAGAAACGAAGCTGGTGAATGTTCTTGAGATGGTTTCCTCCAGAGAATGTTGAGTTAGTGTGAGCACTTGTACCTATAAACACTTAAAAACCCAAACAACACAGTGCAGAATGAAATGGTTGATTCTTCACTGGCCAACTCTTGCTCCAAATATCAAGTCTTCATCACTCACCATGATATTCAGAATTTTTTTGCTGGACCTTGGCTTTTTACATTTCAATTATTCACTTGGCTTTTGTGGGATGGGGGGACCATGGCAAGTCATTTTAGGAAAATTTCCTCACAGTGTGGGAGTGTGATGGTGGGAGAGAGAGGGCAACTGAAGGCTGTTGGGTATGAAAAATAATAATAATAGTAGTAGTAGTAGTAATAATAATAATATAGTCCTGGTGTCCAGCATAACTCAGGGTGACTCCTTGAGCTGTGGAATCAGTAATTTTGGTGATGAGAGGGCACTCACAGGTCTGTGGAGGTGCCTTAATTCTGGATCATCCCCCCTTAAATTCTCACTAGGAAAGTCCCCACTTAAACAAGGGAAAATCCAGGGACACTGAGGAAAGTGTGAGCTGATGAGGCAATAAAACCCCTTGAGTTCTGGGATGAGCTGAGAGCAGGATGTGTCTTGAATTGCCTGTCTGGAAGGGATCATTCCGTGGTGCCACAGATAAAACATGGCTATGCAGCTATCAGTGTGAGCTGTACACTGGCAGGGGCTGAGTTTGGGATCTCTCCCAAGTCCTGGTGACTGGACACTGAACTCCAGGAAAAACCAAAGCAATGTTTGAGGTGAAGTTCCCAACCAAAGGAGCTGAATGGCACCATAGCATGTGTGCAAACTGGATGGGTCTGGTGATTCCATCAGGAATCCTTCTGCTTTCCTGGCTTCAGACTAGTGCCAGGTGGAACTGGAAGGGGAATAGTTTAAATGATGTTCCAAAGGTTCCTTTCGGTGTGCTGGCTATGGCAGAGGGCAGCCAGGTCCCTCCTCAGGTCTGGGTGGTGCAGGTGTGTCACTTGGAGAAGAAGTCAGGCAAGATGAGGTCAAAGCCTGACTTAGAACCACTTTGTAGACTCATGTTGCTCTCAGAGAGTTGAAGCTTCCTGGGTTGTGTTCAATGAGCTGTTTGGTCTTCTCTCCACGTTCCTAGAGCACAAACACACCATCTTGTGGATTGTTAGAATGGTTTGGGTGGAAGGGACCTTAAAGATCACCTAGTTCCAACCACCCTGCCATGGGGAGGGACACCTTCCACTAGAAGGTGACCACTTCACTTCACACTCAGCCCCCTCTCCATGCAAGATAATACAATCCCAGGGGCCTGGCTGGCCGTTCCATCCCAACAATTGTGGATTGGGTGTGTAAAAAATAATAATAATAAAAAAAAAAACAACAAGCAAAAAAACACGCCCTCCCCTGAAAAACTTGGTAGGACAGAACAGCTTGGTCTTTGTGAGGAGCTGAGAAAGCGTCCGACTGACACGGTTGCCTCACAGGACCTCACTCAGCCTGGGTTGCATAAAAGGGCTTTATGGGATTAGGAAGGTTCTGTGCAGCGTGTCAGGTGGAGCTCCCTGGCTCTGCCTGTGCTGGGTATCGATGCCATGCTCTGCAAAGTGCCACCTCACCCCTCTGCCCAGGGTTCTGCAGTGTGTGTGCAGAGCTGGGGCTGCTGCATCGCCCCTTGGCCACCCATCCAGTGCTGGGGAGGGGAGATGTGTGTGGCTTCTGCTCCTGGAGGTCTTCACTTCAAAGAGTTTGGGGGCTTTTTGGATGGAAAAAGCCCTTTTCCCTCCCCTAAATTTCCTCCTTGTCTTGTTCTAGGGGAGCTTCTGAGCATGAGTCCAGGCAGTGATGGATGGATCTCTGCTCGTGCCATGTGTGGCATGGCTTGTTCTTCCACCAGCTGTGGCACCATGAACCCTATTTCCTACCACCTCCCTGTCCCTGGATCTTTATTTTGTTCCTATTTAGCTGACTTTTATTGGAGGCACATGTAACCAGGCAAGTTTTGGGAGGCTGACCTGTGAGAAACCATAATTTGAAGGATCTCCAAGCCAACAGTTTCAGGGGGAAGGTGGGGAAGGGGTTTGAAATCACCACTTGCTATGCAGAAATCTTGGCTGTAGGATCAATTCCTGCATCCCTCCTCACTGTGATACTTGGAGGGGGTGTTTCCCAGACCCTCTGCACCTGCTCAGCTGGAAAGGTGAAATGGGAAGGGAGAGCTGTCAGGAATGCTTTGCCTCCCTCTCTGTCTCCTTTGCCAGCTGAGGATCTCTTGTGCCAACCGTGGAAGCTCGCAGGAATGAACCTTCAGAGTGTCATGAAGGCCAGGAATGAATGCCCTGGAGATTTTGTTACAGGTCTTTACTCCTGTGAAGCTCAGACTAAGGCACCTTCCTCATGAATGAGCCTTCTGGGAGCTCCAGGACTGTGTGATGTCCCCTGTCACCAAGCCCACACTGTCCCAGTTAAGACAGACCAAAAATGAAAGGTTTAACATTTATGCTTCAAATGCTATTTGGTCTTTTAGATTTTTTCTCTCATTTTGGGGGAGTAAAATTTGGGGAAAACCTAATTTTTGGCGAATTTACACTGGGTTGCACCAGTTTTCCATGTTTCCAATGGATTTTTTTATCACTGCAGGTTTTTTTTTCTGGAGATCTTAATAACTTTGGAAGGGAACTGAAGGAGAACATTTTCCTGCCCATCTTTGTTCTCCTAAAAATCCCAACTCAGCCCATTTTTTTCTTAGATGTCTGATGTTAAATCACCTCACCAACTCATCAGGAGGGATTGGATCTGTCCTGGATGCTGCTGCCTGGGACTCAGCTTGGGATTTCGTGCCCATTTGTGCACTGAGGTTTGGGATTTAAAGCATCAGAGCTGCCTGCCCTCAGGAACTGTGCTCCTGGTGGGATGCATCCCACTGACTGGAGAGGAATACTCACTCAAAACAACAAATCCCTGCTCCTGTGGGACAGGTGGGGCTTTCAAGGGTTTCCAGGACCCATCTGTGTCCAGCAAAGGGGGCTGAGTGTGTTCTCCTCTTCCCCTTTTCCCTGGTGGACCTGCAGCAATGGAGATGTCCAAGGCTGTGACCCATCCCCAAGCTCCCCTCTGCAGGACTGTGACATTCCAGCATATTTCCAATGCCAGATTGAAGCCATTCTCCCTTTTTTTGGCCAGGGCAATGAGTGCTCAGGTCATCCCAAACCCTTCCTAGTGATTCCCATTGACTGCCTGGACTGGCACGTGGCCGGGACAGTGGGGTACAGCCAGGCTGGCCAACACAGCTCTGCTGAGCCCAGCAGATGTTCCTGCAGCCTCTCTGCTCCCTGGGGACCATGCCAGGCTGGTCCTTTTCCAACAACTCGTCACTTGACACCAGGGACAGTTTGCTGGTCTTTTGTTGCACATTGTAGAGTCAAGGACCTTGTGCTGGGAGGAGGGAGGGGAGAAGGTAACAGGAGTGAACTTCTTCAGGTCATTTTTTAAGGTTTTTGAGCTTGTTCTGTCTTGTAAAAGCTTTTGGCAGTATGTCCTGGAAAGTGTTTCCTGCTCTCAAACCTCAGGCTGTGGCTCACTGGGTTTTATGTCAGGATCTCTTCTGCTGAGAGCAGGGTGGCTTTATGTGCTTCCTCAGTGTGTCTCTTGGGGTTTGGTGGGGCAAATTGTCATCTGCCCCTTCCCAAGATGGTTTCTGGCTCTGCTTGATGTGCCAAAAGGATTTTTTTGTTTGTTTGTTTGTGCACAGGATGGTGACAGTAGTGCTCATGTATTTTTGCTACTAGGAACCTTAAATTATTTCTTTCCAGTTTCAGTTTAAACACAGTCTTGTGGTGGAGATGGCCAAGGGTTTCTGTCCAAACAAGCTCTGTGAGAGCTGGAAGGGAACACAAATCCAAGTCCTACTCCCACATTGCACACACACTGTGAGGAGCCTCCCTGTAAAATCCCTGTCTGCCCAAACATCAACCAGGACATCCTGATCCCACCACTGACTCCATTATTTCCCAGAATCACAGAGTGCGTTGGGTTGAAATGACCTTAAAGACCCTCTGGATCCAACCCCTTGCCATGGATAGAGATATCACTCCCTATCCCAAATTGCTCCATGCCTTGTCCAACCTGACCTCGGACCCTTCCAGGGATGGGCCAACCCCAGCTTCTCCCCCCAACCAGCGCTCCCCCACCTTCTGAACACAGAATTCCCTCCTAAACCCTCCTCTCGCTTCCCGATTCCTCCCCAAACCCTCTTCCCTTCGCCCCTCACCGCCGTGCCCCGTTGTGTTTCCTCGCAGGCTGACGGGGAACGAGCCCCTGACCATCCTCCCTCTGAGCTCCGACCTGGAGGAGGCGGCGGTCAAAGCCCACTACAAGGTGTGTGACCGGCTGAAGCTGGAGAAGAAGCAGCGCAGGATGTGCCGGCGGGACCCCGGCGTGGCCGAGACGCTGATGGAGGCCATCAGCATGAGTGCCCTCGAGTGCCAGTACCAGTTCCGCTTCGAGCGCTGGAACTGCACCCTGGAGGGTCGATACCGCGCCAGTCTGCTCAAGAGAGGTCAGTGGGCTGGGCACCTCGGGGTGCTGCCGCCCCCTGAACCCACCACCCCCTTTAGTGTGTCCCGTGCTGTCCTTCCAGAGGTCCTGGAAGAGCCCCAGTTCATCTATGGAAGGGCACAGTGGGCAGGGGGTGTGCTGGTGGGGTCACTGGGGTGCTTCTGCTGGCCCATGGCTCCTGTCCTTGGAGGCTGGAGGTGTCTGTGTGTGTGTGTGTCCTCAGCCAGTGTGCTCCTCATTTCTGCTGGAAGCTGAGCTGTTGCTGGGCAGGAGAGTTTTGAAGCTCCCAAAACTGTCCCCTCTTGCCTCCCTTCTTTTTCCTTGCTTTGCCTCCCTTCTTTTTCCTTGCTTTGCCTCCCCTCTTTTTTCCCTTGCCTCCCCTCCCCTCTTTTTTCCCTCCCCTCCCCTCTCTTGCCTCATTTTCTTCTTGCCTTCTCTTTTTTTCTTGCTGTCCCTCTCTTTTCTTGCCTCCCCTCTCTTTTCAGCCCCCCTCTTCTTTTCTTGCCTCCCTCTTTTCCCCTAATTTATTTACTTTTCCTATTTATTTTTCCCGTTTCTTATGGCAGTCTGTCAGGAAAGGAGTTGAGAAAATGCAAACCAGGCTGTTCTGTGCTGTCCTGTTGGAGAGGGCAAGGTGAGCCATGTCATAGTACAGGGCAAATCCTTCAAGTGTTTGTGTCCTGTTACTGATCTACCCAAGGAAAAGCTCTTGGATGTGAGTGGAGGGTAATTCCCACACCTCTTCCCAGATTCAATTCAGATGGAGATGATCCTCTGAATATTGGAGGGTCAGGTGGTACTTCTATCTCTTTCCTCTGTGTTATCTCATACAGTCCAGTTTCCCCCACCCTCCCAGTAAATCCAGTTATTTCCAGCCTGCAGGACCATTTTACAGAATCCGTGCACTGATCTCCAGGGTTCTAGTGCCTTCCAGAAAGTCCCACACTCAGAGATGGACCTGGACAGACAAACCCAGGGTCTGATGTCTTTAAAGATAAGAGCAGAGGTTTGCAGGGCTCCCTCCCTCGCTAATTAGTGAGGAGGAGTAACTCAGAAGCGCCAGGGCTTAACTAATGCACTGTCACTGAGTGGTGGAAACAAGGAAAGTCCTTATGAAACCCAAGAGGTCCAGCCAGAGCTGCAAGACGTTTAAAAATATCCCTGCATGCCAGAGGAGTCCCTGGATTAGTGGCGCCTTGGGAAAGCCAAGCACTTTCTCATGCTGACACCTGGAGGCCACAGCTTGTTCCTTCAGATGGCCTGTCCCCTGGGCAGGGGGGATTTTTTGGAGCAGCCTGAGGTTGAGCTGCCTCAAAACACCATCAGGGACCCCCCACCCCATCCCACCCCTTGTAATAAATGACAGCCCTGGGGGCTGCAGGGCTCTGCCTGCTGTCTCATTCTTCCATGTTTTATATCCCTGCAACATCCCTGCCCTCCACCAGCACTGTAAATCCTTCAGATGGGGTTCCTATGGAGGAACACAGTGCCCTGTAAATCTTTCTCCTCCTCTCCAGGAGCTGCTGGTTCCTGGTTCAGCATTGCAGCAAGTGATACCCCAGGGCAAAGAGGCACATGGATCACCTTCTTAGACACAGCTATTCGGTGTGGGCTTGTTTCCTCTCCTGCAGGACCATTGCAGCTTCTTAGGGAGAGAGAGAGGGGGAAAACAGGGGAAAAAAATCCCACCAAACCACTTTTTTTTCCACTTAAAACTTTCTCCCTCTGCTTTTAAACTCGGTCACCAGAACAGCCTGGCTGCTGGTTTGGAGCTTGGGCTGATGCAGCCCGTTTCTTAAAATAACAGGGGATTGTTTAAGGGGCTTGTTATCCTCTTTGGATCCTCACAAACAATTTTGGAGATGGCTGAAACTGGATAGCTGCAGACTGTCAGTGCACCGGGGCTTAGAATGCCTGCATTGATTTAAAGCTCATTATCTTGTTACCAAATATCTTGGTGCAATCAAATAGTGCGTGGCAGAGATGGCTTTGGATGTGGCCGGAGCCAAATGTCACATGGAGTTGGTTGGAAGCCTCTGGAGCAGCCTGGGGGTGAGATGATACCCGTGGTGATGGGCACTGGGAGTCTGTGGAGCCTTCAGGGGTGGAGAATGGGAAGGGCAGAGCCAAAGCTGCTGGGTTGGAGGCTGATGGAAGGGGAGAACCTGGCAGAGGAAGCATTTCTCCTGGCTTTCTGTGTGGAGTCTCAGCTGAGATTTCACAACCACCCAGTGCTTTGGAGCAGGAGCTCTTCAGGCAGGTGGTAGGTCTGGGCTGAGTGATAAATCCAGCCAGTTTGCTGTGACTCAAGTGTTCAAGCAAGGTTGGATGGGGTATGGAGCAACCTGGGCTAGAGAAAGGTGTCCCTGCTCATGGCACAGGGGTTGGAACAAGGTAGGCAGAAAGATCCCTTCCAGCCCAAAGCATTCCATGATTTCAGTGTCTCAGACCTTCAGAGGAAGGTTTCCATCGAGGGCTCTCTGTTAGAGCACTGGTACCTCTTCATTTTGTAGCACAAGTTGTAGCAGTGGCAAGAAGCCAGTTCTACAATCCAGGGGCACAGAGGTTTGGGAACATCTGTCTTCAGTAAGTGGCATCCCTCTGACAGGCATGTGGGCAGTCTGATTTAGGGTGTAACTTAGAAAAAAAATACCCTACAAAGGCTAAAAGCTGCTTAGAAGGCATTTTGTACCCCGGGGAGTTCAGTATCTGTGAGCTGTTGTGTGAATGAAATAAAGAACTCTCCCACCATTTCCAGTGGGAGTGTTTGCAGTGCTGGAGATGTTTCTGGGGTGTCAGAGGACATGGTCTAACTTCAGGGAAAAAACAGATGGAAGAACTCTTGAGTTTGGTTTCTCAACTCTGGCTATTCCTTGCAGTGTCCTCAGTGAGTGTAGAGTTGAGCATTTCTAGTCTAGCCTTCCTCCCAGTGAGCAAAAAGTTCCTGCTCTTCTTTTCCAGGTGAGCAGTAAAAAGCTTGGATATTTCCTACCACAGTCTGGTTTGAGTCACAACCCATGGGAGGACCAACCCTCAGTCTCCTGGGCTGGATTTTCATCAGTCCTTACACACCTGGGAGTGTTTTGGGAAGGCAGGCTCTGGGAATGGGCCAGGTAGTGTCCCATGGGCTTGCTTGGACTATCATGAACCTCCCAAGGAACAGTTCCAAAAATGACCTGGCAGTGTCTCTGCATGTCCTTGGTTGACACACCAGCTTACAGATATATCCACTACTGTCACCATCCACTTGTGTTATTTTTGAGTGGGGGATTTCTTGAGCCCCATCCAAAGCTGTTCTGGAATTGCATCTCAAATATTCAGTCGTTTATGGCTTCCATGGCTGGAGAATGGGCAGCTATAAATACTGGCAAGTTTGCTCTTTATTTCTGCCTTTTATAAAGTGGGTTGAAATGGGGGGGTCTCTCTGAGTGTCAGCTGAACTGTGGAGGGGAGTGGATGCTGTCACATCCCTGCAGCAGGTGAGTGTGGAGGTGTAAAGAAGGGTGTGCAGGGAAGGTTTGAGGTGTAAACTGCTTCTGAGGCATTCAAATGAGGTGTTGTGTTGGGTTCCCAGCCCTCAGGTGCCTCCTGTGGGACTGGAGTAGGACCCAATGACTTTCTTTCAGGGTTAGAGGGAGGAAAAAGGAGCACTTGTGGTTCCTACCCCACCTTAAAGTACATCTACTCCCAACTTCTCTTCCATAGGCAAGATTCCACTAGACCAAGTTGCTTCAAGCCCCATCCAGCCTGGCCTTGGACACTTCCAGAGATGGGGCAAGTCTTGCTCAACTCTGTTTTGAGGCACAGACTGTCCCCAGAGTGACAACCACAGAGCTGGCCAGGTTCTATTTGCGTTCTTCAATCCTGCTTGTGCCACCTCTATCCACCATTCCTTGCCCTCCACTGATTCCTCTTCACCATCAGTGATGTGCTGAGAGCTTGACATGCTTTGAGGGTGTCAGAGGATGGACCAGGCTCTGCTTGGTGGTGCCCAGCCATGGCACAAGAGGAACGAGCAGGAACTGATGCTCAGGAAGGTCCACCTGGACAGGAGGAAGGATTTCTTTGCTGTGCAGTGACCCAGCCCTGAGCAGAGACCAGAGAGGGTGTGGAGTCTCCTCACTGGGGATATTCCAGACCTATCTGGACACAATCCATGCACTCTGGGATAGCCCTGCTGGAATAGGGAGGTTGGAGTGGATGCCCCACTTGTGATGCTTTGCCACAACTCCAGCTCTTCTTGCAGAACGTCTTGCCCCAACTCCCTCCTGTTTTTTTTTCCCATTCTTTAACCCTTGCTCCAGCTGCCACTAAGGCCTCTCCCTCCTCCCTCCTGCAGGTTTTAAGGAGACAGCATTCCTGTATGCCATCTCCTCAGCTGGGCTCACCCATGCCATGGCCAAGGCGTGCAGCGCGGGCCGGATGGAGCGATGCACGTGCGACGAGGCGCCCGACCTGGAGAACAGGGAAGCCTGGCAGTGGGGAGGCTGCGGGGACAACCTCAAATACAGCAACAAATTCGTCAAGGAGTTCCTGGGCAGGAAGCCCAACAAGGACCTGCGAGCCAGGGTGGACTTCCACAACAACCTTGTGGGCATGAAGGTGCGTGGCGGGCGGGTCGGGGTTTGCGCCATCGCGGGGGACGTTTGGGTTTGGGGATGCAGAAGGCATGGGTTGGTCCTTCTTCTGGAAGGGTGAAGTCTCATTTGTGGGACTATGCCCCTGGTTTTGTCACTGTGCCTCAAGAGTTGGGCAAAACTCTTGGGGAGACACCATAGGGAAAGAAATGGGACTGTCCAGGTCTGGGAAATAGGAGGTAGGGATAAAGATTGCTGGTTTTCCACAGGGAAAACAGGGATTATTATTACAAAGGAATGGAAAGACAGGTTCTTCAGGCTTATGTGAGGTAGGACATGGAGGAAGGGATTTACACTGCCACAGCACAGGTTGGGGGATGCTCTTCTTGCAGCAGATCAGGAGGACATGGGTGGTACAGCATCTCCTCAGCCAGGTTTCTTTAAAACTGGCTGGAGAACCTGGCAGAGAACCATGGTGGAGAGATTAATTTCTGACTGACCTCAGACCTGAAAGTCTCCTCAGCTTTGTTTTTGGGCAGAAACCTTTCATGTCTCCCAGAGCTGATGGGTTTGCAGATGACAGTGCTTGGGTGTGGAGTCCCCTGCTTCTTTTCCCATCCTTATCCTCTCTGCTGGAGGACTTCCTCCTCTTTATGCCTTGCTCTTCCCATGGCGCCTCCCTGCAGGAATGCCAGAGCTCAAGAAGCATTTGGACAATGCTCTCAGGCACATGGTGTGATTTCTTGGGGTTGTCCTGTGCAGAGCCAGGAATTGGACTCAGTGATTGTTCCAGCTCAGGAGTTTCTATGACTGATGTAAAGGACAAAGTGGCTGCAATTGCTGGGTCATCCCAGCAAGGGGGGAAAAGAAGGGCCTTTCCACCTTCTCCCATAATGTGCTTGGCTGTACCTAGAGTTGCCCAAACACGAAAATCCCCCAGATTGGCCAGCACAGGTGCTTAGGATCAGTGTTTCATTGCACCAACCTCGAAGGGGGACATACTGCAAGGCCAGAAATAGCCTCCGAGCCTTGTTATTGTCTGTGTGATTGGATGCAGGGTTGGGGCTGGGATGGGGGACCTGGGTCTCCAGTTTCCCAGGCAAATGCAGCCCAGCCAGTTGTGCATTCTAGGAATGGCCACCCCAGCTCAGTTGTTCCTGTGTGTATGTATAAAATGTCATTCCTTGTGACAGAGTTGGGCCACCGGGGAATGCCACCAGCAAGGGCTGGCCAGCAGAAAGTCTGCCCCTCTCCCCCACCACCAGATGCTCCTAGACAGTGCTGAGATCAGGATTAGAAACATCCTGGATTTAGCTGGTGTCTGGTTTTGGCTGACAGCTTTTCTGCTCTGGATTAAAGGGCTCAGTGTCTCTGAACTCCTGTTGCAGCTCTTTGACGTGTGAAACAGGCTTTGCAGGATGATGAAATTTGTTTCAGTCCTTGTGGTTGGTTGCTCCTGAGGGCCTGTCCCATCCCTTTGGAGTTGGCTGCGTGGCAGATGGCATTGACAATGGAGAAGGTGATCCATGGAAGCTGTCATTTCATGCTGGATGTTGCTGTGAGATGTCCTGGCCCTACTCCCATTCCAGAGATAAATAATACAGTCTCACCAAAACCTGCAAGGCCGTGGCTTTTGGTGCCATTGGCAAGTTCTTGTAACTCCATGAATATCTACCAGCAGTGGCTGGGCTGAAAAACTTGCCCAGTGGATTTCACCCAACTCCCAGTGTTCCCAGTCCCAGTATCTGCAGTCAGGATGCCCGCATGGCTGAGACCAGTCATGGATTTAGGTTAGGTGTCCTTAATTATCATTTGTCCTCTACACTAGGTGACTGTGAGCTAGAAGAACTCCAAGGATGAGCTGGAGGGGTTGACTCTTCCTGTTCTTCCTCCCCTTCCTTGTCCTGATCCCAGTGTGAGTTAGTTCCCAGGGGAAGATGCAGGACTCTCCAGCATCCTCTGCCTCCCGTTTTTTTGGCACAGTCAGGCTCTGGTCACTGGCAGTGGTTTCGAAGCAGGAGTGAAATATCTGCAGCTAAACAGCTGAGTAACAGTTGTGAGTGTTGTCCAGACACCGAGAGCCCTCATGGCAATCCAAGTCAAAGACCTTTGCTGCAGGTCAGTGATCCAGCGTTCCTATTTTCGTCCCCCCCCGATGTGTCTGTCGAGTTGGTGTTGCTGTCTGACAGCTTCCCTTGCCCGTTTGCAGCAGCAGTTGAAAGGATTTCTCTGTTTGTGCTCCTGGAGTAATTGTGCCATGGTCTGCTTGGAAGAGAAGCCAAGCACCAGATTCACACCACCACCATGAAACCAGGCACAGAACAAGGGGATTTCACATGGAGAAGGAAGCTTTTAGGAGGTTGGTGGTTCAAGGTCAGGAGAACATGCATCTATACAGTTGGTGTATGTGGACCCAAAGCAGTGAGTTTACTAATTAATGACACAATATGGTGTCATTAAGATGATCAGAGGTGAGGACCCAGGCTGGTGTTGTAGCTGCAAGATCAAAACTTGTAGGGCTAGCTTCAGATTCCAAAATTGAAACTGATATGAAGCCTGAGCATTGACCTTCTTGGTGTGGGTGATGGATTGTCTATGACATTGCTTGCACTTAGGTGTAGGTTAATACCAGGTTCCATCTGTGTCCTTCTCCCTGGTCCCACTGCGAGGGCAGTTTTGGAGGATGAAGCTGCTCAGCAGTCACTACCATATCCCTTGTTGGCTTTATTGATGTTTTCCTTGAGGAAGGTAGTGGGTTAAATATGTTTCTCAGCATGTTTTCCCTGCTTGCCTGTCTTCAAAAGAAGCTGCTCATCGACTTCTGCCATACAGACATTCCAGTCGTTGAGTGTAGGATTTGCTAACCCAGTGACTGCAGCAGTCTGAAAGCACTTTGAACTACCCTAGTTTGGCTGTTTGAACAATAACTCATATGGGTTTGATCAAAGGCAATACAGGAGCGCACATGGCCTTGATTTGTGCCATTTTGGAGCTGAACAAGTTTGAACTGGAGTCCTTGGAGCGTGTGGCTGGACGTGCATGTGTGTGTTCGCTGAGAGAGTGGAGGAATATGTATTAAAAGATACAGCACGAGCTTGGTGGTCTCTCACTGACTCTTTAACATGTCATTTTTCCCATCTAATTACTCCCAACCATGGCACAACATACAAATAGTCCCTTGAGACCCAGCAAAAAAAGGACCTGTGCTTAACTGAGTAATTTGGCAACCAACCCTCTACCCTTCTGGTGAACACAGCAGTTTCTCCATGGTGTCACAGCAGCAAACAATCCGTGTGTTTCTGTGAGGGTGACATTATCCCATCCCGCCTAGTTTTAGTGTCTCTGGGTAGACGTTCTCATTTAATTATGATTTTAACTTCTGCTTTTTTTACAACCTTGATGGGCTGGCTGTAATTTTGCTGCCACCAATGAACTAATCACTGAACATGTTGTGCCCGTGATGGCTCACCAAGTTATATGATATGACCTCAGTGGTTAATGAAAGGGCGAGCTTGTCTAGTGTGAGGATGAGGTAATTAGACCAGGACTTCTCCAGCCTTCTCTTTATTGAAAAGTAGGAGCTCTGAATAGACCACTTATTAAAAAAGCAATTTCCCTTGCTTTGCCAAATCTACTCTTTCTCATTCAGCCATTCTTTGCGAGGGGGTCTTGGGTGGAGAGGGGTGTGTGTTGGGGGGGGAGATGTTTGTGTGTGTCGAGGGGCTGGGGGTGCTGGTGGTGAGAGAAGTCAACTGTATTAAAGCTCCATTGGCAGCAATGGAGTTTTAGTGATATTAAAAGAAGAACAGGCAGCCTTGCTAAGGCTCTCATCTCCTCTATATCCTCCCCCCTCTTCCCCCCTTGCACACACAAGTGCAGCCCTCTTTTGTAACCCATTAATGAAAAGTCGGAATATTAGAGCACTCAATTAGTTCCACTGGGCTTGAGTAAGTGATGTTTTAATTAAATTTGCCCAGTTTCTCAGCAAAGTATCATTAAACATGACTTTCCAACTCCCTCTCTGGAGCGTTGCTAAGTTTCTTAATCCCAGGAGTGCTGACCTCTTCCAGAGGTATGTCTGGTCAAGCATGTCTTACAGATCCAAGGGGCACTATTAAAGGGGGCTGCTGTTACCCAAAGAAAAAAAAATAAAATTATCCTGTTCTCATTCCCTTTTACCTTTATCCTTCCAGAAAGAGGGACACAACCCTTTGCCTTCAGGACCCTTGAGAGCCAAAAGTGTGTAGTGCAAAACTATGGAAGGGCAGAAATGGAGAATAAAAGGAGTCTTTCCCCCCCAAAAAAGGTCTCTCTCTCAACAATATCCTGCTTTGAAACTGGTTCCCTTCATGAGGCTTAAATTGTTGTTGCACAATATATTTTGGGCTGTGCAGACTATGGGCACCTTTCTGAAGGATCATAAGATCTTGGAGTGGTTTGGGTTGGAAGAGATTTTGGAAGAGGCTCTAAAGATCATGTCATTCCAACCCCCTGCCACGATCCTTGTCAACCTTGTTGCTGTAGGATTCCAGTCCAGACCCATCCAAAGACACCTGATACCTGAAACATGTTATACCTGAAACCACAGGGGATGCTCTGGAGAGGATAGTGGGAGGTGCACCGACTTTTCCTTGCTGTTGGCTTGCTTATTTTGGAATTCCATGCAAGGAATGGCTTTTCCCCCCTCAGGCAGTGCTGGCAGGGATCTCTCTGGAGGGCTGAGCGTGCCTCTTGCGCTGGGGACGGACTCTCCATATCAGGTAGATGTTTGCCCAGCTATCATCTGTCTGAGGAACTTCATGAGCTATCACATAACATGTTATCAGAGCACACCACCCTCTTCATTTCTGTATCTCCATTTTACGGGGTGGGGAAATTGAGACCCAGAAAGATTAAGTGACTCACTAAAGGTCACACACAGGCGTAGCAAGGCAGGGACTTGCACCCTGCTCTCCTATTGCAGAGACAGTGTTTACAAGCACTGACCATCCAGTCCCATCCAGTTCCTCCCAGTAAACATGATTCCAGTGGAATTCCAGAGTTTGACTAACAGGCACATTTAAATGTTAATACCTATGGGGTTTTATTCTGCAGTTCAAGGTGTGTGTTAATTGTTATTTTGGAGACAAATAAATGAGCTTAATACAGCTGGTGCATGGAAAAAAACAAAAGAGATATAATACATCCTTTAAGCAACTCTTTTAGGGATGTGTTTGCTGTGAGAAATGCAGCATCACATGTTTACCAAGGTACAAACCAAACCTAGCAAAGAACATCCTGAGATGAGCCCTAGACTTGATGTACAGCTCAGTTTGCAGGGCCACCACGGGTATTAATTGCTGCAGGTCCTGACAGGTAGGAATGCACATGGAATGCTTTCTGGATTTTTCCCTCTCTTCAGGCTCAGATTGGCTCAGCCAAAGGCTTTGTAAGGCCTGGAAATCCAAACTCTGGAAAATATTGCTGTGTCCTCTAAGTGATTGCAGTTAGTTGTTTATGTGGAGCTTTCTTAGCATGTGAACCACATAAGAAATACTGAAGTTTGGGGGGGGGAATACTTGTAAAATTCTTACTTTTAAGTAGGGTTATTTTCTATGCTGAAGTGTTTGTATTTTAATGCATATGCCACTAAAATATGAGTGCTCATATTTTTAAAGAAGGAAGGGTAATGGAAAGGGAAAATTGTTCTGAAAAAAAAAAAACAACCAAGTTGAGAACAGGCTCTAAAGAAGTTTTGGGTTTTTTTACGAGATAGAAGGAAAAAGAAAGAAGGAAAAAGAAAGGAAAACTTCTAAGCCAGCCAATGGCATTGGCCAGTGTTAAGGGACAAGTCTGGTCTTCTAGTTGTGTGGGGACCGTGGCCGCTGTCCAAACAAACATTCATACTCGAGCTGCGAGAATGACTAAGCCTATTTAAATTGAAGAGGGATCTGCGTCCAGAGAGCATGGAAGGGATTTGATTTGTGGAGAAGCATCCCAGAGCCCTTTCTGAAGCACGACAAACCAGGGGGCAGGCTTTTCCCTGGCTGGGCTGGCTGCGGGGAGGGTTCAGTGCTCCCTCCTCTGCCCCAAACCATAGCGAATGGTTGGAAGCGCCGGAGCCGCAGACCAGCCATGACGACAGCGGAGCCAGAACCGAGGAATTCCCACTGCTGCTGCCCAGACAAGAGTTGTCTGAAAAACCACCGCCAGGGCCCCGTGACCCAGCTGGGAATGAATGGCGATCTGTCCTCGGCGTTTCGGCTAAAACACTGAGAAATTGTGTGTTGCAGCATGTCTGAGACTGATCATGACGGGGGCACTGAGTCTGAGCTTCGCAGCGGACCATTGTTGTGAGGAGGGATTACATGTTGCATAGCAATGCTCTGCTGTGATCCCTTCTCCCCATGGCTCTTGTAAAGCCAGTTGGGCAGGCGGTCCAGCAGCCCTATCTAATTTCCTCGGAGCAGCAAACACCAGGAAAGATGGTTCTGTCTCGCTTCATGTTTTCCTCACCCTGCCTTTGTCGGTGCTTGGTGTTCTCACAGCAAGATCAGTGGGAATTTGTGTTTCCCAAGTCAAGCTAATTAGCTCGAAAAGCTTTCTTTTCCTCCCAGATTACTCTGGTGGTGGAGGCTTCCAGACCAGGTGGTTGTTCAGAGGAGAGTGGGAGGACATAATTTCAATGTGTGATGCTGTCCCTGACCCTCTAGTCATTTTCATTTGGCTTTGTATTCATGATAGAAGCTCTCTACAGCATACAACACAGAGGATACTCCTTATTGCTCCCACTCCAGAGTTACAACTGTACTGCTCTGTGGCAACTGAGGAGTTTGGACCACAGGGAGCATGAAATGTGTTGTGCTTTGTGTTTAGTTTAGTTCATTCTGCCTCCCATCTGTGACAAGGTAGAGGCATTGCATGGGACCACTCACCTTGGTGGAGATGAGATAGTTATTAAGTGGTGATGCCTTGGGTGTTCAGGAGGGCTTCAGGTCTGTGTAGGATGGAGGTAAATCAGTCTCTGAACTGTGATGGACCTTGAAAGGAAAGCAGGAGCTACTATAGCTCTTGAAATGATAAGTTTATATTAAAAATCTTACTCTGCCTCATCTACCCTAGTCTTTTCTTGAGTAATAAAAGCTGCATTATTCTATCCTGGTTTGAAAGCATGACCTAGACATTTACCCATTTGTCCCAGAGCCCAGCCAGGAAAGCTTTCTCCAACCCTGCTCCAAGCAACCTGCTGACTTGGATCAGTCTTGCTCTGCTTCCTGAAGAAACGAGGTGGATTTAAGTGTCTCTGACAGGAGCCTGCAACAAGAGGAGGAAAGGTCGTTGTGGGAAGCTGGGGAGCGAGACGAGAAACAGAAGGGGCTCTGCCAAGACTCATTTTGGCTCGTGGGTGGTTTGGGGCCCGTAGGCAGCAGTTCTCCATCACACATCGCCTCGAGGAGCTGCATCGTGACTGACAGCAGCAGGGGAGGCTGCCTGGCCAGGAGGTTTTCCGAGGATTTTCACTCCTGCTGCCTCGTAACATTCTTGAGTCGTTCCCGGTGCTTCCAGGAGGAGGTTTATGGGGCGGTTGGGATGCACGTTGGCCATGGGAGAACCCACACGCTGGATTTTGTGAACTGCTGCATTCATGGGCACGGGGACAATGGCAACCTTTAACGCTTTGGTCCACCAGGGCATGACACCAAAGCTGTCCCAGCCACTGCTTGACAAGGAGCTAGAAATGAGTCGGGAAAAGCCAGGCTGGGATTCATTAGGGGCTTTGTGTGAGCCCAGATGAGGAGAATAGGTTCATCTACCTAAATATGCACGTTGGTACCCTCTCAGAGACCTTTGTGCTCTCGGAGGGGCAGCTGGTGGTGAAAAGCAATGTTTTTCAGCATCCATCATTGTTTGAGGAGCTGTTATTTAGACACCTGAATTCATCCCAGAGGGTGGGATTCTGCTCACACGTTAAAACAGCTAAACTGAGGTTGCCTCTGCATGATTTTGGTCCCCAGGCTCCTGTTAGTGGGTGGGGATGTGCTCAGCACCTCTCCAGTGGAGCCTGGAGAGCTGTTCAGTGGAGCAGGTGCTGCCTCATGGCAGGATCCTCTCCCTGCTTTGGCTCTGCTGAGTCAGATGGGAGTTCAGAGGTGTTTCTGAAAACGTAGGTGTTTAAACTCAAATGTTTGCCTCAGTGAGGTCAGCCCTGGCTGGCTGCTGCGATTCGAGTGCCTAAACCTACATGCTTATTCATGAACCCATCCACCAGCTGCCAATCCATCAGGACCTGGTTTTCCAACATGTGTTGTGTCGTGCCGTGCCTACCAGCCCCCTTGGCAATGCTGCACCTGCAATGCCAGCTCTCTGTTCTGGTCAGAGCTCTGCAGAGGTGGCTCCTGACCGGAACAGCCTGAATTCCATGACCCTGTCCTCTTCAGTTGGCTCTAAATCCAGGAGCTTGTCAATTCCCACTGATTTCTTGCTTTCCCATCTCCTTCTCCAGGTGGAGCAGATGCACTGGGTGGGGTGGAAGGGTTGAGGAAAGCCCGAGCTGCTGAATGACTGCAGCGTGCAGCCCTTCTCCAAGGATCTCAGCAATTCTTGCCCGGGTTGCTGATGCTCGGGGCGTGAAATCAGGTGGAGGAGCTTTGTTTCACATGAACTCAGCTCTCACTTCTGGGCAAGCAGTGAAATGTGACTTTACATGAGGGACTGTGCGGGTGAGAGCTGAGTTTTTTTTTTTCTCCCCCCCCCTCCGTGTTGAAACGTGTTCTGTACACTCTTGTCTAACATTGTGGGATTTCTCGTGGAGTTGGCCAGACACTTTGGCACACAAAGCGTGACAGCCCTTAACCAAGCCGGCCCAGCTGAGCACTATAAGCAGCAACACATCTCCCTCTGTAACCCGCCACTTGTTTGAATGCTACTGTGTATTATTGGATTGCATTTGAAAAGGTCTTGGCTGTCACAGGAATGAAGTGTGACCATTGGCCGGGCTTTTGCTGAAGGCTGTGCTGTGAGTATTGTCTTTCTAAAAATGTTTCTGGGATATCAGGGTTGGGCCAGGCCCCAATTCCGAGCCCGTGACCTATTGCACATTTGCACATGGTGCTCAGCAGGGTCCGTGCAGCCAAGGAATTTAGAACCGGATGGTGGGGAAGTGGATGGGAGCCAGTGCTCTGCTCTCAGGAGGCCACAACATGGGCAGGTGCCACCATGGGCAGAGGGGGAGGTTGTTTTCTTCTCTGTTAGATACCACACATGCCCAAAGGAAGGGCACTGTCAGTAGGACCTTGCCAGGAGGCAGATCTGTAAAATAAACTCCTGTTACTTGCTATTTTAGGGGGTGGTTATAGCTTACCCATTTAAAGTCAAAATGCAACCTGTTTTGGGGGAAGGGAGAATGGGAACTGATAAACATCAGTTTATAGTCTCTGGATAAAATGCAGGTTATCTGTGACTGTCCAAATAACGTGATGGGATCAGTCAGTTGGTGGGTTTGGGGTCCTTTGCAGCCTCCAGGGGCTGTTACCACCTTTGTCTCTCTGCAAGATGAATAACCATTGACTCTCAGCTTGTTTTTTCTTCCCTTCCTGAGATTGCTTCTCCTTCTGCTGCTTTTTCCTCTTAAAAATAACCTTGCCTTTCTATTCCCTCCATCTCATGTGTGAACTTTGTGGTTCTGATCTTCCTTCTCTGTTTGCACCCTGTGGTGATTTGAAGAGAATCATTCCCATCCAAGCTCTCCCCAAGCAAGATCTGGACATTTTGCTCCATGGAGACTCCCTTCCTTTTGCTTGGGGAATAAATTAGACATAACACATTTACTTTCTGATATCTTGAACAAGTTATTTCTCTTTCTAAGGTGTTTGAGAGATGAGTCTTGTTCCTCATTGCAACACCCATTGCAAGAGTTTGAATTTTAAAATAAGTAAAAATAATCAATTACTTAAGAAAATATTTGAAACTAAGCCTTGCCCTCAATCTTTTTGGAGGTGCTGCCAAATTCTGGAATAATATCCTGAGCACAGGTTGGAGAGGTGGGAGCTATCTGGATGTTTTTGGAGCTGCTGCTTTTGGTGATGTCATTGAGGTTGTTATTCTTGGGGGTTTATAGGGTTTTTTATATATATATATATATGTATTTATACACATATATATATTTCAGCTACATGAATAATTTTCCTCAGTCACGAAGTGAATTGGGTGGGATGTTATGCCCAGTCACTGCTGGTGGGAACAGCCCAGCTTAACCATGTTTTCACTGAGCCTGTGCTGCAAGTGGCTTGAGTTTCAGGTGGTTCCAGTGTGCTGTGTTATTCAGAAGGTTCCTACTGTCCATGTTTGTGTTCTGGAGCATGTGCCACCCACCTTTTTCCACTAAACTGACTCCACTTGTGTTACAACTTACCTACTCGGTGTTATTGACATAGATAAATAAGGGTTCAAATATGTATTCATCTCTTACTTGCATCACAGTTTCAGATCTCTGTCTATATAATGAGTGGCAGCACTTGACAACCTTTGTGCACCTTTCTAGTATTGGTAATTAGCCAATTAAGCAAAGTTCTGGCTGGTAAATGTTGTGTTTTGGAAACTGAGACCCTACTAAAACAAGTATTTTCTGTAGTATGTGTTTTCTCTCCTCTTCCAATAGATAGATTTGGAATAGTCATCAACTTGGTGTTCCTGAAGTGTCTACCAGAGAATGTCATTTTAAACTCAGTGTCTTGATTTCTTCCCCCGTAACTGATGTTCTTTTGGGGCCGTGTGTGTCTGCAGGTCATCAAGGCTGGCGTGGAGACAACCTGTAAATGCCACGGCGTGTCCGGATCCTGCACTGTCCGAACGTGCTGGAGGCAGCTCTCTCCATTCCACGAGATAGGGAAGCAGCTGAAGCAGAAATACGAGACATCCCTCAAGGTGGGCAGCACCACCAACGAGGCCACGGGCGAAGGCGACATCTCCCCGCCCAAGAAATCCACGCCGGGTCACAGCGATCAAATCCCAAGGACTACGGATCTCGTCTACATTGACGACTCCCCGAGCTTCTGCATGATGAGTCGCTACTCCCCGGGCACCTCGGGAAGGAAGTGTTACAAGGACAAGAACTGCGACAGCATCTGCTGCGGCCGCGGGCACAACACGCAGAGCCGCGTGGTCACCCGGCCGTGCCAGTGCCAGGTGCGGTGGTGCTGCTACGTGGAGTGCAAGCAGTGCACCCAGAGAGAGGAGGTTTACACCTGCAAGGACTGACGTGGCCTCTCCTGCACGGGTGGAGACCCTCGGACGGAGACAAACAGGGTTTGACTGACCTTCTGCGATCTGAACGCTGTGTTGAGACATGAGCACTTTGTAGGGTACAGGTGACCCAGCTGTGTTGCTGTTTTGTTGGTTGTTTTTTTTTTTGGTTTTGGTTTTTTTTTTTTGTGTTGTTTTCCTGTAGACTGAATTTCAATGAGGTCCAACCATGTGGAAATAAGTGCCTGTCACACTGGGGTTAGACACCAGTTGACCTTCACCTTAGTCGTCCACGCAGTTTGACGGATCATTTGTCCTCGGAACATCTTGATGGTCTCGCCAATCCTCCATGAACTCCCAGGCTCATAGATTCTCTTTGGCATCAGTTATCCATGCTATTTATTCCAGGAGCTCATCCAAGTGCTTACAGAGCTGAACAGATGAGATCTTTCTGCCTTGAATGAAGCGGTCGCTCATTTCTTCTAAAGCTGGAGAGAGGTGTGTTTGGGTAATGATGGTTCCTGAGGGTTCTTCCAGTGGAGTTTCTGCACATGGAGCAAACAAGGCTCTGACAAAGAGACCCACTGGGAGGGTCAGCTCTTTAATGACGGCTCCACGTGCGTTGTCACCAAATACAGCTCAGAAACATGGTGGGTCCACCACGTTGCAGACAGAAATATGTCCAAGAAAGAGGTTGGGAAGACAGTTGAAAACCAGACGTGCCTGTCCCTTCCAGTCGAATCCCGTGGTCTTTATTTAAAACAATTTCTCCAAACGCAGGTTCTTTAGCACTATGGCTGTCTTAAATTGAATTTTTTCTTTCTTTTTTTTTTTTTTTTAAGAACCACTAGATACTTTGGTCTCATTTTTGTCCCTGATTTCCCTCTCCTCTTCCCACCTCTTGCTGATGGAATTCACCCTGTGGTAACCGCTCCCGAAATCTGCAACTGGAACTTTTTTAGTCTTATGCCAGCCGGATTTGGATTTGTGTTTCTGAGGAGGATGAGAGAAATCCTCAGTGCCTCTTGGAACCCAGGGCTGTCCTGCACTGCACAGCAGCTGTTTTGGCCTGGATCAGACCTCTGGAGGAGTTGACTTTGCTTTGACTAGGTCATCATTCCATTTTCTCTAAACCATGGCAGTGGTACATGACACAAGCTGTATGTAAACCCTATGACCTTAAGAGTTTTTTTTTGTTTTAAATTTTATTTTATTTTTAACCACTAGATCGACTCTGTATTTTAAAAATACAACTGCTAAATGCTAACAAACCCCTGGATCTGGAATAACCAGTGGACACAGAGACAAACCAGCAAGTGGCCAGAGAAGGCAGAAATTTGACTGCAGTGGTAGATCACTCAATGCTGTGAAACAGATGACAACCTTCAGCATTTCTTTTTTTTTCCCTTGGAAGAGGAGACTTACAATCCAGGATTTGATGCACCAGTATTCTTCACTCATATAAAAGTGGATTGGAAGCAGCCAGTAAATGCCTCAGCAAAGCTTCCTGAGGAAACAGTGGAGAGTGGAGGGCGTTTAATTTGATTTTTGGTAGCAATTTTTGATTGTCCAGCAGTAACAATTTCCACCAATTTTGTATAAGTCAATCAATCTGGTTCTCAAAAGAGGAATTTTTCAACCAGTAGAAGATAATAGTATTAGCAAAGAAAATGAGTAATTTTCCAAGGTGGACCATTATTTCTCAAAGCCCTTTTTTCCTTATTTTTGTTTATTTTTTTTTTATTTCTCCCCCCACCCACCAAATAGTAGCCACTAATATTTAAGCTGTTCCTGTGCATCTACTGGGAGGAGAAAAAATCTATTTTGTTTTTTTTTTTCTTGGTAACAAACACCTGCAGTCCAGCCTGGCTCGTTGGCATCAAATCTGGGGAGGGGACAGGGTGTTGCTGTTGATGGCACCAAGGTCCTGCCAAGTGAAGTGGACTGGCTCCTTTTTGGTGTTTGCTTATTTGCTGTCCAGCTCTGGAGGTTGGGGCAGTGCTGGAGGAGGAGGAGGAATCCACACACAGTGGAATTCCCACCTTCCACCCCACGGGAAGGTCTCACAGCTTTTGGGGGATGCAGCGCTTTGGAAGTCACCCACGAGCAGTTTATCTAATGGTTTAAAAAATAAACTGACTAGAAACTTATTATTCAGTGTGTGCATGTGTATATATATATATTTATATATACTCACACATGCCAACACATAAATATATATATATAAATATTGAACGAACATTTATTTATTGTAAAGCCCTTCAGAAGGACCTTCTTATGGTTTCAATGTGGTATTATGTTAAATTCTCTCTCTCCCTCTGTCTCTCTCTCTCTCACACATATGTGCAAACTCACTGTTACAGTTTTATGTGTGTTCTAGAATAGCTCTGCCCCTCCAAAGTAAAGCTGGACCCAAACCCGCTCAAAACACGGGCATTTTTGGGTCTGAATTGCTATTTCTGGCTCCATTCTTTCTATTAAAAAACAGTCCTTAATTAAAGGATGGGCCGCAACTTATGTGCATTATTATTATTGTTATTAATTATTATTATTATTGTTATATTTAAACCATGGGCCTCATTTTCCTTCTTCTCACTGGTGTCTCTGTCTCCGTTGACCTCGCTGGAGTAACTCCACATTGCACTGGTGTGAGAGGAGAATGAGCCCCTAGGACAGGATTGAGGCTGCTGGTGCCATAAATACCCTTGCAGTGAAAAATGCTGGAGCGGGATGGGCTAGGGAAGCTCAGTGTGTTTGATGTGGGGGAGAGAGAGATGGGTGGGAAATGAGGCAGATTGGCAAAGCTTGACTAGAGGAAAGCAGCAAAGAGTGAATGAACTACTGAGTGAAAGAGCTCTTCTGTGTATTCTAACTCACGCACTGAAGCCTGGATGCTTTCTGTAAGTATTTAAAAAAAAAAAAAAAAAAAAAGAGGAAAAAAAAACAAAAGCAAAAAAAAAAGCCAAAAAAAAATAAAACAAAACCACCCCAAAAAAA
>JAWWEE010000074.1:1376422-1388562 GCA_035221455.1 Xenops minutus | reverse complement strand
CCCTGGGCAGCCTGGGCAGTGCCCACCACCCTCTGGGGGAAGGACCTTTCCCTGAGATCCCACCTAACCCTGCCCTGACACAGTTCACAAATGCTGCTTTTTCATGTGGTTGGGGAGAAAAGTGTAGAAATCAACCAGCAGCCACCTAAGGTCCAGCTGCTCGAGATCCTTCTCCAGACATCCCTCTCATCTCCCTTGGGGGTCAAAGAATCATGTTAATGCAAAGAACCTTCATGGGATGGGGTGAGAAACATCCCACCACCACCAAGGCAACTTCCCACCCTGCAGTCCTGCCATGGTTTTCACCCACGTGTCCAGATCCTCCTTAGCAATGCTTGGACACCTTGCAGAGGCAACCAAGGGTGGTCCAAATGATCCAAACAAGCAGAGAGACAACCCAGATTGTGTGTCAGGCTGAGCTGGGCGTGGGATGGAAACACTGAGCTTGGGAAGGGCTTTAGCCCCAGCTGCCCTTTCTGTATATCAGTGTATCCTTGCTAAACTGCTGTACAAGCCAGTTAAACTCTTAAACAAGGGCTTCTTGACTGTGTGCTGGAGGACTTTCTAGTGGAAGGTGTCCTTGCCCGTGGCAGGGGCTTGGAATAAGATGATCTTTTAGGTCCTTTCCAACCCAAACCACTGTATGATTCTATTACTTGGAAAACTCTGGCTTGTGTCTCTGAAGTGTTTCACAGAGTCCATTTGGTTACCCAATTCTCTCCCTCCCATACATGCCAAATCCTTGCACTGATTTCACCTTCCTGTGCCATTTCCCCCTGTGGTGCAGCTTTTAACCAGTCCTTGGAGAGAGAAGGTTCCTTTCCACAGGCTCAGCTCTGTCCATCCTCGGGACAGAAGTGATGGCTCTTTATCCAGGGTCATGCTGCTGTTGTTGGCATGGTGTCACCCTCTTTTCCTTCCTCACAAGGACAGGTTTACCAAAGCAGTGAAAACTCTGCCCAGTCAATGCCCCTCCTGCTTTTGCTCTTCTTGTGATGAGGAAAAGGGACCAGGCAAATGCTTTGGCTGAGGTTTGGGCCAGGTAGTTTTCATAGAATCGTGGGATGGTTTGGGTTGGAAGGGACCTTAAAGATCACCCACTTCCAACCCCCTGCCATGGACAGGGACCCCACTAGAGCAGGTTGCTCAACTTTTAAGCAGGAAGAGCAGATGGTTGGAGAAGATGGGGTGGGAGATGGATCTGCCTCTGATTTACCCCCACCAGACCCTGTGCTGTACCTCCCTGACTTCTCCAGCTTCCCAAGTGACCTCTCATTACACTTCCTGGAATTGGGTAATGAGAAATCTCGGGCTTGAAACCTCACAGCCAGCCTGGCCAGCCCCTTAAGGAGCTGCTAATGTGAGTCGTAAAGCCGCAGTAGCCGAGGATGTGGCAGCGTTTTGACAGCTGTTCCCGCAGAGGAAGTGGGTGAAACTAGAATGCATTGTAAGAATTTGGGATTAAAAAGTGTCAAATGAGAGATTTCACCTCCAAAAAACACGATAGGATATTTTTCCTCCTCTTCTCTCCCATCACTTTCCTCGGTGTCACTGCTATGTTGTTTCATGCTGTGGATGTGAGGAGCAGAGTGAGAGCTAAGTAAAATCCAATAAAAAATAAAAGTGTCTTCAGCTTAGAAATAAATAATGATGTGCCTGAACCTCTTACAAGCTTCTAGATACACTGAGGAATGTATTTGGTGGGGAGTTGTTATGTGATCCACGTAGGAAACTGAGGGCTGCACACGGATGAGGATAAAAGAGCATGTGCCTTTGTGAGAAAAACAGAAAAGGAGGGGAAAGAGAGAGAAAATAACGCAGGGACAAATTTTATACAGGCCTGAAACATGGGAATCTGACTGCTAATTGGACAAAAATCAAATTAATCACCAAGACATGAGAGGGAAGAGACAGGTCCCAGCATCACAGACTGGTTTGGATTGGAAGGGACCTTAAAGAACATCCCAGAGCAGGTTGTTCAGACCCCCGCCCAACCTGGCCTTGGACACTTGATATTGAATCATCATCATCTTTAACACATGTTGGTGCTTTTAAAATCTCCTTGTAGAGGTTCTAATTGAGTTATTTAAGAGATAGATGTGGCACCTCCTCTTTTTTCAGCCTCAGTAGAGTCACAGACACAGGGCCAGAGAGATGAAACAGGGCTAGAACTGAGATGTGACTTGGCCAGACTCCAACCTTCCTCACTTGGAGAACTGATCCTGGGACCACTAAGTGCCCTCAACACCCTTTGAGATGTGGAGGTGCTACAGGAGGCCAAGAAAGAGGCAAAGATCATGCTACATTTCGGAATTCCCATCCTGCCTCTCTGCCATGGGATGTAGACAGGGGACAGCAGTGTGGTTTTTGTGTCTCCCAATGGATTTTGGGTTTTGTGTCTCCCAATGGATTTCCTTCCAGCTGGCTCTCCAGGCTTGTGCCAGAATCTGTCTCCTCCACTTCTGCCAGCCAGCAGCCCTGCAGTGGGAATCAAAGCTGGCTGGAGATGACATTCAGGGCTGGAGTCCCTCGTGTGCTGTTGGCTCCAGCACTGGTGGGCTGCAGCCAGGCTAATAAAGGCTATAACTGCTGTCAAATCCAAGTGGAGCATTTCCCTCAGGATCTGGGATATAGAGCTAGTGAGAGGAGCTGCTCCCAGCTGCTTGGGAAAGAGGAGGAGCCATTTAACTTCCTACCTTCTCTCCCTGGTCATCTCTGCTCCTGCTTCCAAGAGTCACATTGTCGGTATAAAGAGTGGATTAGACTTTCTGGCTGCAGCCCCACTAGTTAATTAAACATAGTTCTCATGCTGATGCCACCTGGCATAAAACAACCCACATCCACCCTGTTAAATACCCTGGCCTCCCAGAACAAGGTGGCTCTATGCAAAATGTCCCCTGGGAATGGCCCTTGGCCCGTGGTAACATGCCAAGGAATTACTTGGGAGTGTGCCTTTACCTGAGCCAAGAGCACGCCAGGGATTTTCTAATATTTTAACAATATATTTGACCACGTTCCAGTGCCCAGGAATGTTCCTTGCCACTCTTTAAATGTGCTAAAATGGAGGCAGAAATTCAAGTGCTCTACAAATAATCCTCACAAGCCAAGCCTGAAGTATTTGTTGGTTGGTTCTTTGATTCTGCTGGGGGAGAAACCACATGTCCGGAAGGTTGACCTTCCTGGCTGGCCAGGATGAAAGCCAGAACCAAGCCCAGAGAGCTGCTCCAGCACATCAGCCTCCATTTACCCGTGAAGTGGTTTCTCTAATGGTGAGTAAATACAATTACACCTTAAAAAACGCATCACTTTTTGGGTAAAACGTGGCCAGACCTTGAAAAAAGCCTCATGCCAAATGACAGCCAGAGTGGGGGGGAATTAATGGGTGGGTTTATCAGTGTTTGCAGGCCCCTAAAATCCTTCCCCTGCTTCCTTCCCAATGCTCAAGAACTGCTGTAATTCCCTTAATGACTCAACTGAGGTACCTGTGTAAGGAATGCAGGTGGTAAACTCTCCCCCTGTGGTTCATGGAGAGATAATCAGGGATGATCAGAGGTGGGTGGTGCCTTTCCTACCCCTCCTTATCCCTTCACTGTTCTTACCTTGGGTTGCCCATAAGTGGCTGGGCTTGCACTCAGGTGGTTCTTCCTTGTATGTGTTTTCCCTGGAATTGTTCAAAACCTGTGTGGATGTGGCACCTGGGACATGGTTTAGTGGTGAACGTGGTGCTGGGTTAATGGTTGGGCTTGGGGGTCTTAAAGGCCCTTTTGCAACTTTAATGATTTTATGACTTACATTTCCTATGAATTTAAAGGCTGGCAGCGTTTCCTGTAAGAATTCCAAATGCAGGGATTGATACCAAACCTTCAGGAGTCAATAGACAGACCCTGATGGGCTCTGATTGGAGGGTGAAATCCCACGTATACAACTAATTTTAGAATATGAATGATAAATATTAGAATTCAAGTCCAGAGCCTGTTTTTCAGTCCATTTCCCACCTCTCCTTCGATGATGAACTAGCCAGAATGGCATTTGTGTCCTGGCTGCTCTTTCATCTCTGGCCTTCTCAGCTTCCCTGGGCAGTGTTAATTTTCAAGGTGCTAATTACAAGGGCACCCATCATAAATTATCACTCATTTCTCCCTCTCACTTGCACAGAAGAATCCCTTGAGGGATTAGGCCAGGTTGGATAAGGCTTGGAGCAACCTGGGCTAGTGGAAGGTGTCCCTGCCCATGGCAAGGGGTGGCACTGGATGATCCTTAAGGTCCCTTCCAACCCAAACCATTCTGGGATTCTGCTTGTTAAGGGCTCTCTGTGAGTGACATCCCGGGAGGACTGAGGGAATAAAATAAAAACAAAGGTGGTTGAGCACTGAGGTTTAATCTGGATGGATCTTCAGCCCCAGGGAACCCCCCAAGATCTGCTGGGACCTTCAACCAGTTAACCCTGCTTGATGGTTCGGGCAGAAGGCTCTGCATGGCTGAAATTTCTCTGCTTTTGGTAAGAATTAAAGATGAAAAAATGGGGTTAGTTGCTACTGACAAGGCAGCACTTTCAGAATTTGACACAGCATAGGAAAAAAAAAGGCATAAAAAAGACTTTTGAGGCATTAGTGGGTGTCCTTTGCCTGCTGTGGTGTCTTGGTAAAATGTCCCAGGCATCAAGGCTGGTCTGCTATGGTGTTTTCCATGAGCTGCCTCTCTTGTTTTTCTGTTTATTGTCTCCTGAGGCAGGGAAAATCCAACAAACCCCCAGCTTTCCCTTCCTCAGGTGTGAATGACCTCACCTGTGCCTGTCTGCCTTCCTTTATTCCTTGGGATATGTACCCAGCTGAGAACCTCTACAAGGATGGAGTGAGGAGGGGAATTATTTATAACAGTTTTATTTCTGGGTTGAATTGGCCATTAACTTTGACTTTGCTCTCTTTTTCTACTCGCTGGGAAAAAAAAAAAACATTCTTGGCTTTTTTGGGGATGCTCTGCTCACCTCAAAGCCCTGGGCTGATGGTGGTCTTGCCCAAACCTTGCTGGGTTGAGTCTTCCATGATTCCCTCTCCATCCTGGGCTGGCTCATCTCAGCTCTGATGGCACTGAGATGTTATTAATCATGTGCATCAAGAGAAATCAATTTACAGATAGATAAAATCATTTATTTCCTCATTTCCAGGTCACAGAGGAAGGAATTTAGAGGGGGTGGAAATCTTCAATCCCTCAGTTCTATGTACTCCAGTGGGTGTCTCCTCTTGGTTCCTCAAGGATAGTTTGTGGTGGCTCTGGGGGAAATGGAAATGGTTTGAAATAGTGGATAAGTGAAAGGAAAGATGCCAAATGTCTGCTTTGTGTCCATCTGGCTGGTTCCTCATAGAGAAGTTGTTTTGTTGTGGCAGGAAATTGAATTGTGATTTAAAAGTGCTGCACTGTGAAGGTTTTGCTGTACCAAGCAAATGTTGTGTTACCTGATGGGGGTATGACTTGAAACCGTGACTTGAAGCTAAAAAGGAGGGGAGGAAAAGACACACAGGATTTTTTTCTGAAGGTTCAGTGAGGTTTGGTGACAGAAAATTAGCTGGAATGGGTTATTCCAACAGCATAAACAGGTGATAAGAGCCTACAGGGGGTTGGATAATGTTTTGGGGCTGTTTCATTTTTACCTTTGCAAAAAGCAATTTTTTTTGTTGGAAACAGAAGGGGAAAAAAAAATCAGAAAATGCAGCTGTGATGCCTCATGAAAATCAAAGTTCAATTCTTTCTGTTCCCACTTTTCCCTATGGATTGGCCTCCTGGTCCCAGCAGGCTGTCCACATGTCCCCTCCATGGGGACAGCTTGGGCTGTGTCTCAGAGCAGTGACAGGACACATTTGAGCTCCAACCCTCATAAAAAAAATATATAAAATAATATTTTCAGTGCATGGAAGCCCAAAGGAAAGGATGGCAGGGAGGAAGTTTGCTGGGAATAGCAATATTTTCCCTGAAAATCCCAGCTTACTTTATAAAATTGGGTTGAAACTCAAGGACAAGTATTTATGGGAATTTTTGACCTCCTGGTTATCTGCAGGTAAGGGGGAACTCAAGGCAGATCATCAGGATTATCCTGAAGCTTCCTGATCCCATTTCTTTCCTGCTGCCAAGATTAACCCAAGGCCAATTCAGCCAAAGCACCTCAGTTTTCCCTCTCCCTCCCCTGGAATCACTTGGGATGTGGGATGTGCTGCAGCATTCCCAGGAGGTGAAGGTTGTGTACATGTGAATCCAGGTTTTGTTTTCATTTTGGAATTCTGTATTGCTGGATCCTGACAGAAATCCAGAGCCAGTTTCTATCCAGTCAGACTTCAAAGTCAAAACAAACAGCTGTGGGAGGTCTGAAAAATTTAAATATTCAGGAGTTACACAACTGCAAATGTGGTCTGTGTTTTAAGAAATATTTATTTTAAATTAGATACCTTTTTTTCCCCTGTTCTTTTCTGTACAAATGATATTTTTGGAACATTCCTGCTTTACATAGGGCTTTTAAGTCGCTAATTAGAGTGTCTATCAGGTACATTTGATGTAGGAATCACTAATGGAAGGAAACAGATGTTGTGATACAGCTAGTCTTAGAAGTTTTGAGGAATAAAACCCATAAAATATGAGTATGTATAAAAATGAAGAGTTTTTTTGCTAAATTCCCTTCCCAATGCTCTGTCCATCCTGGCTCCCACCTGAGCTGTGCCTCAATTAGTCCTTGTTAGAATTATTATTATGCCAACTGCCCAAGATCCTTTGGAATGAGTGAACTATTCCTGGCTTCACCTTCCAAGCATCCTGGTTTATTCTGGACTTAAGGGAGATGCCGTGGGTTTTTCCCTTAATTTTTTGGGGTGGGAATTCTCTCTCTGCCCCAGGACAGAGCCAAGTGACCATTCCCTGCTCCTCCTGCTGGCACCTCTCCCTTCCCAGGGGGATGTGCCCGAGTGGGTGGAGGACCCTGCAGGTCCTGCTGGGTGCAGGTTGGACTGGAACTGCTGCTCTCCCTGTGGCTCAGCATGTGCTGGGGTTGGTCATGGAATGCAGAATTTCTGGAAGGCTTTCCATGGCTTTGCCTCCTTTCCCCCCATTCCTAATTCTCTGTTGTCTCTGTCTCAGTGTTTCCAAACCTGGACTTACCCCCCTGTAGCTCCTATAAATCCCCCCAAAGGCTTCACTCCCCACCCCCTGATGTTTCTCACAGCACTGACCTCAGCTCCTGGTGTGTAGAATGCAGTTCTTCTGTTCCTTGTGAGCCAGGGGAAGATCCCCAAAGGATGGCCAGAGCATTCCCAAGTGGACTTCCAGCAGCCATAAATATCAGTATTTATAGTCAGCTTTATGACAGAAGTCAAAATACTCCATGCTCGGGGCTGGAGCATCTTAATGAGCCAGGAGCCAGGCCCAGGATGTCCTGCCAGTTCATGTTTAGAAATTAGATATTTAATATTTGGGAAAAGGTTGGGGCTTTTGCATTATTCTTCTTTCCTCTCTGTTTTCTCAGGAAATATATTCTCTTATACATTTTAAAATAGCGGATTTCGAGCACAAGAAAAATGCTGTAATGAATTCCTGCTTTTAGGGAATGCTCTGCCTTTGGCCTGGAACTACTGGGGCTTTCTTTTCTTTCCCTTCTTTTCTTCCCTTCTTTTCTTTCCCTTCTTTTCTTTCCCTTCTTTTCTTTCCTTCTTTTCTTTCCTTCTTTTCTTTCCTTCTTTTCTTTCCTTCTTTTCTTTCCTTCTTTTCTTTTCCTTCTTTTCTTTTCCTTCTTTTCTTTTCCTTCTTTTCTTTTTCCTTCTTTTCTTTTTCCTTCTTTTCTTTTTCCTTCTTTTCTTTTTCCTTCTTTTCTTTTTCTTCTTTTCCTCCCTTCTTTTCCTCCCTTCTTTTCCTCCCTTCTTTTCCCTTCCTCTTTCCTTCTCTCTCTTTTTTTCTCTCATTTCCTTTCCTTCTCTCAGGGGGTAACAGCAAAAACAAATCAACAACCCAAACCCCCCCAGACAATGATGTTGCTGTTCTGGTTGTTGGATCTGGACAAATCTGTGTCAAGGCCTGGCCTGAGCTGTATTTTGGACGAGGAGCTGAGCCAATCCTGGAGATATTTCAGTCAGGATTTCTTATCTGACTCATTCAAGGCTTGGAAGGGTCCTGCACTGACCCAGTGTTATCTCAGGAAGTTTTTTTCTGTATCTTATCTTTTCACAGCTCCTTATCACCACAGGCATGTCAGATATACTGGGAGACCTGGAGGTGCCTTCACCAGTGTGAGGCAGCAGTGAAGAACTTTCACTTCTTCATCTGAGACTAAAATCAGGGCAAGGGAGACCCAAAGTTCATCCCAAAGGACACGAAATGCCCATGTCTGGGCAAGGGGTTCAGCCTTGGACCTCCTAAACGCACTCTGGAAGATCTCTCTGCTCTAACTGGACTCAGAGAAGATCCCTGATGGTCTTTTGGGATCTTTGGTGGTCAAGAGAGGCTTCAGACCCAAGGAAAATTCTGGAAAGAGCCACCAGCTCCTCCTGGCTGCCAGCCCAAGGCTCCCTTTGTTTTCTTCCTAAGCTGTGATTTCTGAGTTTGCTTCCCAGTGAGTCAAGGGCTGTTCCCACCTCAGGAATGGAACCAAGCTGGAACCACACAGAGAGAGGGGCACTGGTGCAGAGTGGCAGCAGCAGGACCCAAACCCCTGTCCCCTTTGGAGCCCAGCCCGATGACCACAGCCCAAATGTCCTTTTTGCCACCAGGTGGAGCTGGGAGAGAACTCCTTGGAATGGGCCAGCTGAGAGCACCCAGGTACTGCACAAACCCTTGTGGATAACCAAAAACAAAAAAAAAAAAAACAAAAAAAAGAGGAATTTTTGTTTGCTCATTGGGTTGTTTTCCACCCCCCTTCCTGCCAGCCTTGGAAATTCTTGTCTTGCTGAGAGATTTCTTCCCAAAAATCAAAGAAGGGGAAATTGCAAATCATTTAGTCTGCAGTGAATGAACTCCTGCTTGCGTGGCTGGTTGGAATGAGATGACCTTTAAGGTCCCTTCCAACCCAAACCATCCCAGGATTCCGTGATTCCATGGCTGGGAGGAACAGCTGGTGCAACACTGTCATTGTTTACCTCGGACACGACTCTCCCGAGCAACAAGTGATGGGACAAGAGGAAACCTCCCCCTCACCAGTTCAAACAGCCCTCACTGGTGAGCTGGGACTGGGCATGGCAGAGAAATGTCATCTCTCAGGGCATTCAGAGAACCCCAGAATGGGTTGGGTTGGAAGGGACCTCCAAACTCATCTCATTCCACCATTCCAGGTTGCTCCAAGCCGTGTCCAACATGGCCTTGGACTCTTCCTGGGATGGAGCATCCACAACTTCTCTGGGCACCCCTTTGCTCCTCACCCTCACAGCCCAGAATCTCCCCCTCTCAGTTTTATTTACACCCAACCAGAGTGTTTCCAGCCTCTCTTTTTTTCTCTGTTTCGCCCAGCTGTGCCATTCCTTCCTCGAGCTGGTTTATGTCTTTTCCATACACTCGAAATCCTTCCCAGGGCTGCTGGAAAGGCTTTGCAAGCTCTCATGGAGGTACCATAGGTAATAAAATACATGTTACTGAATGCTGTGCAAACAAGTGAGGTCACTGTGTTTAGTAAATCTGTTTTTCCCCGGACTGAGGATAAAACCTCGTTCTCTCAGAACGCTGGAAAGTCTTAACACCTTCCTTTTTTTCCTCCCCTTTTTTCTCCTTTTGCTCGTTTTTAATTCTCTCAGCTGGTGCCCCTTGTGAGTATCCCACCTATTTTTGCAATGCTATTCTTGTTTTTAGGGACCTGGCAAAGATCTGCCTTTGGTGAGCAGTCTCCCAGCCCACAATGCTGCCTTTTTCTCAGCAAAGAAGCTGAGGATCACTAATACCAGCTTTATTTTCCTTGGCACTTCCCAGAGCTGGAGCCACCCAGCCTTTCCTTGCCCAGTGCTTCTTAATCAATACTAAATGTCTGACAGTGCAGGCAGCTTCCTTTTGCAAATAATTCTTAATCAATGTTGAGGGGCTTTGGTAGTGAAGGGAGTTCAATAAGCCTTTAGGATGGGAGGGAGTGGGAGGGTGAATCCTGACTCGGGTTTTGGCAGAGGGGATGTGTGTTAATGTCAGATGTTGGTATTTAGGTTAGATATAAGAAGGACATTTTTTTATAACAAGGGTGTAAAAACTGGCCCAGGTTTCTCAGAGAAGCTGTGGATTCAAGGTGAGCTTGGATGGGGCTCTGAGCAACCTGATCCTGTTGGATATGTCCCTGCTCCTTGCAGGGGGGTTGGACTTGATGACCTCTAAAAGATCCTTTCCAACCCAACCCATTCCATGATTTAAGAATCCACATCAAGCCCAGCCTTAAAATTAACTTCTGGAGCAGCTCAAGTTGTATATTGTCAATTTAATTTAAAGAACATTTAGGTTCTTAACTGAATAAATACATTTAGAAAACGAAGGGTGCAAGAATTAAAATCCTGAGAAAATAAAGAATTGGCTCTGCATAGACACTGTTTAAATGTAGTCATAAATCCTGTACTGCTCCTGAATGCACTGATTAAAACATTTAAATTCCTTCCATTTCAAAGGAAACCTTCAATTTAAATAAAACATTTTTTTTATTATTTTTTTTTTTGTGAAATGCATCTTCTGGGAAAGAAATAATTGGGCAGTTGAAATTCTTGGAGAGCAGAAACAAACCCCCACTCTTTCTGACCTTCAGATTGCAAAGCCAATGGGAAATTGTCTGAAGGAATGTTTTCCTGTTGGAAAAAGCCAATTTGATAAAGCTGATACGGTTTGCAAATGGTAATTCTGATAACTTTCATTGAAATGTTTGTATTTTCAGTTTCAGAAAGTGCTATTATTTCTCTCTTTCCTTTCCTGCTGCAGCATCTTGGTTATAGATACAACAAATCCAGACTCAATATTTTCTATTAAGAATATAGCAACAACACACCTCAAATCCAGTCCAAAACTTTGTCCTTATTGCCACGCACATTTGAATCAAGTGTCCTTTTCCCTCCGAGTCCAGGATATTTTGCAAATATTTTGCTTTCCTTTGGATCCAGACTGGAAAGCTATTTGAAAGCCTGGGATTTACCACAGAATGGAAAATGTGATTCCTCTCCAGCTCCAGGCCTCGCAGGTAACGGGCACTTTAGGGTGCTTTTTCAAAAGGCTACGGGAACACATTGTGGAATCGACTTTCCAGGAACGTGGTGGAACCCCCCGTTGGTTGAGGAATGTTCGAGCTGATTTGACAAAGCCCTGGGGAACATGTTCTTGAGGGCAATTTGGGATTGGCAGGCAAGTGGACGCGTTGACTTAAGACATTCTTTCTGCTTCCATGAAGGGAGGACAAAATGTTTATTTTGGTTTCAGGCTTTAATAGGTTTGGAGATATTTCAAGCTACTGGAGGCTTCAAAATTATTCAGCCCAGAGATTTCTCCATGGTTTTTTATTTCTTTTTTTTTTTTTTTTCAGGACTAGGAGTGATCTGGGCAGTAACAAAACTGCATTATTTACACACAACCTTTGTCATGTCACACTTTGGGTGAAAAAAGACCTTTTCCACTTGAAAAATGAGATTTTAGAGGGGAATGTCTTCTCCCCTCTGCCATTGAATCTCCTTCAGTCTTCGGTCAATTAGACATGGGAAAAGTTTAATCAGGGAGAAATAAAATCCCTCAAAAGTGTATTAATTCCTCAACTGAACACTAATACCAACACATAGTTGTTTTCTGCAGCAGGGATGGTGTCTCGTGGCTTCCTCATCCTCCTTTCCATTGGCTGTTGACGTTTCCGTGGGGCTTTGAAGGGAACTGTGTTTTCTCCAGAATGTGGAGACTTTCCTGCCCTTTGCTTTTCCAACGGCACGTTGGGAAGGCAAAGCCCTTGGAAAGGTCGACTCCAAGGGGAAACAGGTGATGTGAGCTCGCCATGAGTAAGGCTGGAGGGTGGCTGCAGAAACATGGCATTCCAAGAGTTTTGTAGAGAAATGCTGACCTGCTGGAGTGTGAAATGACCCTGCTGGGCTTTTTTTTTTCCTCTCTTCCTTTCCTTTCCTTTCCTTTCCTTTCCTTTCCTTTCCTTTCCTTTCCTTTCCTTTCCTTTCCTTTCCTTT
>JAWWEE010000074.1:1341648-1358875 GCA_035221455.1 Xenops minutus | reverse complement strand
CCCAAGAGTCACCCCCTGTGCCCCAGAGCATCATCCAAACCCTCCTGCAGCTCTGGCAGCCTTGGGGCTGTGCCCACCACCCTCCTGGTGTCCCAGCCCATGGTGCAGGCAGCATTAGCTCCAAGGAATGGGATGGTGTCCCAATAACACTGCCAAGCAATGCAGCTTCTCTAAGGACAGACACACCACGAAGATCTTTTGGTGATGCCCATCATTAGTAGGGAGCTGTTTTTGGGTGGAATTAGGCCTGATGGTTCTGGATATGAGAACGCTCCACCTCACTGCAAATGCTTCATTACAAGTCCCTGAGTTGTCTCATTTGTCTCTGATGCCAAAACCAGGCAGGAACTACAGGGAAAATAGGATGGACTGCAAATGGCTTCTTCCCAGAGACCATTTCATTATGGAAATGCACCTCTTGCCTATCAATGCGTGAAAGTGAAATCTGTTAACGTCTTTACACCTGAAGTGAAGTTGTTAATTGTGATCTTACAAGCTCATTTGTTCTGCCTAATTTGGAGCCCCTTGGGCTTCATCTGCCTCTTTGTTCAAGTCCTTTAGCTCAGGGGGCCTTGGTCTGGGATGGGAACTGCTATCGTGGCTCAAACTGCAGATCCAGGACCTGTTCTGGCTCCCGAGCAGAGGAAAGTACTCATTTCTACAGGAAAAAGCACACAAACTTCCTAATAAAAGCTATGGAAAGCTGCCCTTGGAAAGTCTCCTCCTGACTTGTGTTAGCAAGAAATCAGTTTACTCTGAGAGTTTCCATGTCCTCCCAAAAGGACATGTTAAAATTCCATATTAATCTTCTTAAAAGGTCATTATTGATCAATATACATTTTAAGTACATGAGGACAACACTGGAGTTTGCAGAATTATTTGTTGTGTAAAGACTTTCCTCCCCCACCCCCAATAACTTTTCACAGCCCCTCACAGAACTTGTTGAGCAAGGCCTGAGATCAGAGGCTGGTTTGGATTTGGTCCTAGAAAACAAGCCAAGCAGGATAAATAAAATAAAACATCTGGAAGTCTAGCCATCGGAATATCATCAGATATCCACTGATTCCGAGGGTATGTTGTGTATGAAAGGTAATAATCTGAAGTATTGGGCTGTTCATAACACATAACTCTCCGAAAGAATGTGGAATGAGACACCAAATAATGTTGATCTGTGTTGATTGTCTAGAAAATTTACTGTGGAAAATCAGGAGGTCTGTAATGAATAGTTGGATCGCTCGAAGGAGGGCCTGTGCCAGCAAAACCTAAACATATATTTAAAAAACAAAGATAACAGAAGTCAGTCTTGCTAAGCAGAGATGCAAGAAACAATGCGAAGGGTAAACACTGTTGAAAGGGGGAAAAAGGCAAATAAGGTTCTAATTAGTGGGAGGGCCTGACGAGATTACACAGAGAAGATAAAAGCAAGGAAACCTAATTGGAAACACAACAATGCGGTGTCAAACAACGCCAAGTATGTTATCTGGGACAAAGGGGCTTTCGGTTCTTTCCAGGGGCAAGTGGTGAGTAAAAAGGTTGATGCTCTGCAGGGCAGAAGGCAGGAAGCAGAGGGAAGCAGAACTATTAGTCATGACCGAAATGCCCATTTCCCAAACGGAGGAACAGCCCATGCAACCCTTCCCCGTGTTGGAATTGCAATTCCAGTCTCGGCCCTCGTGAACAGGGACTGGTGGGCAATGGCCAAGGAGTTCACCCAAGACCTGCTGCTCCTTCATGGCTTTCAGTGCTGGTGGCAATAGACACTGAAGTTCAGCCTGGGCACTGCTGCCATCCCATCTCTCCATGGTGATCCTTGGACAAAGGGGATTTCTCGGAATTTGGGCAACCCACTGAAGATAGGAACTTTGCAGCGTGGAAGCAGGAAGCATCAGTGAGGCCTCTCACTTCCCAGTCAGGCAATGGTGTGGTGGGTTGGAGAAAGACCTTCTGTCCAGTTTGAGGTGAACAGACACCTCATCAAGGGCTTTGATGCCCCTTTTGGGATTCAGCTCTAAATCCGGATCCCGAAGAGCAAAAGGAGCAGGACATCACTCCCCTGAGTTTGTGGTGCCTCTGTCTGTCTTATGTGCTGCAGCTGGAAATGGAAAATGGGACAAATGGAACAGGACCATTTGTTCTCCACGTGCAAACATCCTTACTAAATACCCACAGCAACCCCCAGTGCTGTGTGGAACTGCCCTCCCTGGTGTCCTGATTATCGGATTCGGAATTAAATACACAGGAAAACTGCCCATTTCCCCCTCAAACTCTTCATGTCTAAAGGCAAGGGAAGAGGGTAGATCTAGGAAAACACCCTGTGGTCAATAACCTATTGGGTGCCTTTCATCACTTTCTGTCTCCATGGGTTTTGATGTCCCTGAACTGATGCCCCAACTTTGACTTTGAGTGCATTGAGGGTGAGCAGAAGTTCACCAGTCCCTCTGGAGGAGCTCTTGGGTTGGGTGCTCGAGTCACACAGTGACTTTGAAGGCACAGACACAGCTTAAAAAAACTGTTCTGTAAAAATAAAGTCACTTCTGCAAAGTGCTTTGGAAACCTGCACTGCTGAGGAAATTCTCCCCTTGCAGAGGATGCAAAGATGCCTCATTGCTCCTGCCTGGATTTGGCTGCTCCTTTTCCAACCAGCAGACTGCCAGGCAGTGCCAGCTCCTCTGGAATATGAAACACAGGCATATTTGTGGTCATTTCTCCTTATTTTGTAGGGCTTTGCTCAGCAGTCCTTGGAACACGTTGGCCTCATGGATTTCTGGCAGGAGATCTTAGAGCTGTGATCTCCCCGTGAACAGTCTGTCTGTCTGTCTGTCTGTCAGTCTGTCCTACCTCTAAACAAGCTCAGTTATTCCTGGGGTGGGAAATCTGCCTCTCCTTCTCAGGGACCAGCATACAGAGAGCCATCCCCTCTCTCAGGAGCAGCTGCCCTGGTTTTCCAGATTTTCCTGTTTATTTTAGTAAACTAGACCATGGACCATCTTTGCTGTGAGTCCCCCTCAACCTGCTGCCATAGAGAACTTGGTTTGCTTCTGGACAGAAGCTGCCCTGCATTTTGGGTCTTTTAAATTGGAAAACACGTTAAAAATGTTTGAACTTGGCCTTTTCCTCTGCTGGGCTGCTTCTAGCAAAAGATGCTTTTCACTCCTTCCCTTCCCCCACCCCTAAATCTGGACAAATGAACAGATATTAAAAAAGGACAGTTCTAATCTTCCCTCATGACAAGTGTTTTTAAGGGTCAGTGAGTAATTAAATTTTTCCAGCAAGTGTTCACAGCACTTTTGGTGTTGTAAAGAGATTGTGCACCTCTGATTAATAATGACCAAATTAATTTTCACAGCTTTGACCATTCACCCCATGGCACTAAATGACCTGAACACTCCAGAACTGACCAGAAACCAACAAGCCAATGGTGAAATATCTCTCTAAATAAGGGCAGGAAAGAGGGATTCTAAAAATGAATGTTGTCTCATCTTAGCATGTGGTAAAATTTTGAGGTTATTGCTGGTGGCCAAATATAAAAAGCAGCTCTGCCATATGTTCTCTTGATAGATTTTGAGCAGGGGACCGTGCTGTGGTTGAGGTTTGCAGCTCAGATATGGAGTGATAGAGTCAGAGAAAAATTTGGAACAGCAGCCAGAGGTCAGGAACGGCAGCACAGACACATCTGGAAAGTTTTGGGGCAGGACAAAGGTTCTGAAGTAGCAATGGGATCAAACAGCAGTAGCGAGACCCAAAAGCAAGGATTGCAGTTGCTCTTTGCAGGGTCTGGGATGGAGGTTTTTTATCTAGGGGAGGTATTAGGAAAAGTTTATTCACTGAAACGGTGGTCAAGGTTTGGAACAGGCTGCCCAGGGAAGTGCTGGAATCACCACCCCTGCAAATGCTCCAAAAATGTACAGACAAGGCATGGTTTCTTGGTGGCCGTGGCTGTGCTGGGTTAGTGGCTGGGCTTGATCTCAGAGGTTCCTTCCCACTTCCAAGACAACTTTTCCTCTGAAATCTAGAGCAAAACACAGGGAAATCCAGGCCAGAGGAGACTTCAGGTCACCTTGTCCAACCCCTTCCTCAAAGCAGGGTCAGAGGTGAGGACAACCCTCTGTTAGAGAGAGGCTGGGTGAGCTGAGCTCTCACCTTAAGCCCAGTGCTTGAGGAAGGACAGTGGGAAAGGACAATGGGAAAGACAAAGGAAAAGATTCTTCAGCATGTGCCAGGAAGGATAGCCTTTCCTGAATCAAGCAGGATGGCATTTCAGTCTTCATCCCCAGCCCTGTGACAAATGATGATGTCAGGCTGGCAGAATTCCTGGGCTGGCCATCAGAGCCTTTCAAACCACATTGGAAAAGCCAATTTCAAAGTGTCCCAAAGTTGTGCAGAACAGCCCTCCTTTCTCTGGTCCCAGGGATTCGTCTGAACTGGGTGTTGCTCATCACTTATAGAAAATGGAATCAAAAGATGGCATTCTGTGAGCAGAGTGGAAGATGTACAGCTAAATTAAAGAACAAAGACTTAGTGCTGAAGATGACTCTGGCTGCTCTAGAAAGTGTTATCACGGTCTCCACTGCCACTGAATTGCCTTTCTTTGTGGTTTGCAATAGTAATATCCTCATTCTGCAGGTGGTGTGGAGGAAAGAGTTGGTGTAGTGTCCCTTTCAGTCAATATCATCCATCTAAAATATGATATCTTCTATAAATTGGTCTTTTCTGCAGTTTTTCTGGTATAGTTCAAGCTAGATATGCATATTTAGAGGGCAGATTAACTGGTTTCATGGGAATCTCTTGTAAACGAATCCATCAGGGATGATGCAAAGTAAGCTAAATCATTTCAGACCATTAACTCTGATTTGAAAGATCTGCTTTGCTTAGAATTCCTGTTCCAACATTAAAGCAAGAATGCATTCTTTAGTAACAATGACATAAACCCCCAAATTAGTTTATTATTAGTTCTTGGACACTCCAGGTTCTGCTATAAAGCTGTTTTCCCCTCCTGTTCTCTGCTCTTGATCACAGGCTCCTCAGTGGGAGCAGATGAGACTCCAGATCTGTTTGCCAGGCTTGGTGTGATGGGTGCCCTTTGTGTCCCCTGCTCTGTGATTTTTCCAGCTTCATTAACTCCCCTCGATGTCCTGACCTGGTTCTACCAGCCCTTTGGAGCTGCCAGGTCTTCAGGATGCCTTTGCAAACATCCCTAAGGATTTCTCTAAAGCTCAGTTATCAGCTGGTTTCCATCTCATCTTAGGGTTTTTTATTAGTAGTACTTTTATTTTCCTCCTTTTCTCCTTTCCTGGGCTTTTGTTTAGATCCAGAAAAATCAATAAATAGCCCAAGACCAAAAAAAAAAGCATTCCTGGAAGGTCAGGGTGCATGGAGCCACATTAGCCATTAAAAGTGTCTGCAGGGCACAGTTCCCAGGCAGTGGATGGGGGGGGTGGGAGGGATTTCTCGCATTTTAATATCAGATGTCTGCAAATTATTGAAGCCTGTTCTAGTCACTCAGTGCTGCCTTTACAGAGAAAGCAGCCTCCAGACACCCATTCACTCCCTGGCCTCCAGGTTTAATTTCATTAAGGGCTTCTATAAACCTGTTTAAAAGGAAAAAAAAAAAAAAGGCAAAATGACCCAACCCAACCAACCCCAAAAATGGGTTTTCCTTTGCATCAGGACAGGTAGAATTTAAAGACTGACAGACAGGACATGTCTCTGAGCATGTCAGGGATTTTTGAAGTCAGTTTGACTTCCAGCTGCTCTCTCCCCTCCTGAGTTTTCCTCACCAGAGACTCTCTTAACCCCAGCCCACTGCAGCTGACTTCAAACCCTGCGAGTCAAATAAAGAGCAGCTACATTTTCAGCAAAGTAGGGTCAGGTCTGGTTTAATTCCCACTGCGAAGCCAGGTGCTTCAAATGCACTTTGCAAGAGAGGGTTAAGTTACAAAAATAAACTTCCTCGCCCTGGCACAAGCTCATGGAGAAGGAGCAAAAGAAGAATTATGCTCATCTAATTCTATAGAGCTTGGCAGGAGATGGGAAAAGCAGAGCAGGGTTTCTAGGAAAGCTCAGGGAAAGTCACTGCTTAGAAAGCTGATCTGGGGAATTTTGCTTTTTTTCCCTTTTTTTTTTTTTTTTATTTTTTTTATTTTTTTTTTCCTTTTTATTTTCCTGGATTCTCACAAAACCACACAGGCCAGGAGGGATTTGCTTCAGTGTCTGCCCCAGTGCACGGGTCTGAAAAGCAGCTTTTTGGAGATGATGCTGTGTGTGCTGAGCCTTTCTGTGGCCCTGTTTGAGCTGATAAAAGAAAGTTCTGAAGTGCAAAGAGCACCAAAATGCTCTTACAAAGCCAAACACAGTCCACTCATGTCTCTATATACAAGAAGTTAAATATATATTAAATTTATAACTTTAAACTGGTAGTCAAGGTTCCACACACCCCTTGCAAAGACTAAGAGCCAGATAGGGAGAGTTCTGCTTGATTTGAAGGTGTGAAAACAACCCCAAATTCCCTTTTCTTCCCAAGCTCTTCTCTTCCTGCAGTGCTTCTGGACCTTCTCCAGGTGTGCCTTCTCAGAATGACTCAGCCAGCTCTCTGCTCCTGCTTTGCCAAGGGGTTTGGTGCCCACTCCTGAAGAGGGTTGGGATCCTCGTGGGGTTTTGCTGCATATCCCTGAGTGCTGAATGATGAGTTGGAGACTTTTCCTCTGGTACAACCATCTACTGGGGTCCTCTGGGATAGGTGAAAGCAAAGGGGACAAGGATTTCTGGAGCTTTTTACCTTCATGACCCCACCAGCAAAAGGGAAACTCATGGAGAATTAATTTATGGATATTTGATATTTAGAATTAAGTACAACGTGGATAAGAAAGTATATGTTACTGTTCAAAATTAAAGCTAGTTTTGCACAGAAATGCAACTTCTTTGGTGTTTTGGGCATGAAAAATCCTCTAAATTCAGTTCAGTAACAAGGTACAAAGCAAGTTTTTGGGAGGCTGTAGATGGAACTTCACCATGAGCACAGGCTCAGGGTTTTGAGAACTCCGTGGTGGAATGTTCCATCCCAGCAATAAGATAAAATGCCAGGACAGCATTACTACTAACTTACATAATTTCTATTATATGTTTGTATTATTTGCTACTAACATGTCAGTTGTATTAGATGAGTCATGTAAATATGTATCTACTGCTGAAATAACATTCTCTTATTTGCTATGAGAGAAAATGTCTTTTTCTGCCTTTCTGCTCTCTGCCTGGACAACTGGTCTTGCTGGTGAAGGCAAAGAAGGCACTGAATTCCTCAGACTTCTCCTCATCCTTTGTCCCTCTGTCTCCCCCCACATCCAGTAAAAGCTGGAGATTGTCCTTCGCCCTCCTTTTGTTGCTGATGTATTTATAGAAGCATTTTATTGTATTTTGCAGTAGCACAGATGAAGTTCTAATTGAGCCTTGGCCCTTCTTGTTTTCTCCCTGAATAACCTCATGACATCCTTGTAGTCCTCCTGAATGAGCTGCTCCTTCTTCCAAGGGTTATAAACTCTCCTTTTTTCCTGAGTTCCAGCCAGATCTCTGTGTTCAGGCAGGCTGGTCTTACCCACTGGTTCATCTTTCAGCACATGGGCACATCCTGCTCCTTCACCTTTTAGAATTCCCTCTGGAAGGAGTGGGTTGTCCTGCTGTGGATGAACTGCAGCTTGACCACAAATCCACTGCAATGCCAAGCACTAACTTACATGGATCTCTCTGCACTGGAGAAAGGGCACATGGTTCCCTAAAAATAGATGTCTCATGCTATCCAGAGCTCTTGGGAATCTCAAACACCCATGTGAGGCTGGTGGGTACCAGACGGGTCTTGTAAAAGGCTCATGGTCTTCCAGATGTTGGAGAGCAGCTGGAATAACCCAGAGCATCTCAGATGGCATTTGACACCTATATTTGAGCAAGTGAATAAAGGCCTTTAATCACCACGACCAGCTTGGAGAAATTCTCCCTTTAAAAAGGTGCAAAATTATTCCAAGATACTCTTAGGAGGGTCTGGCTGTGCCCCCAGTCCCACTGGGAACATGGAACAATAATCACAGTATTTTTTCACTTGCATATTCCACATCATGAAGAAAAAAAGAGGTAAGGCCACATGGATGCAAACCAAAGTGAGGAAATCCAGGGATTGTATGTCCCAGTCTTTACTGGAGAGGTTTTTAGGCATCCCTCACTCTTGGAGGACAACTAATTAGGAGGAAATATCAGGCTTCTTTTAAAAAGAAAATCAAGTAATAACCCTCAGAAGCGCAGAAGAAACTTTAAAAAAAGGCAAGCTGAAAAAAAATTTCCAGTATGAGAAGGCAAATAAAGAGCCTACATTTATTTTTGGAGAAGTCTGATGAAGTTTAAGTCGATAATAAGCCCTGGCTGGGAGGGGGGGAAAGGCAGTGAGAGGCTGACTCATGTTTTTTGAATGTTTGGGGTTAGCACCAGTGTGTTTGGCAAATTCTTGTGTGTACTTAAGATGTGTGAAGGAAATTATAATTGGTCCATAGATGATTTGTTAACTAAAAATAGGGCTAAAGCTGTAAAAATATTTGTAACATAAAATTTCACCAGCTCTTCATCATTCTTTAGTGCTTTTCCCCAAACACGCTGCTAACCATGGGGTCTCTAAACACCTCTCCATGGCAATTTATTTGGGAGCTGATGGCAAGGTTGAAGATGCATTTCAGCACGTTGGGTGAGACCTGCAGAGGCAGCTGAAGCACACGAGGACCCACCAAGGTAAGGGAGCGACTCGTCCTCAATCACAACAGCTGATTTCAAGGTTTTCAGCCTCCCAGCACCTTTTGTGGCATTAGAAACTTGCTGTGGCCCTGTATTTCTGCGTGAAGGAGCAGCAGATGAGGTTTGGCTGTCTGAGCAAGCTGTTCGTGGTCGAAAATGCCCCCAAAGCAATAAACTCATCCCGGGATTTGCTAATCGCTATCTTATCTTGCCAGCCCTAATTCTGCGTGTTGTGTGTCCGTGTTTTCAGCCTGGGAGATTGTCTTGGCCACTTCTCCTGAGACAACAGCAAACAGCTCTCTGGGACACCCATTTGTCATGCCCCCCGAACGGGACGTTCCCAGATGTCCTCAGCAAACTTTCCATGACAGAGGAACCCCAAGCGAGCCCTCCCTGTGTGGTCTCATTCATTACGTGGCCCATCACCTCATTTTTTCATTTTTTTTTTTTTTGGGTACATATTGGGAAAGTCACAGGGTGAACCTGGAAATGATTGAAAGTCCAGTTGAACTCGGTGGAAAAATTCCTCCCTTGACCTTCCCGAGCTCTGGCTGCTTTCCAGGCTCATGATGTTCACACCTCCTTAATGCAGCCCCCGGCGCTTGAGTCATGTAGAGCTGGGGCTGGGGAAATGTCAGGTAATGCAGCCTGAGCTGCCACCCCGGAGGGGACGAGCTGGGCAGCTTTTCCCAGCCCTGCCACCTTTCAGCCAGGGGTTTATGACGTGCTCCTTCTCCCAGTGCATCCCAACCCAGCTCTACCCATGACAGGGGACCACGAGCTGCCACCGACACCTCGCCATTGACCTCAGCCTTGCTCCCCTTCCTTCTCCACCAGCTCTGCCCCCTCCCAGCCACCCCCCTCCTCTTCCTCTCCTCAATCCCATGACAGCACCCTGGCCTGCTCCAAAAATCTGTCAGCTGGAGTTCCTGCTCCCTGAAATTATAGACGATGGGCTGCAGGATGGCGGAGCCTGCTCAGTGTTACCTCCCTGTCACTTCTCATTTGCCCTTTACTGGGAGGTGGATGAACTTGAACAAATCCCTCAAATCCCTCTGCTTCCCTCTTTCTGCCTTCCCATCTCATCCCTCTTCTGCTGCTCTGCCCTCTCAACCCACCCCCTCCTCCCCCTTCCAGGGGAGATTAAAACCCCTTCCCTCAGCCAGTCTGAGCTTAAATCTTGTTCCCAGCACGAAATGAGAAAATGTGTGAAAACAACCTCCACATCAAGGTTTGCATCCTGAAGGGGTGGAGAGTTCGGGAGGGAATTTGCCTGGGAATGGGAGAAAACTTCAAGTTATCAGTTCATTTAAGTTTTTTCTTTCCATCTCCACCCCAGCTCTCTGCACTCAGCAAAAGAATTTTTTTTATATATTTTTTTTTATTATTATTATCATTTTCCTTGAGGGAAATGCTTCTGCTTGAAGGTACTAGATTGAATTACAGGTCACATCTCTGCTTGGTATGAAATCAGCAGTTACATGGGTCCCTACGACCTGACAAGCCAACTTTCACTTATCTGGGTAATTGTATCTCCCTTCCCTCCTCCCTCTGTCACCAAGGGATGCTCAGCGTGCTCTGGTTCGAATAGATGTCAAAAAAAGGGATGGATAATTTGGAAGAGAGGAGTTGGGATCACAGCTGAACCACAAGCTGGCTGGCAGTGCTGCAGTCATGGGTTTCTTGAAGTTGAAACATCAAAATCTGTCCTAGAAGGATCCAGTAGATTGTTATGACCCTCAGGCTTTAAATTAGAGAATGAACTGACAGTTTATTCAATTAAAAAAATGCCAACTGGGGCTTTCTTCTGTTAAGGTTTTAAATTTGGCCCAATTTTTAAAGCAAGGTCACCACAGCTTCCCTCTGTGCATTTGACTCACACAACACAAAATTGGACTATTTTTATTTCCCTTAGGAAAGAATTATGACCCAGCCATTGGCATCTCCATCCCTGGAGTGTTCAAAGCCAGGCTGCATGGGGCTCTGAGAAACCTGCTCTAGTGGAAGGTGGCAGAGGGGTTGCAATTAGATGGTCTTTAAGGTCCCTTCCAACCCAACCCAGTCCTTGATCCTGTGATTCTATCATGAAAAGCATCAGTACCATTGGACAGATATCTCCAGTGGTCTGTGCTCATCTAGAATGAACAATCAAAGCTGGACTTCTCTTGGCATGTCCCTGTGATTAGAGCTAAAGAAACAAGTTTCCCTGGAGGTGACCAGAGTTGTTGCTCACCTTCCCTTCTGAAAGAGTTTTGCCCCCCCAGTCTCAGTCAGATTCACCCAGATCTCGACTCTGGGGATTCTCCTGTCATGTTGGGCTGCTGGTGGAGTCTGGCCAGCTTTAAAATAACACTGCACTTGCTCACTGAAGATCCCTGGGGGGTAACCCTGATTTCTGTAGCTGGAGAACACCAAATGAAGGGCTCCCCCCCATCCCAGGGTCTTGGGAGAGAAGCTACCATGAGGAACACAGGAGCTGAGCCTTTCTTTGGAAAGAAAACAAGCAGCAAACACCCTAGATATTTTTTTTTTCTATTTTCCTCCAATATTAGGAGTGTGCAAGTGCTGGTTTTGTGCCAGTTCAGGCCACTGCCCTCAGCACAGGAGACAAAACACCACAAACCCCCTCAGGAGCTCAGCACAGAGGAGCAATATGGGCTTCAGTGGCTGCAGCAGGTGGGCAACACTCACTGGGCTGGGGCATCCTCAGCTGTCTGGAACATTTGCTGGTAGAAGGACATGATCAGGGGTCATGTCTGTGTTAGAATTTTGGGATATTAGCCATTAATTTAGAGCAGGTGTTGGTTGTCTAGACAACTACTTAGCAAGCCAGAAAAAAAAAAAAAAGTACATTTTCAGGTGATTATTGGCAAAAAGGTTTGGAATTAACCACTTAATAACCTTCACTTCGCCTGGGTTTAGTTTTCAGTGTTTAACCATGGAGTGTCCCTTTTTCCCTCCAGGAAGTCAATGCAGAATTTTATAAATTCAGATAATTATTTTCAGGATTCACAGAATTAAAGACCACAAAATGGGTCAGGTTGGGAGGGCCCACAGTGTCCCATCTGGTGTCACCTCCTTGCCCCAGCAGGGCCATCCCAGAGCACTTGGCACAAGGTTATGTTCACATGGGTCTGGGATATCTCCAGGGAGGGAGACTCCACACCCTCTCTGGGCAATCTGCTCCAGTGTTCTGACAGCCACACAGTAGAAAAGTTCTTCCTCATGGTCAGGTGGAACTTCCTGGGCATCAGTTTCAAGATGATCTTTCAGGTCCCTTCCAACCCAAACCATTCTGGGATTCTACAAAAGGTATTTATTTTTCAGGTCCCTTCCAACCCAAACCATTCTGGGATTCTACAAAAGGTGTTTTGTTTTTTTCAGGACAGACCTTAGTTCTGGATTTCTGCACTCTTGACTCATTCAGAGCTGCCATCCCATCAAATGATGTCATCCTTTTCCATACATTGAGAAAGAGGGAAATTCGGGCCATGAAGTTTTTCCTCAGCCTGTGAGAGTTGCTTGATTTTTTTTTTTGGCAGGAATCTAAGCTCATTGGATGCACGTGATGAAGGGCAGCAGAAAATCCATTTCATGCTCACTGTTGAATTTAAAAGGGTTTAATAACTCACCTGGATAGAAATCAAACCTTACACTGTGTTTGGGAAGCTCTGGGGGAGCCTGAAATCCACTGTTTAATGACCCTGTCTTGGGTTTGTGCTTTCTAATCTTGAAGAGACTGAAGGACAGGCGAAAGACTGTCTTGAAAGACAAATGTCTTTGTAGAAGACACTTCCCACTGTACAACAATAGACAGGAGACCTTCTAGCAAAGCCCCAAAGCTGCTAAAAACAGGACTGTGAGAGCAGGACAGGGCACCAATCCCCTGTGGCTCTACAAGATCCGAGCTGGGCTCTCCTTGGAGGAGCTGAGGTTTCTGATTCAGGTGTTTTCCCAATGGAAATTATCATGAAACCTTCAGGGTCCAACCCTTTCAGGAGCATTGTGGCATTTTTGGGGTTGTCCTGTGCAGGGCCAGGAGCTGGATTGATGAACCTTGTGGGTCCTTTTCACCCCAGAGTATTCGACAATTCAATGATTCTCTCTAAAAAAATGAAATTAATTGTTCCCTTAATCAATACCAACAAATATTTCAGTTCTTTTGGGATAAATGTGGCATTTTCTACTGTAATTAATGATCACACTTGACTTCTATGTGTTTTTTTTTCCAGGAGAACTCAAGCCTGTGTTTAACCTGCACGTTTTAAGTCTTTGTAGAACAAAAGCTCTGAACTCCATGATTTTTTTCTCTTCCCTCTCATCATTTCTCATCCCTTTTCTCATCTGCTGCTTCTAATCCAAGCTTACCTTGCACAAATAAATCCCAGCCTGATGTCATTTGCCTGTGCTGTGGAACCCTGTTTATGTTGAGTCAGGTTTGCTGTTTTGTTAGTGTGGAAGGCAACCTGAATGGTCCAGGTGCAGAATCCCAAAGCTTAGTGGCTGGAAAGGAACATGGGGATTGATTTGGTCAAATTCCTACATTAATTAACTGCACTTCTCATTTTTGTTTCATTTTTCCCCTTTTGTTGAATACAAACACTATCTTCATTCACACAGTATGGATTTGCTTTGGGGCTGCCACACAACTGAAGAGGGTTTTGCTTGGCAAAGCAAGATATTGCAAAGGTTGCTGCAAACAGTGATTTCTGTGTGATTTTTTTTTTGTATCTTGCCCTTGCAGGTGAAATCAACACAGATCTACAAATGAGGTGTGTCTAATTTCAACTACTGACTGCTTTATTGGTGACAAATTTGCTGTAACTGTTTCCTGAGGATATTTGTTTTCTTTTCCCCACTTATGCTGAGACTCGGGACATTATTTTTTCTAGAGAAAGGTCATTTAAAAAGTCCACTTCCAGCTGAAACAGCTCTAGGCTTTGCTAAAATATAAATTAAACAAAATAATACAAATAACCCCTGAAAATACAGGTCCTTGGTCAGAACGTGGTTCTTCAGGCTTCATTAACAGCTTTGCCACAGATTTCCTCAGGAACCTGGGAATGTTTTGTTATGTCTTTACCTTATTTATGAATTGATGGAAAATAAGGAAAATGCTCCCTTTGTCTTATCTCTCGGCTCTGACCATTCTGCAGAGCATTTAGTACATGTTTTATAATAACTGTGTGCAATTAAGTGCCACTTAAGGGTCCCTTTTTCATGGCAGAACAGTGTATACATTTATATTTATATACATCTCTAAGAAACAAGCCTTTAATCTCTTGGTGCCTTGATCTGTAATGACCATGATAATACTTGCTTTGTCCCTAAGCTCTTTGATCCAGGGTGATTTCCAGCTCCACCACTTTTGGGAGTCCCTTGCTGAGTGATGACTTTGTTCTTTGTTGGACCTGCTGCGACATTCCCTGTTTCCTAAAGCCCAGCAGATGTCTCAGCTCTAACTGGAATTGAAAAAACTCTGCCCTTGCCTGGAAGGTAGGGCTGGAACAACCCCTTTGGCCCTTTCAGCATCCAAAAATCAATGGGTTCCTCTCAGAAACTGGCAATTAATGTTATATATTATTGACACAGGTTGGGGTTTTGCCCCTGGCTGATTTTCTGAAAGCTCTTCAAGCCCTGAGCTGAAAAAAAAAGAACAATCCCTTTCCTCTTTGACTTCTCTGTGACACTCATATTTCATGACAAGGACGTGGTTGCTTTCAACCTCTCTGCACATATGGGCACACAGAAAATACCCAAAGCAGAAAATTTAGCTCTGACAGCTTGCACCTTTTTTTGTGCACATGGACCAGAAATCACATTTGTTTTTCTACAGGATTTAAATCCTGTTTGGGATAGAGGAAGGAGGAGAAATGAAGGTCTGGCTCATGGTGAGTGTCACTGCAGGCGTTTATTACAAAGTAATAATAAAAATGCAATAATGGAGAAGATTCTTCAGATTCTTCTCAGCCCTAAAATCAGACCCGAGGCTTCCTCAGCTCCTCTGGCTGTGCTCAAATCCCACGGCTCAGATGGTGCAGGTCCATCTCTCCTTCACTTATGAGAGCAGGGCAGTGCCACGACACTGCTGAAGTGAGTGTGAGTTGGCCAAAGATAGAAAACCCACAAGGCTGCTTTTCAAACTTTTTCCTGTATTTTTCCACCTAGATATCAGAATAAGAAATAATAATTAAAATATATCAAAGCAAGGTGGGGCGGGGGGGGGGGTGGTGGGGTGGGAATGCAGCTAAATAGGAACCACAATTTTAATTCCTGTATTTCTTGCTGTTGAAATTGTGATGCCATTTGGGGAGAGAAGGAAAGGAAGGAAATTATTTTTTTCTATGAGTTTTACCAACTTAAACTACTTTTTATTTTGCGTAGTGTCATGAGACACAGCTGAAAAGTTATTGTGATGAGGAAGATGCTAAACATGACTTTGCTATGCAGCTGACAGGATCTGGCCTGTGCACACAATTAAACCCCAATATCCCTGCTTGAATCCCTGATGGAAACCCCAAACAATTTTATGCCAGAGCCTATGTGAAAACTCTTTTGGCCACGGGCAGATTTGTATCTGCTGGGCTTAGTGAGGAGGGAACACAGCCCTGTGCTGCCTCTGTGTGATTTACCTTCCTCACTGGGGTGTTGTCAGAGCTGCTCTGGCTCTCCCAGACTCCTGCTGATGCCAGTCCCTTTCCTCCTGGAGCTCAGCAGCTTTCCTGGGGTGGCTCTCCCTGGGACTGTCTCCGTGCTGTAAGCTGATCCAGTCAGGCAGGAGGTTTTAGCCCGCCGGAGGAATTTGGAGGAAGGGTTTCTAAGCTTCTCAATGCATAAGCCATGCGAGCATATGGCCATAAATCCTCTAAGCTCGGGCACTTAGTGGTGATACAATAGCACTGGATGGACTCCTCTGGATAATGCTGCTGTAATGGAAGGTGGATGCAGCAGGGACAGCCTGAAGGGCTTTGCTGTCTTAGGCAATGTGGCAAATGTCCACTGTACACACAGACAGCTCCAGCACTCAGCAATCCCCCCAGGCAGCTGCTTATTGAACCCCCCGACAGACACACAGACACTGCATCGTCTGCCAGGAGGAGTTCTGGGGACAGGAGGCTGCATGTCCTCGTGGCACAGCTGAGAACCTTCCCCTGGCCTTCCTCTCCTATCCCCTGGCTGAGGGTGAAGAGCATCTGTCTAGCCTGCTCATCCCTTCCCTGCTGCCCTGAAGCAGAATCAGGGAATCACAGAATATCCTGAGCTGGAAGGGACACACAAGGATCATCGAGTCCAACTCCTGACTCTGCACAACCTCAAGAATCCCACCATGTGCCTGAGAGAGTTGTCCAAATGCTCCTTGAACTCTGGCAGGCTTTTGGCCATGACATCTTCCCTAATGCCCAACCACCCTCTGGATGAAGAACCTTTTCCCCATATCCAACCCAAACCTCCTCTGACACAGCTTCATTCCATTCTCTTAGGTCCTATCTCTGGTCCCAGAGAGAAGAGATTGGTGCTGTCCCTCCTCTTCCTCTCGTGAGGAAGCTGCAGACTGTGCCTTTAGGGCTCTGTGTTTTATGTAGGGTGCCATGAGCATCAGGATCCTGAAATGCCTCCCCTTGTGCCAAACCTGAGCTACTCCAAAGGATTTTGGTGATTTGTTTCTATTTGGTTACAAGCCGATCACGGCATTTCCTACTGGGGCTTACTGAGCAGCACCACCCCCTTCCTCCCCTCTCATATGTCCCGGGGATGAAGGGGCTAATCCTTTACATTAACCAGCCCATTAACTATTGTGCCTGTAAAAACACCCAGCCTGTCACAATTACTTCTGGCTCTGTTCCCTCCTGCCCATCAACTTGATCGAAGATAATGTGTAAGGGGATAGGGCAGCGCTGCGTGCTGTTGACACTGGGAAGAAAGATCCCAGGGCTGGAGTGCCACTCAGGTTACAGATGAGCTGGAAAATCCACCCACTCATGAGAGTGGTGACAGCTTTGTATACAAACTCTTGCTGCCCGCGATACCGAGATTGCAGAGGCGGAAAGTCTGCGAGTGCCTGACAGGCAGGACCTTGACAAGAGCCAACAGGGCCAGGGGCTGGGTGGATGGTGCTGGAGGTCAGCTGGGTCATCCCTTTTTAAACCTTGATGCTGCAGCATAAGTGGAATAAGTTATCGGCTTAAGATAAATCAAACAAGGGTGTATCTGTTACTGGGCAGCTCCTCCTTTTTGGGGCAGGCAGCTCGAGGAGCTGGATGCACAACAACGCTGTCGTGGCCATAAATTGCTCCTGCAAACATGCAGGGCTGCAGTGGGTGGGTTCCTACAAATGCCCCTACAAACATGCAGGGCTGCAGTGGATGGGTTCCTACAAGTCCTCTTGCAAACATGCAGGGCTGCAGTGGATGGGTTCCTACAAGTCCTCTTACAAACATGCAGGGCTGCAGTGGATGGGTTC
>JAWWEE010000074.1:1323159-1339029 GCA_035221455.1 Xenops minutus | reverse complement strand
TTGCCCAGAGAAGCTGTGGCTGCCCCATCCCTGGAAGTGTCCAAGGCCAGGTTGGACAAGGCTTGGAGCAACCTGGGTTATTGGAAGTTGTAGAGGGTGGGACTGGATGAGCTTTAACCATTCTGTGACTCCAGGATTCTCTGATTCCCTGTCCCTTCCCATGGCAGACATCTGCAGCTCATGCAGGAAGAGTGGATTGCATTTACATCACCTAGGAAGATGCTCCAGATGGTATTTCATGACGTGCCAGGGATGAATAATTCAGACCACCCACTCTCAGAGCTCCTGGATTCTGTCCCTGTGTCTGTGGAACGAAGCAGTCACGACAACACAATCAGGCTCCACGAGTAGGTGGCCAGGAGACAGTCCCTTCTTCTCTCCATGCACTGGGAAAGGTGCCAGACTCTGGTAGCCCTGGCTGATGGGTGGTTTGGGTTCTCATCGCACTTCTCATCATCAGGTTAGGACACCACAGCACCCTTCACAGGAACAGACTCATTGCCCTTGGGGGAAGCTTCTCTGCCACCTCTGAGCCTCTCCTGGCACTGATGAAAGGGGAGAAGCTCATTAGCCAGCACAGATAGAAAACCAGCCACCAGACAGCCCATGATTAGGGCCTCTCTCATTATTTTAATTTTGGTTTTGCAGGGAGACAAGCTGGCAGCCTTGCACTGTGCTTGGCACTGCAGAATGGTTTAATAATCACCTAATAAAACTTTTCATCTGGCTTCCCACATCTCTCCCTTTCCCAGATTCCTGCCCTTCCCTGCACTCTCTGTCAAGGATATGGAGTTTGGCATAACACACGTCGCTGCTGTGGCAACCACCTTCTCTCTGCTCCAGGTATTTGCAGATACCACAGTTGCACTCGCCCTAATCCAGTTGCAGCCAGAATTGCCACTCTTTGTCTCCATGAGTTTCCTCATGCCCATTTGATGGGGTTCCTCATTTTATCCAAGGGCAAAGGAGAATGTGGAGTTTGATTTTATGTTTGTTCAGTGCTGAGATGGCTCAGGTTGCCTTTCTTATCCTGACTGTTCCTGGTGGTGATGCTCCAATGAAATCTTGAACTTCTGGGCTTGTTAGGAAGGCATGAGAATTCTGGTCTTGACCAAAATGACAGATTTGGAGGTTGAAATGCACATCAGCATGAGCATGGGCTGACCCAAGGTGACTGAAATAATGTGTTTTATGTTCCCTTCTCTCCCTTGCACTGTTAATGTCAGAGAGCAGTCTAAGAATGAATCCGGTCAAGGAAACAGGACAGCTGGAAAATGAACATTTTTTAAAAAGGGGAAGGAATGGAGCTATAGATGTGCTATAATTGACAGTTCTTTACAAAAATTGCAGCTGAGCAGCAGGAGACAAGAAAGCTTGTTTGTCTTGTATCAGATGCTCCCCTTTGGGCCAAAGAGAGGAAGTGGAAATTATAACCCCTCTGAAAAGCAGCAGAGCATTCCTAGGAAAAAAAAGACATTTCTGGAGGGCAGGGAGAGAATGAGATACAGGCATGGACAGCAAGAGCCCAGGGGGAAAGCAGAGCTGGCTGGGAACATTGGAGAGCACAGGGGTGCAGGTTTCCAGTGTGACAAACTTCCCAAAGGGGAATGTGTGGAATGGTTTGCAATGCAGGATCCTGCTGACAGTCCCTGGGCTGAAAACAAACCTGTGCAGAGAGAGACTCATCAGGCCACTGGGAGCACCAAGGGCAGCTGGAGAGGCTCATTTATCACCATCTTTATTTCTAATCTCACTGGGTTTGAGTCTTCCCAGAGAAACCCCAAATGAATGGTGAATTCTTTCTTTTGTTCTGAGCCTTTGGGGTGCAGACTCCTTTTGGTGACCTTTGGCACAGGACAGAGGTAAATAAGACTGATTCCTGTATTGGCATTGATGGTTTAAAGTGTTAATCCACCCATAGCCTGATGTCAGGGCTTGAGAACATGATAAAACCAACTTCAGGGCCTGCACAAGAAATGCTGCAGATTCCCAAAAATAAACTTATTGAATTTATTCAGGCATTTTTGTTGGCCAGTGGATGGAATAGCGCCATTTGACTCATCCTGAAGTGCATTGACCAGATTATAACACATTTTAAGACCTATTTTTTTTAATTGTCTCTCAGAAAAGCTGAGAGTTACAACTCTAAACAACTGTAGACAACTTTATTTTTGCTCCTTGAATCCCACTGAGTGCAGTTTAATCCCTGAAATATCTGTGTGGGTGTTTCCTGGTCCAAATTTTGCCCAAATTTTGCAGGTGAGTTTGACAGCCCTATTTGTGCCCAAAGCAGGGCAAGCACACAGGGATTTTGAACACCAGGGAACATTTTGGATGCTTCATCTCCTCCCTGGCAAAGGGAAATCAGTGAGACAGATACCACTTGTGGTATTTTAGTTTTCAAAGGCACTTGGGGTGGTGGAAGGTAAGTTAAAAGCCACTTTGACCAACCCCAGTGTTGTCCAAGTCTTCCATGGACACACAGTCAGAGGGACGTGGGTTTGACCCACTGTCCAGAAAAACAATTCCAGTTCTGTTCCCATCTCTGGAATGATCTTTGACTGGAGCAAAGTTCATTGCCAGTCGATGGAACAGCACCATTCCTGATGGACAGTGGGGCTTTCACGGGGAGGAATCTCGTCCAACCTCTGCCCTGGGCTGACCTTGCTCAGTTTGTGAAATCCGAGAGGATCCCAGCCCTCGGTGGCCCAGCGTGTGTTCAAGTGCACTTGAGGAATGCCAGCAGGCTGATAAGCTGGGTAAATGTCTAATAAGGCAAAATTTCCTACTCTGTTATTGTTAAAAACACATCTATAAGATTCTTTTTATTTATTTATTTATTTATTTAAAAAGAGGTCATTTTGATTTGTTTCCCATGTGTTGTTTTTTTTTGTTTTTTTTTTAAAAGTCAGTGTTTGGCATCTGATACCTTGTGCAATGTATAATCCCCGTGGTCCAAAGAGCTTTAGAGCGCCAGGAAATCCAGAATCTTGGCATGAACGTGGGGCCAGCTCCCATAACACAAGGCTGCATGACTTTTCTCTGTTTGTGGTATCTTTGTGACACCGTGGTACGTGGTGTACTCACAAATCAGCTGTGGGTTTGTGCCTCAGAGACCCTGGCAGAGAATCCCCCCACCCCTCCCGCCCCGTGCAACTCGTAGGAGCCCCAGACAAAGAAGGCTTGTTCTTTTAAAAGAAATAAATGATGGCTGGAGAGAATAAAACCCAGAATGTTGACCCCCCTGGAGGCAAGGCAGGAGAGGTGGTGGCCAAAGGAGTGATGGATTGACCAGAAGCCTTTGACACCTAAAAGCATCCAGTGGGATGGGTGGCATCGGTGCCCTGGGGGGGCACAGGCAGCCCTACAGCATCAGCCTCTTGCACATTGTGAATCCAGGGATAAATTGCATTTATTATGTCACCTCACTCAGGTGCACTCACAGATTCACCTCCTCTAGCTTGACGAGCCCTCTCACACCTCAGGCTCTGAACAGCACATTGGCTGAGGAAGATAAATTCCCAGATAAATCCCTCTCCAGCCTTCCCTCTCCAGAGTGACCTGAAGCTTGGGATGGGACCCAGTGATACCCAAATATAACAGCTGCACCCCACAGGCAGCACCAAGCAGGATTATTTTATTTTAAGGAAGACAGGCACTTTGATTACATTTAAATTATTTCAATTCATACCCCCTTTGTGGAGAGGATGAAACACTGCAATTAATTAAGCAAATGTTTTAAAGCAGTGATAAAACAAAGTGCCAATCTTCAGTGAGCAGGTAGGACCAGATGGTGGAAAATGGGATTTGGAGAGGTGGAAGAACTTCTGGTTCCCATGAGATGAGAATCTGATCCCTGGAAACTTCTCCTGGGGGAATCTACCTCAGCACAGCCCACTGTGGTACCATCACACACAGATCCTTGATGGACTTAGAACCTCCTCTTCTTCCTTCATGAGACTTACAGAGCTGGGATTCCACACTGGAGGGACTTTATTTTCCCAGCAATTAAAAAAAAAAAAAAAATCCCAAGTTATTAATTATATCCTTCCTCTAGAAAACTTTCTTTTTGCCATGTATGAAGAACACTCATGGGATGGAAAGAGTGAATGTTAGTTCATCTCAAGAAGACTCATTTTAGTGGTTTAGTGGTTCTCAGAGTATTCAGAAATTCTCACTGATGAATTTATCTCTAACCAGAATCAGAGGGAAAGAGCTTTCACTCAACAGGCCTGGTGTTAAATCAAGTTGAGATTGGCAGCTGCCAATCCTGACAAGAAACTGGTAAGTGATAAGAAAGCAAACCAGTGAAGGGGAAACAATTATTCTTCATTAACCAGTTCAAACTGGCAGCTTGGGAAGAAATGTAAGTCCAAAATGTTGCCTGGTTCGGAAAAGTTAAGAAGTTAATTCAGAATAATGAAAACCATTTTTGCTTCAGGTAGAAAATGGTCAAAAGCCAATATTTCTGCAAATGTGCCTCTCAATGTGAGATGCTGAAAATGAAAGACATCCTGGATTTGTGTTGGGAAAAAGATCCTAAATGTGAGATTCACTGTTCATGTCAGCTGCTTCATTTGATCCTCTGTGGGGTAGGAGAGGTGTCTCTAAAGGGTTTTTCCTCCTTTCTGCACGTGCCTGTTTCTTTCTCAGGTTAAGCAGAAAGCCAAGAGGGACAAGCTAACAATTAAAAGTCTCATCTAGACTGCTTGGTTAGCAGACAAAGTGACTTTCACTAGAAAATAGTCCTTCTCTCTGCAAAGAAAAGGAGAGAATCTGGTGGGGAGAAAAGGCAGGGGGGTGATTACAAGAAATCAAAGTATAGTAGCAAAACAAATTATTCATGCCAACACTGTTCAGTGTTCTAGGCCACTCTGATGAAGAAGTTTGGTGTTTTATATTAATAAATTTACTTCTTGGCTAAGGTAGGAAAAGAATGTGTGTATAACCATTATAACCACTATAACCACATGTCCATTTACTTCAGTTGCCCTGAAGAGTCTCAGACAAGGAATCAAAGAACCATTTAGGTTGGAAAAGACCTCTAAGTTCAAGATCCACCACATTCACCACTGAACCATATCCTCAAGTGCCACACCCAAATGAGTTTTGTACAGTTCCAGGCAAGGTGACTCCACCACTGCCTTGAGCAGTCTGTTCTGATTCTTGACAACTCTTTCCTTGCCCACTTGAGCCCAGCTATATTTTTTAACCTCAGCCAGTGTCTGTATTGTCTTCTAACTTTGAGCTACCTCAGTTTTCAAGAAGAGAATACAAAGACCATGAGGAATCCAGGAGGTGAAAATTTTACAAAGGGAAAGAACCACAGCTTGTCCTTTTAATTCAAGTTTTGTTGGTTTAGGCATTCAGGAGAGCTAAGTGCCATGTTCCACAATGAACATTCTGAGACAAGGAGAGACAGAAGTGGGATGAGCCCATATTTCAGCTGGAAAATCCCAGGTAGGAATTTGAGCAGGCTCTGTATCTGCAGTGAGCCCAGGATGAGCAGGATACACAACCATGACTGCATTACCTGCACAGGAAGCTCAGCCCTTTTATGATGTGGCATGTTCTGTGTTTCTCCAAATCATCCAGGCTCTGTTCACCTTCCTTTTCCAGAGCTGGGGCTGGTTTGACCCAGGGATGGATATTCTGCAGCTGCTGCCCTGGTGGGAAGTCCTGGCTAAATGGCCAAATATTAATTTTCTGCTCAGTGAGATTTTGGGGTAGCAGGAGAAGACATTTTTTATGGAAGTGGAGCTGTCATAGCCTTACAAAATGGGTTTATCAGGGGGCAAGGAGTGGAGTAGATGAGGCAGAGGAGTAAACATCTCCCCCAGCTTTAAAACTGGTGAGTTATGGATTCTTGGCCACCTCCATTTCTGTTGTGGATCATCTTTCAGGACCTGTGTGTGACTACCTTTGAGTTTGGATCACGAGACACAAGATTTCCTGCTTTAAAAAGCACCAGAGTGGCCAGCAATGCAAATCCTCCCCTGGCCAAGCATGGCAGTGTGGGGTCTAAGGAGGGGCTGCACCACAGGGCACTCAATTCCCGTGGCTGAAATCTTCATTTGGACAGCAGAAAAATTGGTCTGCCTCGACCTGAGCAGCTGAGGAGGGAACTGGGAGATCTTTGCAGTGCAGCTCTGTGATTCATGGGGATATGAATCTCCCTGTGCATGTGGGGATGAGGCAGCTCTGCCAGCAATGTCAGGCTCAGTGGGAGCTGCAGGAAGGAGGGATAAATGAGCTTGAGCTCAACCACAAGCCCTTGGTAACATTCCTGCAGAGGAACACAGGAACCAGCCCATGGCATCCTGTGCTCTGCTATCACGGGCAATATGATACCCATCATCAGTTTATTAAGCTGCGTCTTAGAAATGCACGCACATAGTGGGGATAATTCCTTCCATTCCAGGAATCACTGGGTAAAGTTTCGAGACTGAGTTAAGAAAGGTCAGGTTAGATGATCATAGGGTGTCTGCTGGCTTCAATGTCTCAAAATCTCTGGAGGGATTTAGAAGGAGCCAACACATTTTCACTTGGAAGTTGGGATTTAAATAGAGATTTGTTAACGTGCTCCTCTCTCTTTCCCCCTCTTTCCTCTGCGTATCAGCTGAGCAGCATCAGTACTGAAATAGTTCTTCTTTTCCCCTCATATTGCCCCACTCTTCATTTCTCCTTCCTCTGTTTTGCAGAGCTGCAGCAGCAAAAAACCTCACAAAACAAGCCCAAATCCCACCAGGGAAAGCAGTTCAACTCCACTGCCTCTCTGCCTCCTTTCCTACCCCAAATCCACTCCTAACATCAAATAAACATGAAATATTTCATTATGCAGCAAAGATCAGAGGAGTTGAATGTTTATTAGCAATTCCAAGCATGGTCTCTACCACACCACTGTCCTATTGGGGCCCAAAAGCCATGGAGAAACTGGACAAGGCTTGGGAGTGAGGCTGCACCTTTTCTTGTGCCTTCAAGACAGAAATGCCTTGAAGGTGCTTTCCTATTTCCCCTCCCTATTGAAAATGGCATCTGGCTATGGGAAACAGGGATAAAATTTCCATTAGGTTAATTAATGAAGAGCTGGAAGAGTCACAGGTACCTGCATGGACTGAGAGAAGGCAAAACTCCTCCAATTTAATTCCTGTTGTTTAGCAAAGTGAGGGACACATCTGGGGACATAAATTTGGGATATTAATAAGCCTGGTCGACTTCTCATTGATAGGATTACTGCTAAGCTGCCCCTGGTGAAAACCAAAGGCCTTTAAAGGAGTTGATTTTCATTTTTTTTTCTCTGAAACAAACCAAATTTGTAGTTTGTGCTCACACTGGGAAAAACTTAACAGCCTCAGTTTGATGCCAACGACACTACTGAGCATCTTGGCAAAGACTCGTGGAAAAAAGCCAAAACCTTTAAAAATCATGGCAACAACAATAATTCTGCAAGATTCCCATTAAATTCCTGTGCCACTGGGTGAGAGTAATCCATTGGCCACGGGCTACTGGGAATTTGTGGAGCAACTGGTTGGTCTCGTCTGATTTATTCAGCAGATCAGCCGCAGTCACTCTCTGACTGAACACCACGTTCTTTGCTTGCCCTCAAGTTAAATTATTATTGAGGTCAGCAGAGTTATAATGATCCAGGCCAAGTGGGAATCTGGCACAACAGTTCCCAGTACTACAGCTACATTTTCCATGATTTCTTCCTTTTTTTTTTTTTATTTTTATTTTTTTAAAGGAGAGTTTCAAAAAGAAAATGCTCCTTTCTGTGAAAAAAAAAAGTCATGATTCAGCATGTTAGAGGCAGACAGATAATATGGTTGAAATAAGGTATGTCAGCTTTGGCTGACACAAATTGGAACATTTCTCTGTCCTAAATCAGTCAGTTTTTGTCAGCATGACACAAACATGATGAGCTGACTCTGATGAACTGTTTGTTGTGGAAGCCACAGACACTCCAGCTCTTTCCTTGCTCTGGAATTTCAGGTGAATAAAATTCCAGCCTTCCTTTTCCTGCCCAAAGGAACTTTTCCTTCTTTTCCCTTCTCAGCAACACCCTGAAAGGAAAAGACAAAGAAACAGTTTGCTCATTTTCCTTTTAGTCCAAGCCTGGTGCTGGGACTGCAGTTCCAAATCCTCAATAAAAGCTGGATCTCCTGCTTGTTTTGGTGACACATCCAAAGGCTGTGCTTTGGCACAGCGGGATCACTCCCTTCAGTCTGTCTCTGGAATGCAGCAGTCCCTGTCCCTAAATGTCACTGGTTTATCAGGCAGGGTGTGAGTCCATGCCTTGGATCAACCCTCCCAAAGGATTTGTTCACAGGAACAACAACACTCCAGGCATCAGAGGAGCCAAGACACGGCTCCCAGTTCAGCAGGAGGGATGTTTGTGGAAGCATGAAGCACTGGGATTTAAATTTACTGCTCTCATTTTTAATTTGGGTGTCTGAAAGATTTGACCACCCAAAAGTCCTTCCTCAGAGGGACCATCATTTAGTTGTTCATGTGCTGGTCCTGAATAGGGGGGATAACTAAATTTTGGGGGGTGGTTCCCTTGAGGCAAAGCTGAATTGTGTGGTTTGCTCTGGATTGTTGGATATGGAGGGACAGAGGATGGTAAAACACCCTGTGTTTGGGTTTGCCCCTCTTTGACATGTCTAAACCTGACCTATTCACCCTAATCCTGTGCAATCAGTGAAGGTGAACCACACAAATTTAGAAAGCTGGTTTAGGCTGCAGTTTCTCTGCTCTGATGAATTGGTGGAGGTCGAGTATCTCAGATTTGAGTATCTGAGTTCTGGGCACATAAAAAGAGGGTGGATGGATCCCAGTCTGTATTCCCAAGGTGTGTGTGGGATTAGCAAGGTAATGAAATGTGCCATCTGCTTTTTTTCCTTCTCTCTGGGGGCTTTTATCCCTGATTTCACAACAAACAGTTGTAACTATGGGCAGAGGGAAGGTGTAGGAGGGATGGCAGGAAAAACTTATTTTGGTAAAAATGTCATGACTTTGTTAGCCTTGCTATTAAAATGCTTTGCAAGTGGATATCGAGGTGTTCAGCTTCCTGAAATTTGGATTTATTGAAACTTTGCAACAAAGATAAACAGAAGAAGTGAAATTAATCACTGCAAAACGAAACCAAAATAAAAAAAATGACAACAACAATAAAACAAACCAAATAAAAAACCTCACTCCAAAACAAGACAAAAAAAAACCCAAACCCCCCAAAACCCTCCAAAGCACAAAACAAACCAACCAAACAAACAAAAAAAGGAGAGTTGCCTGAAAATTTAAACTAAAATAAAAAATGGGAAATGAAAACAACTGGAAAACACCCGCATTGCTTCAAGAATTGCTTTTCAAACCTCCTTGAAACACAAACAAGGCTTTGCTGAATGTTTAACTGAGTCACCTTTTGGTTTCAGACTTCTCAAATCTTCCTGCAGGTTTGCTGGGGGATCTGGAAACAGGACAATTCTGCAGGAGGGACTGTTTTTATAACATATTTGGGCTTGGGAGACGGGAATCTCCAACTAATGTGAGCTCGTGTGGATTTCTCCCGTGGATTCCTGACCCACCTTTCAGTGTAACTGAGCCTAATTTTCATCTGGTCTGTATCAATGTCACAGGGGCACCTCCAGCAAAGCCCTGAATCAAAATATTCCCCCTCCAAAATGCAGATTAATCATGCAGAGGAGCATTAGTTGGCTACTGGCGTTTCCCAAGAAGTCCTGGAAATGTCGATCTGAACATGAAGACGCATTGCCTGACGTTCCAAGGCCTCTTTCTTTCCATTATCTCAGTGCCTTGCCCAAGTGACCCTGGGCTGGTAACACACATAAATACAGCAGAGACATGCCCAGCCCATGATTAAATACCCTGATAATTTTGAGGCCCTCCGACAGATTGGGTTTCACGCTATCACAAACTCACCCAGTAGCCACAATCAATTACTCAGAGGGGCTGTGCTCGTGTTCCTCCTCCAGAGTTTCTTGAGTAGGTGCCAACTGCGTTAAATCCGATCGCTTTCCCGAGCCAGGGGGGAAAAGTGAAGCCCCACAGGGATATCCTCAAAAAATAGGTATGAACACACTCCCTGCATGTCTGGCAAGGGAACAGCCCCTGCCCAAGCTCTGGTGTCCAGGGCTAACAAAGAGTTAACCCTCCCACCCATCCCACATCCCACCGACATGGGCTCAGAGAACGCTCTTGGATAAAGCAACCAAGGGACTGGGAGCCACAACCAGTTCCAAGAACACTCCGGGACCAGAAAGCTTTGGCTGGGTAGGATTTCAAGGTCTTGTCCACAAGGATCCACAATTAAAATTTCTCGTGCTAGAGTTTCATGGTGAAATGAAAACCCTGAGATTCCCCGCTCCCCCCTCGCCGCTCACAATGCAACACGGTGCGAGGCAAAGAAAACCTCCAGGATTTTGGCAATCGGCGCTGCCCTCTTTTACATATTTCAATTCCATCTTTTGGAAGAGCTGTAAATCTTTCCTCCCAATTTTTTCCCCACCCACCCCCCCCACCACCCCGCCCTTGTTCTGTCTTCAGCTTGCTTGGCTCTGTAATTGCAGTGTTCATGTTACTTGCATGCATAGGAGACGATGCTTGAAGGGAAGGGGACTAAAGGCCTTTCTCTTCCCTTTCAAGGATGTACTGATCAATCCTGGGAAGTGATAACGGGCTTGGACCAGCAATAGTGTGGCCAGCAGGATTAGGGAAGGGATCATTTTCCTGTGCTGGGCATTGGTGAGGCTGAACCTCAAATCCTGGGGTCAGTTTTGGGGTTCTCATTCCAAGAAAGGCATGGAGGGGATGGAGTGTGTCCAGGGAAGGGGCTGGAGCAGCAGGAGGGGCTGAAGGAGCTGGGGGGCTCAGCCTGGAGAAAAGGAGGCTCAGGGGGGACCTTCTGGCTCTGCAAGTCCCTGATGGATCCAGGGGAGGGTCGGGCTCTGCTCCCTGGGAACAGGGACAGGAGAAGAGGGAACAGCCTCAGGCTGTGCCAGGGGAGGTTTAGATTGGATATTATGGGGGAAAATATAATGCAAAGGGTTGTAAAGCATCAGAACAGGCTGCCCAGGGCAGTGGTGGAGTCACCACCCCTGCAAGTGTTCATAAATGTGTGGATGTGGCACTTGGGGATGTGGTTTACTGGTGAATACTGGTGAACACACTGGTTGATGGCTGGACTTGATAACCTTGAAGGTTTATTTCAACCTTGATGATTCTGTGGTTTCAATATCAAATGGCTTTTTTCCTTCTCTCCGCCCTATTTTTTATTTCTTTACCTTTTATTTGTGGTCTTCAGCTGTCATAGGGTGTTACCTGACAGGTGAGAGCTGGGGACTCTGGGTGCTCCGAATTCAAGCATCACTCCCATCCTGACAGCCCGTTCCAGCTCCAAATGTCACCAACATTCCAAAGGAACTGGGCAGAAGGAATACCTTGGCCACATCCTCTCCCTCTCATGGCCTGGATATGTCTGAGGTGGGTTCTGATGGAAATATTGAGGACTGTCACTCTTCCCATGGCCAGCAGAAAGAAAGGACATGGTGTTTGACCTTTACTCAAAGCACACATTTTAATTCCAGGAGCTTTGAGAACACTTTGGGAGCACCATCTGTACTAGAGCAGCCAATACCTCTTGACTCCCAAATTATGGATCAGGAGTCCAAGCTGCAAATGTCTCATGCCTGGGGATTCCAAAGGACACCAAAAGGTAAAGATGAGTTTTCCTGACAAGGTGACCTCAACCCTTGTCCCTCACTTGTCAGAATATTTGAGCTCTCCCTTCCTTGCAGCTCCACAGGTGAACTCTGCAGACAAACCCTGTGCAGGTGGTTCTGAGCTACCCAGCAATGGTTTAAAAGCTCTTTAACTATTAACATTCAGGATCCATGGGCAGAAAAAGTTAGGAAAAACCCCACAACATATTTTAGGAATAAAATGTTTTTTCCTTTCCATTTATTGAGTGAACAAACTTGAATCCTCTCAAAACCTGATGGGATTTAATGCTGATTTTGGCCTTGTCCTTGTGCTTGTACATGGCATCTAGACAGGAACTGCTGATCAAAGTTCTTGGTTTATTTCACTTAAATGTCAAGAAAAGAGGGAGATTTTTTTATTTCTTCCAGGAATGTTCCAGTCTCCATGAAATTTTCAATGGGAAACTCTTCTGCAGTGGAGGATGAAGTGGCCAAAGAGAGAGAATGAGTCATGTCCCCTCTCGTTTAGACAGCGGGGTCAAGACAATCCCATGGGGTGTGGAAGAATGAACATCAAGTTCCCTGTTGGCCCAACTTGGACTTGTGTCCCAAAAAATTACTTTTCCCATTCCCACAGCAGCGAATTCCTTGCTGTTGAAATCCAAGTGCTCCCCAAATCCTTCTCAACCTGCTGTGATGGCACTAATGTGTTTTGGGGAAGGTACAAACAAGTGTCCTTTGGTAAGCGGTTTCACTCCCACATTATCCGCCTGTGGGAAGCTCATTCCATGGCCTCATCCCTCTCTGGCAGGATCAGGAAGGTTTCTGGCCAGCTCAGTGATGAAGTGGTGGATCCAAGGTGTTTGGATTTGCCCTTGGCCTCGGTTTCCCTCTGACGTTGTCTCTGCTTCCCTTATTAAGTGTGTAATTTGGGAGGGTGAGAGCTCCTCCAGCTGCCAGTGCCTTTGGAGATGGGATAATTATCTCAAAGAAACTCAGGACAACCCAGAGCTGGAAACTGTGGCTTGGATGGAAAGGAAAATCATAGTAGCCTGTTTGGGTGAGCGTGTAAACATGTCCCCTAAGGGCTGGCCTAATTTTAACCTTGTTCAGCTCTGGAACTTGTTAGCTTGGGACAGAAGCCTGGGGTGGGACATGAGGGAACGTGGCAATGTGTTTGGTTGAGGCAAACATGAAATAAATGGGGTGAGGAGGGAACAGGAAGGTGGGAGAAATCAGACAACAATGGGTTGAGCCACGGTAAAACACCACATTGTCTGTGACAAACAGGTTAGTTGGGAAAAGTAATATTTCTGCCAAGAAAAAGGACTTTTTGGTGGCAGCATTTCTGTGACTTCCAATTTAGACTCACTGCTGGTGGGTTTGAGAACCAAGCCCATTTTGAGTCTGTTTTCTGGAACAATGGAATGCCAGATGTGCAGATAGACAACCATCTCTTTCCTCTTTTGAATTAAAGGTCAGTAACACCTTTAACAAGTTTAATTTAGGGGTAAAAACATATCTGACTACCTATAAACCAGATGAAATTATTCAGCTTGGACCTTTTATTGGAGACCAAAGAGCTCAAAAGTGGTGGCAAAAGGACAAGCAGAAAGTATTTATGGTCCAAGATGGAGTCAAAAGGCTCAAAATAAATCACCTGGTATCACATAACTGGAAAAATAGGTGGGATTCATCTGACTCCATGATCCTCCTGGGTGCCTTCCATCCCAGGAGATGGCTTGAGATCTTTGCTTCAGCCTCTCTTTAAAGTCACTGCCACCAAAGACATCTAGCACAATATTTATCACACCTTTTAGCAGGATCCTGCAATAGGTTCAAGGAATCATTTAAAAAAAAAAACCAAACCCACACCCTCTTGGGGATAAAGGGAATATAAAGGGAGCTTGAGGTATAAATGAGAGGATTCTGATGTCATGTGAGATACATTTCTTGTCTTGCTGAAGAATGGACCTGTTGCCCCTCCATCAAGAGTTTCTGGGCTCCAAAATTAAAGGGAAGAGCTGATGTTCCCAACCTTAGTGGACAAGAGTTCCATGCCAGTCCCAGCAGGGCTTTACCTAATCTGAATTCCTCCCACATCTGCCACAGCTGGTGTTTTCCAGCCTGCTTCCCTCTGGGTGGGGTGTATTCCCAGAGGAGGATAATCAAGACTTTCCAGCCTCCTTTCCCAGCTGTGTTTAGGTCTGTTAGTTTAGAAAAGCTCAGGATTCTTTCCAGGTCTTTATCAGAGCTTCCCCTTGTTTACTGCCACGCTCTGAGGTAACAGGTCTTTCCAGCCATCCTAGCAAGGATCTGACTTCCCAAAATTCATGCTGCCCTTCCCATGTTTCTCTCTCTTAACTCCTAACAATCATTAGGGTTGAATTTATGAGCCTGCCTCTACGTGACTGATGTCAAATGCAAGGATTGTCCATCACACACACATGGGAAAACCACGAATCCTCTGCAGAACAAGAGTGTGAAGATGCACAGATCCCCCTGCCTTAGCAATTAATTCCCCTTAATTAATTCCCCAAACTGTTGATGAGCCTCCTCAGTGACCCTATAAAACGAAGAGATAAAATCTGCTCCAAGTGGCAAATATTTTCAAAATCCAGCGCACATATGCAGAGAGAAATCAGACTGCAATGTTGTTGTGGGGGATGCGTTCCTCTGGTGCAAAAAATGTGCTTTTTGTAAGCATTTTTAGTCCTTTTACCCACACACTCGAGGCTGGGTGAGGGAGCACACAGCATTTGCAAGTCTTGCAGTTCTGTCCAAACTCAAATGTCAGGGTGTATCTGTCAACCTTCATTTCACACGAAGGAGGCATCGGAGGGAAAGATTTCTGCTCAGGGTTTGTGGCTTGGCTGCTTTTCAGCCCATCAGGGGCGATGAGGAATCCTAGGCACCGGTTTTAAGAGGGTCTTAAGCGGGTCTTCATCTTCCTCAAGGCCCCCAACTCAAACACTGCCCTCCAGGTTACAGAGAAACACTGACGTGTGGTCACTTTTGTGTGGCTCAGGGCACTTTGTGGGGGCTGAGGAAAGCTAAGCTGCCATGTGGGCACCAATTATACTCCCTGCAGGCCTGGCTTCTCAATCACCTTCTCCAGTTATGTGAGTCCAAGACTCCTTTGCTTTACCTGGGGAGGCAACTACACCTGAGCCAGGTCTAACCCTGCTGCAAGCTCGGTCCAGGAGAGCAATCACATCTCTCTTCTAAGGTTACAGTCTTTGTATGGCTGGCATGGAGAACCTATTAGGAACGTGGCCAACGTCGTATTACGTGTGCTATTTGTCCAAGAAGAATTTTCTTTGCTTTCTCTTGTTTCTCTAGGAAGTGGCCACAAATGTCCAGTGTAAGGTTACTGGGCCCACACAATTTATTTTTTTTTTTTTATCAGATTTTAGCAGCTATTCCTGGAATTACGTATTGTTTGGTCTTTTTTGAAGTGAAATGTCAGCAGCCCAGGTGTCAATTTTCATATCAGGGGTTGGTTTTTACCCCCCGGGGCTGCTTGAGGAGTTCAAATTTTACTAAGATGACAAAATTAGAAGCAAAGGTTTGGATGTTGGGGGGTCATATTTTTTATTGGTGATAAAGCAGGGGTTTTTTTTCTGAAGTTCAAAGTTAAATAATGATTATGGTCCTCTTGGGGGAAAAAAGTAGATTTTGCTGCAACACTTTGCTAGAGGAAGAGATCAAGGCAGACTGAGGATGTTATCAGTGTCTGTGTGTCTGGAGATTTCTCTGCAAAGTAGAGGATGGACACCAGCTTTGAGTCCTCACCATCCAGGAAGGGGGAAGGTCATCCCTGATTGTTGAGCCCTTTCTTGTCCTGTGAGAAGTATCAAATGTGGGGCATTTCATGTCTAATTTTTGACACTCTATGACCACAGAAAATCAAATCTTCAAGATTCCTCTGCTTTGCCCATCTCTGTAAAGAACCTGAGATATGAGGTGTTGGTCTTATTGTGGGTCACCCTTAAATTTCAGATCAAATGAAGATGGCACATGGGAAATGTGGATCTGTTGGAATGAATCCAGAGGAGCCCCTGGAGATGCTCCAAGGGCTGGAGCCAGGCTGGGAGAGCTGGGGGGGTCACCTGGAGAAGAGAAGGGTCCAGGGACACCTGAGAGCCCCTTGCAG
>JAWWEE010000074.1:1304609-1323059 GCA_035221455.1 Xenops minutus | reverse complement strand
CCAAGGCCAGGCTGGACAGGGCTTGGAGCAACCTGGGCTGGTGGAAGGTGTCCCTGCCCATGGCAGGGGGTGGGATGAGATGGGCTTTAAGGTCCTTTCCACCCCAAACAATGCCAGGATTCTCTGGTAATACAATACCTTATACATCCATATTTAAATATGTTTGTAAAACCAACACATATAGAAACACAGAGTCCATAAATTACTGTATATTGTTCTTGCTCTGACAGTTTTCCTGGGATCTTAAGCCTGAAAAGGAGGAATGGACAGGAATTTCTCCAGTTAAATGATTCCTGAGCAGCAAAGGGGCTCCTGTACAAGTGGACTGTCCTGAAGAAGGTGATAAATGTCCTGAAAAATGTCTATGAAACAGATCTTATCGCTTTGTCTTGCTGATCTGGTGTGAGGCACCCAATTTCCAGGCAGTTCAATAGTATTTTCCTCTTAATTTGTAGGAATTGTAGCTGAAACCTCAGGGAATGAGCTGCCTGGAAGTCTTTGCTCCCCATGTGCTTCCTATGAGGCACGAACTCTTTTGACAGGGTTTTACTGGGTGCATGACAGGAGATGTAATTTGGCCATAAAACTTTATTCCTAACAAAAGAAATGAGCTTCAAACCGCTTTGGAAACTCTGGCTCGAACACACCACATCAGAGGAAACCCAGTTTGGTGATGAAAAAGCCCCAAACAAAGGCTCATTTCAACAAGTCAAACTGGAACGTTTTCATTTCAGGAAGGTTAAAATGTTTCTCTTCAAGTGAATTACTGAGGCAAAACAGATTGATATTTTCTCATTGAAATTCCTCCTAGTTTCTGGGCTGCAAAAATAAAAATTAAGACAAAACCTCCCTTCCTTGTGATGATAATGGCTCAGAGCAAAGAGCAGATGGCAAGTTCCAAATCTCTGTTTGAGAATTCACTAAATGGCAATAATGTTTTCGTGCAAAATGATTCATGGACTGGACTGGCTCAGCACTGGGGATTCACACCATTCCCACTGAACAATGCCAGGGCCATTCCCGGGGCCTCTTTGGGCAGGAAGGAGCTGCTTCCCTGTGAAAGGAGGATCCCCAAACATCCCATTGTTTGTCAAAGATGGAATTGGCTTGGATTTCTTTTTTTTTAATCACATGGATATTTGTATTCTAAACGTGGACTGAAAGGGGAATGGCTTTAAGAAGAAAGGGAATAGGTTTAGGTGGGATATTGGGAAGGAATTGCTGGCTGGGAGGGTGGGGAGGGACTGGAATGGATTTCCCAGAGAAGCTGTGGCTGCCCCTGGATCCCTGGAAGTGTCCCAGGCCAGGTTGGAGCCACCTGGGCTGATGGAAGGTGTCCTTGCCCAGGGCAGGGGGTGGAATGAGGTGTTCTTTCAGTTTTCTTCCCACCCAAGCCATTCTAGGAATCTGTGACACTATGGCACTAATTCTACAGCTGAAATGCTTAGGGAGCTTCAGACATGAATGGAACTCCTCTCACCAAATTTTTGCCACTTACCCATTAGACACCGAGTCTCTGCTAAACTAACCCTCAGCCAGACTGGTTAAACACCCAGTTTTTAGCTAAACCAACTAAACCAACCTGTGTCATTAGAACTGGGATAAATCACCTTCTAGAAGTGTTTGCATGTGTTGGTAGAGAGGGATTATGGATGAAGGTTAAGGTGGAGGATCCCTTGAGATGCCTGAGGTGTGTCCCACTGCAGTGGTAGCTCTGACTCTTGGCCTGTTTTAAATATTAATATTGGAAAATCAGCCCAGTGAGGAGGTGACTTAATGCATGTGAATTAGAACCCTTGTGAAACAACTCAGGGATATTTCTGAGGTGAAAGTTTTGCTTTCAGGCTGATTACTCTGCTTCTTCCATTTTCACCAACAAGCCCATTGTTGCTTTCTAAGAGATCTCATGTGAGACAGGCATAATTAGCCAAGGGCATGATGTTGGGTGACTTGATAATGATTTGATAACAATTTGTCACTCTCAGGCAAATGAGCTGTGACTTTTGCTTTGTCATGTCTGTGACTTGAATTCAGCCACTTAACTCCTGGCACAAAGCTGGGATGTCCTGGTGAGGAGCCTGTTGGCTTAGGCTTTCCACATGGAGGAAAGAGCAGGAAAAACATCTCCAACACAGTTGAGATTTTCCCCTGCTGAGGCTCCTTCCCCTTCAAAGAGATCAGATCAGGACCTGAACACAGCAATGGATAACTCTCAGATTAAGCTGGGATGAATCTGGCCCATTTGGGACTTTGGGAAATGGGGGTGAGCATGGATAGAAATCTCCCTGCTCTGGAGCTGGGATGGACTCCAACTCTTTGAGCTGCCTTGGTTTGTTGATTGCTGGTTTCAGGTTTTTTTCTCTCTTTAGCATTTTTCCCCTTTTTTTCCTTCCCCCTCTCAAAGTGAATCTCAGCAAACTCGACAGCCCCCACGACCCCCACCCTCCCTGGCCCCCCCTGCTATGATTTCAATGCCTGCCACTGCTGCTGGTACCAGTGCTGAAAAAAGAACTGGCTCCTGTTCAAGCCCTTCTCCTTTCCAAATGTTTAGGGATTTGGAGCCCGTACATACAATTACTGCATGTTTCTGGGGAAGAGAAAATAGCCAGCAGCTGTTCGGTGTCTGATCAATCAGGAGCTGAGGAAGAGGAGGGAAAGGGAGGGGGGGTTATTGCTCAGAAATCTGCACACAATTAGGAAACAATGCTAAGAATGGGCTCTTGGGAGATGTGGGGAGGGCAGACACCCTGCCAGTGGATCCGTAGGTGGACAGGTCTGCAGTGGTGTCCCCACCATCAAGAAATAATTGTCCCTAACCTTCCATAGGTGTATTTTCTAAGGATTTAGGAAGATGAAGGAGGAAGAGGAGCGAGTGCTGGTCTGAGAACATGAGCACTTGACAGGGTGAGTGGGTGTCATGGAGCAGATCTCCTTGCCTCCAGTCGGCCACTGCACTGACTTCCATGGCACCTTGGACACCCAGTCCATGTGGAGACACACAAAAGTGGACAGCTTGATCTACAAGGTGAGTCCTGCCTCAGGGGTTCCACTGAGGTGTTGAGTGTCATGGGAGAAGCCCAAGGGAAAGACACAGGAGGTTGGGAAATACCTTAAAACATTTATTCCCTAGAAGTCTTTGAAAGGGACTTTGCTTCCCTCTGGAGTTAAATCCAGAGACTGGAAGGTTTTCCACAGAGCACCTTTGTACAAAGGAATTTAGCCCCAAATTTTCATTATATTGGTATAAAGAAAGCATTATTTCTTTATTATCTTGTCTCACATTTTACCTGAGAGGTGACTGGAGGGAGTAGTGGGGGGATAGATTCTCCACTTCTTAGCACTACCCAGCTCCACATCATGGAATCATGGAATGGTTTGGGTTGGAAAGGACCTTAGAGATCATCTCATTCCAGCTCCCCTGCCATGTGCAGGGACACCTTCCACTATCCCACGTTGCTCCAGCTTGGTTTCAGACAGACAGTTCCAGGAGTGGGGCATCTGCAGCTTCTCTGGGCAACCCGTGCCAAAGTGTGCCCTTTAACTCACTGTCACAGCCCCTGTTTGTTCTATTGGGATGGAATATGTTCATGGATGATGTTTTCCTGACATCCAGGTGACAACTCTTTCCCACGTAGGTTTGAGGGTCAGAGGATGCCTGAACATTATCTTATATCATAACTTGGACGTTTGGGAAGAGACTGAGGGAGGTGTTAGTGACTAAATGATCCCATGAACCCAATGTTTATGGACAACATGGGTCAACCTTGAAGATATCATGCCCCAAATTTTGATGCATTCCAGAGTTTTCCCTGTACATTGTTGTCTCAGTCTCAGAGGAATAAAACTGATTTCCCTAAATCACAATCCTGGAATGGCTGGGTTTGGAAGAGGCCTCTGGAGAGCATCTAATCCAACCTCCCTGCTTAAGAAGATTTACCTAGAGTAGTTGCATAGGATCATGTCCAGGTGGGATTTGAGTATCTCCAGAGAAGGAGACTCCAAAACCTCCCAGAGCAGCCTGTTCTGGTGCTCTGTCCCCCTCAAACTAAATGTGTTCCCTCATATTCAGACAAAACACCAAGAAGAGACTTTCCCTCGAAGTAGGTTCAATAACCTGGGATGGAACAGGCACAAGAGTTTGCCCCCACTTCCAGGGAGTAAGAATAAATGGAAAGATTTGGTTTACGAGCTACCTTAGGGCAAAACTGAAAACGTTTTCAAAATTAGTCATTTGTGGGGGAAAGGCTCGGTAAAACCTGACGGCTGAAAACGTGTCATCGTGTGGTTGCAGGGGCTGAGACCTTCAGAGCTGAGGAATGTAATGACATCCAACATCCAGAAATGGGATCCTACACTCAGGAAGCTGCTTAAAGGCTGAGTCTGTCCCTCCTTCACTCAGCAACAGATGCCTTTGGTGAGTCCTGCCCAACGCTGCCATCACCTTGGATACGTTTACTGTTTGTGTTGTGACATGTGGAACTTTACCTGAGCTCTCAGTTCCCTTGCAATTACATACGATTATTTATCTTCATTAAGGTTATTCATCTTCATTACAGACAAAGTGCTTGCGATCAGGAGCGCCTGAAAACGTGACCCAGAAAGCTTTTGGTGCTGAAGGAAGAGGTTTGCATTGCCCTAAAGTAGATTTATTATTTCACCTGACTGCATTAATTGAAAATTCAGATGTCTAGTCAACGTTGTTCTCAGTGGAAAAAGCTAAAAAGCATTCATCTAAACCTAAAATATGGGGGATGAGCCTTGCCCTGGACATCCCAACCTTTCCATTGACTGGAAAGATTGGCTTTGAATAGACATCTAAGACTCATCAGCAGGCCCTTGGATGGAGAGAGGTGGGTGAGAAGCCAATTTAAAGCCAATCTAATTTCTCCAGAGGCTCTTTAATGATGCCATTCACCCAGAAGGACCCGGGGCAGACCTGCTGGAGCAGATGTGTCCGGGCTACGTGAGAGCTCCAACGCGTTCTCCCACAGAGCCACTGCCAGGTTGTGACCTCAGAGCAATAAAGAGGTTCGTGGCACGGTGGATCTTTAGATTAGAGCTGCAATTTAATTAAACCTGCCTTCCAGGAACACTGATAGCCCTCCTGGCTCTGCCAAGTCACATTCAAAGGTCATGTTCTTCAGTTGGCCCTGTGGTGCTGGTTCACATTGAACCTGCACCGTCCTGGCTGCTCAGGTGTCCCCAAACCTTGAGGTGCTCCAGCCCTGTGTAGTCATTTATGGGGCCATGCCCTAGTTCAACAGTGACAATGCAAAGGGGAAGTTAAAGGTGAAAAATTGCCTTCTCAGGTGGCCCAGATTAGATTTTCCCATCGTGCTGTTGCAGTTTCCACTCTCCCCAAGTGCCTTGAAACCACCTTTGCCATCCCTCTTCCCTGTCTCCAGTAACACAGCTCACAGTCTTTTTCATGCCACCTCTGAAGTGACCTCTGAAGAGCCTCCTTCCACTCCTTCTGGTAAGTGCCATGGGCTTCTCTCTGCTCCCCTGAATCTCCTCCAGAACCACCACAGACCTTCTGGCCCCCCAAATTTTCCTTCTTGCCCTTCAGTGTCTCAAGCCAATAAGAAGGACGTGGCTCAAAGAAAGATTGTCATGTTCCCTTCTCCAATCCTTGACCTATGGACCTATTTTTGGACACTGCTGGATGTCAACACCTCAAAGTCCCACTGTGGTTGTTTCCTGACCTGCAGTATCAGGACAGCCTGGAGATGCTCAACCAGGGACTTCTACAGCAAATAAAACACTGCCAGTTGAGATCCATTGGCCCCTGGGACTTTCATTTTTTCCTATATAATGGCTACTTTTCCCTGACTCTTTTCCCCTTATCCTTTTCCTCTTTTGGTATTCAGTATAGGCTGAATTTTCTTTTGTTTCATGCTTATATGTTACTGTCAGAGAGGATTTGGTTCAAAATGCAGACTTTTTTTGTTTTAGTAAACAGAGACTGAAGCTTTTTAAAACTAGATTATGGGTATTTTTGGCTGGAGATCTGTCAATTTGATTGACCAAGATCTGCTTGCTCAATCAAGTTGACAAAAGAATTCTATTCCAATTTGTGTTTTTCAGGAGAAAAAAAAGATTGTGTGCTGAGGAAAGACAAGAGAGCAGAACTACTCTAACTTCTCACTTTGTTACTGAATTTGCAAGTATTTTAGAAACTTTAATCAGAAACCAGCTTTGTGTGCCAAAGGTAATGCCTGGTATTGTAGAAAGAACCTGTTCAAAAGTGTTGATTTTCTGTTTTAAAGTGTAGTAACTTCGTCTTCCTTTCTCATTCTTGAGGTGTCCTCTCCATTCAAGTCCCATCCATGCAGCTCACATGTTTCTTCTCCCATCATTTCCTACTAGGACTGCTTGGGAATGCTTTTCCAGTTTGTTTCCTGCCCAAAGGGTTTGTATTCTAAAAGAAATGAAAGATTTAGCAACAGTGAATTCAGAATACTGTAGGAGGTGCCCAAATTGGATTAATTTTTTTGCTTCATATTTTATGTAAAACACACGAGGCAAAATATCATTTTCTTGGATCACAGGAAATCCTTTTTGTTTTGAAGCAGAAACATTTATATCAGAATATGAAGAAAGATTTGGGAAACAGCAAACATTGACCTGTCTCCCCTTTGAAAGAGAAGCAGCTTCAACCTTTTTTCTCCCTCAAGGAGTGTTTTCTCATCTCTCCTCCCTTCCACTCTTGCAGTGGCACTGCCTGAAATTCCCAGTGCCAGTGGAATTCCTGAAGTGCCCAGACCTTTATGGAGCAGCTGCTTGGAGTTGGTGAGACCTCAGTGACATTTCACCATTGGAGTCTTTACTGAGGAAAACGTGAAGGGAACAGCTTCAAATCACCCATGTGAGATTAGGAAATGGGAATGTGTTCCTGTGAGACAAACCCTTAATTAGCCCTGATATTGAAATGTCCCTTTTGATCACCTGAGGTGCTGCAGGAGAAGGCAGAGTGATTGTCAAAGCACTGCTGGAAAAAATGAGAAGAGCATAGATTGTGGTCCTTTGACCTTCTTTGGAAAGGATCCTTCATTCCTTCTTCCCACCACACTGCCTGGGCTTTGGGGTGGCTGAGCACTGAGTGAATTCCCAGCTGTGACACCTCAGAGTGGATGTGTCCAGGCCATGGCAGGGAACTTGAGGGGAAAAATAAAGGAGCACAGACACAGACACTGGAAAAAACACCTCCTGAATTCCCACCATCACTGCTGGGGAAAAGCTGCACCTTCCAGCCAACTCCTGACTCAGCCTGGCCCCATCTTTATGTCCAAGACCTAATAAGACCAACCTGAACTTGCTTACACTGGGGTAGCCCAGGGAATTTCCAGCCAGGATCACCAAGTCCTTAAAATCACTCTGGATAACCATAACACACCCCATTATTAGAGATTTACAGTCAAGGTGTGCTGACACCTCACGTGGGGTCAGAGTTGACATGGAATGGCTCAGTTGTGCAGAGAGCCAGTGCTGGAAAGTGGAATAAAGGTGCTGGGAGGTTGAGTTTCTCCTTTCACATCTGGATTAGTACCTTAGGCTGAGGGCAAGCCTGAACTCCCCCCCGAAAACACAGCCCTGGTGTTAATTTTAGACAGGCCTGTAAGGTGTGCTTCCTTTGGGAGAAGGTTTTAGTGCGAGCAGAACTCATGGGGAAAGGAAAATTCCCCCTCTGGGAGTGATAATTGCTTTCTATCATAAATGCTAATGAACCAGGGCTGGTGATACCACCCTTAACTGTGACCCCTGCTGGGAAGTGGATGTTCAAATTCTCACTAAACCAGCATTCCCAGGTCTGCACTGGTTTAGAGATATTTGATTTTACCCTAAGCAGAGCAGCTTTGCCCTTTCCCCTCCTTCTTATAATTAACTCCCCTAATTTTTCTCACTCTTTTTTTTCTCTCTCTGTAGCAAAAGTCTGTCTTTTGCAAATTTTGGGGTTTTTAATTTCAATATGTGATAGTGTTTTGGTTGAAGCTCCTGGAACTGTTGTAATATTGATACTGAAAAGGCAATTTTTAGGAGATTTATTCTGCCTGACAAAGTTCAATTTGGCTTTTCATGTTCAGTCAGAAGAAGCAGGTGAAGGCTGAGCAGATGAACACCAGGACCTTTCTGGTCTGTGGTTTAAGATGAGCTTGGACCTGCAATAACATAAATCCAGAGAACTTTTGCTGGTGGAATTGTAATCTGAAAAGAAAATTGAATGTATGGAAATCATATTACCGCTGTCTTTCGCATGCACATTCTCAATACTCTTTCATTTAAGGGTTTTTAACTCTTGACCTCATGGCAAATTTATCCCTCATTTAATACTTAAGATGTTTAGACCATTAGGTAAAAGCAGTATTGTTATTTAGGTTACGTGTTGAAAGTCAGAGTGCCTGGAAAGAATTCTGCTTTGTGGTTTCCAGGCTGACTCCAGAAAATTAGAATTGCAGGGAGGCTCTCCATGGAGTTTGAATTAAACTAAAATTCCCAACCCCAAATCCAGACTGAAGCAAACCTTAACAGCAGGAGGAATCAGTGCAAAGGCTTAACAATTTTCTCTTCACTTCATCAATATCTGTCACTTCCTAAAGGAAACCAGACAGCTTAATTGTGCTATATATATATATATATGTGTGTATATATATATTTCATAAATACCTGTGTGCATATACATGTGTGTGTACATATTAATTTCTCTCCCGTTCCTCTTCATATCAGACTTCACCATATGGCACTAAACCCATCATTTAATGTGGAATTATGGAGCTAATGGAATGTGGGGAATGAGGTCTTGCTTTCCTATTGGTCACCAGGCTCCCCTTTAACTGCTGGGGGAAGACCAAACTTATAAACAGAGGTCTGTGACCATAGAAACACCCAGATCCACTTTAAAATTGCATCACATTAAAATAATTGACTTAATTTTTTTTTCTATACATTACAGAGGAAAAAAATGCCTGGCATGTGTGTTCAAATATATATATATATATACATTGTCCAAACCTATATATTGTGGTACAAAAACTTACAAATCAGACAGTTCATGCTGGGGAGAGATGCTAGGTATTTTTCTCCATTCAGCCCTCAGTGACTCATGGAAATAAAAGCAAAATTCTGGTAAAAAAGCTGGTTTATCAGTGAAATTCTTAATTTATTCCTGCTGCATGGACAGATTTGGTGCTCACTCTCACTGTGTTTTCCCATCCCTTTTTCCCAGGTCTCTGCAAACATGAGTGCTTTTGGATCTCTAAGTCCTTGCTCAAAAAAGGGCTGTATCCAAACTCGGATTGTGCCTTTGTCCCCCTGAGTCTTGAGGATATTTTTTCTTCTATTCAGTTGTAGTTTCCTTTTTCTTTGCCACTTGTGACTCTTCCTCCTTCTGCTGCAGCTCTGAGTAGCTGCATCTCCTCCACCACCCCCATTTCTGGAGTGGAACTGTGCAATTTGTTCTATTTTTCAGTGGCCAAATATCATTTTATGCTCACTGTCAAAAATGACAGGTACAGGTATAGATGGGTTTTTTTGGGTTCCAACCTTTTTCCAGACAGAGTGTTTGCAGTTTGCTGCTTTCTGATGTGTATCCATGATCCTTAGTGGTGTTTGTTCATAAATTTGGGCCATGGCCTCTACACATTTCTATATAATTTTCTTTAATCTCCAGTAAAACCACATCTTCCACTTCTCTTATCCTATACTTTTCCCTGTGTCATCCTTCCCTCCCCCTTGTCCCCATCCCAAACCTTGTTCTTCACTCAAATAAAGCTAAAATTGTAAACACAAGCTAAATAACTCTTTTTTTTCCTTTCCACACTTCTATCAGATCTCCCACTGACATCTTATAAATATTGACATTTTGCCTTCAAATGGCCCATCATGTTTGATCCATCACAGAAATGCACCATGAGAAAATGTGAAGGTGGTCCATTTTTTCCATTAGAAACCTCAAATCCTACTTTGCATTGCTGTCCATGGAAACAATCCTTTCTACAAGGCTTTATTATGTCCCCAGCTCTCATCCAGCTTCCTAGCATTCATCCAATCCTCCATCCTTCCCAAATTTGATTACTTAATGACCCAACATCCATGATTTGCTCAAGGGGAATATTTCTATTAAACACAAAACCTTGTCTGACTCTTCTGTCTTCATCAGGATCTTCCTATTTCTGCCTCTTTGTCTGATTTTCACGCCTATTAGTCACAAAATTGTCTCCTTTCTTCCCTAATTGAACATCGGGTGCCTCCTCTTAGGCCTCCTGTTCTGAATTCAGCCTCACCTTCAATGCCTACAAAAAACTGGTCTTAGTGTTGGTCAAACAAGGTCACTGGAAACTGGTGCAAATGCCATGAGAAGCTCCACGACATTTCTACTGATTTCTGCAGGCTCTGGGTTGAAGTTCACATTTAGAACTGTTCTGATAACATTATTGATCAACATTTCTTTAACCTCCCTATCATCAGAGCCCTGATCAGTTATTTATTGTGATTAATGCCTGCTAAACAACAGCGGTGCTACGTGACCACAGCCGAGATCCAGCTCCTGGAGCGACCTGGAGAAATGCACAATAAGAAACAGACTTTGCCCCAGAGGAGTTATGAACTGGGTAAGGAACTCAGACAATGAAATAGAGCCTTTCCAATGCTGGCAGGGACAACTTTATGGCCAGGGACTTGTCTAACACCCAGTGTACCTTGAATATGCCCTGGAGTGGCAGAACACGTAGCTGGTGTTCCCATAAAATGCTCCTTCACCCACCTTTACTATTTGCATAAAACAAGAGAAGCCCAAGGAGACAGAGTGCCAGCTGGAAAACTTGATGCCAACAGAAATACTATGCCCAGTTCAAGTCTGTTTTCATTCAAGTGCTAAAGTGCAGGTCCTTGGACCTTTTAGAGACAGTGGAAATCGTGCTCAAGCATCATATGATTAGGGAATGTCCACGGAGTTGTCTAATTTTCTACTTTTGAATGGAATTAATTGCACCCAGCACTATCAATACTTTTGACTACAACTCTACTGAGTACAGAGGAAGCCCAGAGTGACTAATTTCAGTGGAGATGTCCAAATAAAGTGCCAGCATCCTCTGATGGACTCCACTTCCCCCTCTTTGGTATCTGTTTTAAATTCTAAAGCTTTCCAGCTGCGGTGGTTTGCCACCAAAACCCCAAAGTGGCCTAGAAAAGCAGCACACCAGTTTCTCTCAGAGGGGAGAATCTGCTCTGGAGACAAAATTCCCTCCCTGCTGATCGTGTTGCAAACAAGTTCTGCCTCAGAGACTCGGGGCACAAAGAACAAAAAGGGATTTGAGCAGCCGGCTGGTGGGAGAAGGGCCGTGGAGGGAGGAGGGGGCTGGAATGGCAAAGTGCAGAAACAGTTTTAAATATTTGGAATCTGCAATTGTATTTCCCCCCTCCTCCTTCCCCTCCCAGAGCTTCATTTTTATTTATTTATATATTTATTTTTTTTCTAGCCCAGATTAACTATTCCCCCTACAATGCTTTTTCATAAAGGGATCAAGCCCATTGTTTATAGAATTTGCTAATAACAGCCTCAGTCGTGCTGTCACAGCACAGTGATTCAATTACAAGACCGGACAATAAAAGCTCAATAAAGAGCTTATTAAATTCTTTTTTTTAATTATTATTCAAAGAAATACCCGAGCGGGCTGGGGTTGCCAGATGGGGAATTTACGTTGACCAGAAGAATGATATGATCTCCCTGAGTAGCACGGTGCAAATTAAAAGAGGTTTAGCGTTAAGTGTTCATGGCACAAAAGCAATTTTAAGTACCTGCAATCAGCTTAGGTTGGCTAAGCCTAAATATGTACAAATCGTGTAATGGGCAATATCCCTGGCAGTACCACGCGGAGCTGCGACAGATGTGCTCGCCAGGCTTTGCCCCGGGTCCTGCGTGGGGGTCACAGGGAGGGGGCGTGGGGGTGTCTGTGTGTGCTTTGTGGGCCACCTAGTGTCCTGCTGGCGACTACACAAAGCCTTTTGCTCTGCCTTGCCCGTGGAAAGGATGTCGAGGACAGGAAAAGGACAATTCGGTCACCTGTGTTGACGCCTGGCGGGTCCCAAAGAGGGATAAATGAAGGTGTGGATTCTCGGGGCTGCTGCTTCAAGTTGGGGATTTGTTTAGAGAAGGGTGTTTGGTCTTCATTTAAATCCTTCTTCCACTGGAGAATCCATTATTTCCCTTGCTGCTCATCTCAGTTGTCCATTATCTTTGCTTGTGATGTCCATAACTTTGGATTTTTTGGAGGGTTGGGTATTTGTTCCAGCCTGGCATAACTAGATTGTAGAATCACAGAGTGGTTTGGGTTGGAAGAGATGTTAAAGATCACCTGGTGCCACCTCCTGCCATGGGCAGGGACACTTTCCAATAGCCCAGGTTGCTCCAACCTGACCTTGGACACTTACAGGAGAGGGGCAGCCACAGGATAACCTGTGCCAGTCCCTCCCCACCCTCCCAGCTGAGAATTCCTTCCCAATATCCCACCCATCCCTGCCCTTTGGCAGTGGGAAGCCATTCCCTGTGTCCTGTCCCTCCATGCCTTGTCCCCAGTCCCTCTCCAGCTCTCCTGGAGCCCCTTTAGGCACTGCAAGGGGCTCTCAGGTCTCCCTGGATCTTCTTTTCTCAAGGCTGAAGAGCCAATTTCAAGATCTTCTACACTAAAACCTCTCTATGATGACAAAATGCTGTCCTGTATCAGCCCTTAAAGCTCAGCCACATCTTAATCTTTACATTTAGTTTAACAGTGGGACTTTTCTCAGTGCAGTTTAAGATTTCCAGGCTTTGGTGCATTCTGTCTCTGAAATCCTCCAATCTCTTTGTTTTTCACTTCCATCCCACCCTCAGTTCTCTGGTTTTTCACCAACATGGTAGTAAAGCCCAGTTTCTTTATGATGGAGATAAAACAAGTTAAAGGTGAAGATTTTTTGCATCTGAGGTGCATGATATGACACTTTTTTAGGTGGTTTTCTGGCATCCAGTAAGGAATGACCCATAGGACCATTCCATGATTATAAGGGCCTATTCTCCATCCGACCACTTCTTTTTGTTAAATATCTCTGAGCTTAATGGAATGTCTGACTCAGAAAGTTGCTTAAAATTGTCCCACACATTAAAGCAATTTTTGGAAGCATTGTACAGTCACATATGTATCTGGTGTCACAAATATCAGGGGTGTATGATACAGATAAAGGGAGGCTCTGAGAAGAATATATATATATTCAATATATAAAGGGGGCTTATAAGAATGGTGTGAAGAGATTTCTTATCAAGGCCTGGAGTGACAGGACAAGGGTGAGAAGTTATAAACTGGGAGAGGGTGGGTTTAAATTGGATGTGGACAGGAATTATTTTAGGATGAGGATGTGGAGGCACTGGAACAGTTTGCCCAGAGTTGTGGATTCCCCATCACTGGAAGTGTCCAGGATCAGCTTAGAAGTGCCTTTGGGCAACCTGGGCTAGCAAAAGATATCCTTGTCTCTGGCAGGGGGGGGTTGAACTAGATGATCTTGAAAGGTCCCAAATCATTCTGTGATTCTTTAATGTTGGCAGCCTTAAAAAAAAACCCACAACACTGGGAACTGTGCTGTGTGCAGCTGGTCATGGCTGGACCCACCTTGGAGGAGGAGAAGGCAGTGCCAAGCAGAGGACAGCAGAGCTGCAGAGCCCTCCTAAATAATAGAAAGGAGAAAACATGATACCAGTGCTAGTCTTTGGCAGGGACATCATCCCCCAAAATCCCCCCTGATGCCACAGACCCCTCTGTGGGATTCATCATTAGCTAATAGTCTAAAATAGATGGCATGACGTGCCCTCCCCAGTGACCTTTCCCTGATAAAAGCAGGAAACCTGGCTTAAAGCAGGGGCTTACACTGGGAATGGCTGTGGCTCAGGGGGATTAATTCCCCCCTCAGCACTCAATCTAGTTAATCATTGAGGCTCTGGACAGACATGCTGAGCATCCACCCCATTTTTGGGTAGTACTTTGTGATTGCTGGGATAAACTGTCCTCCAAAGCAGAATAAAAAGCTCTCAGAAAAGGTAATTGGGTGACTTTCCTGAAAAATCAGGAAGGAGGAACAAGTGCAAGAGCTGCACTTGGGTCCTGCCTTTGTCACACTGTGAAATGATGGATCACCCCCCATTTTTAGGGAAAAAATGGGGTGTTCATCCTGGGTGGTAACAACAACTATAGATGCACTTAATTTGGGGTTTACCTGGCCTTAAATTGACCATTTAAAACTTAAATGTTGAGTCTTATCCTGAATTGGATTACTCAGACACGGAGTGAAGTCCTCTCAAAGCACCTATTTCTGCCCCTGGTTCATGGAATCACAGAATTCTGAGTTGGAGGGGACCCACAAGGATCATCCAGTCCAACTTCTGGCCCAAAAATCCAACCATGTGCCTGAGGGCATTGTCCAAATGGTTCCTGGAATCTGGCAGGATTGGGGGCAACACCAACTTCCCTGGGGAGCCTGTTCCACACTCTGGGTGAAAAACCTTTTCCTAATATTCATTTATCTCCAGCTTGTATTGAACTCTGAATTTTTAAGCATCCACCTGTAAATAGGTGAAGTCTTTGCCTTTAGAAATGAAGGATGATCTGAATTTATTTCCTTCCCTGATTTAGAAAACACCAAAAGAACAGGAACAGTGAGGCAAAGGTGGGTTTTTACCCATACTAAAGAAATATAAATGATAAAAGCTGGTCAAATTCAGCCAACTGCTTTGGACACTGTGAATTTTCTCCTCTAAACTTGTCAAAAGCAGAATGACTTTCCAGCGTAGGAGACACACGTCTTTTAATTAAGGGCAAAGCATTTATTAAAACAGAATGAGAGCCCCCAAATCTGCCCAATATGCCTTTGAAGCTCCCAGCCCCCTGCTTGATTCCCTGTAATGTGCTGTGGCTTTATATTTCACAGCATCCATAACATGGATTTATCAAAGGTCACTATGGCAACATCCAGGCAATCCGAGACAAATACGTGGACGAGCATGGAAACAGGACAAAACAAACTGAAATCGCCCTGTTCCCACCCAGCCTTCCCCCCCTTTGCCCCTCCAGCTCCAAATTTAGCTGACTTCTATTATTAATACTCCATATTACCTCAGCAGAGGTTGAAAAGCAGGAGAGGAATATCAGCGTTGGGCAGGATGGCTGGGGCTGTGGGGAAAGTGGGATAATTGTATTGGCATGTGTGAATTCTGGGAATCAGAGCCTCCCAATATTTGTTTTGGCCGGGTTTCCATGGCAATGAGTGCACTTGCTATTAATTCGCTGCTTTATTGCTAAGTCTTTATTCCTAGTATTTGGGGAGGGGGCTATTCCCATCCACTTTGGAATTCCAGGCCTTGTATATATAATATATATAGACCTGAACTTACTAAAAGTAAATATACACATCAAATGGGACACTCCGAATCCCAAATCTCCAGTAGGAAAATGATAAACACTTTCAGAAGTGATTGAGAACTTTAAGATACTTAAAATCTCCTTTATTATTTTCAGAAGGGATTCAGAACCTTAAGGTACATCAAACCTCCTCTACTAACAGTATTCGAAGTTGTTTGTTTGGAGATGTCCAACCACAGCTGACTTTTTAACACATATTTTTGCTTTATTTGGCTCATTTTGGAAAATGGGACACTTGTAAGATTTTATTGCCTAGAAAAAAAAAAGAAAAAATACCCTGAAAATGAAAGAATTCAGAATATTTATTGCTTGCTTGTTGTTCTATATATTAATATATTTTAAATATTGCACACACAGATGAACACATGTACATGAATCTCTATGATAAAAAATCAACAGGCCGCCAGTTGCAAAGGGAATTTCTCAGCAACTAAGATAAGAAAAAATAAAAGTAGCTTGTGAAACCTTACCTTTCTCCCTTTTATCACACCTTATCTTGCAGCTGAATGATCCAGTAGCCTCCTGTATTTAAACTGGAGCCTCCCATGCCCATTGAGCAGCACAATTCGTTCCAGGGTTGGAGTTTATTGTGCAGGAGTTGCTTCCAGGATGGATTTTCTACCCAGAGTTCAAAGGCTGATCTAAAGACAGAACCTCTTTTTTCCCCTCCTGGGCTCTTTTTTTTTGGGCATTCCTGAGTGGTTTTCCAATGTTAATCCTCTTCAGAACATCCCTCTGAGGAGGGGACATTATCCTGATTTTGCTGATGGGAAGCTGATAAATAGACTGAGATCGACATGAAAAGCATCCGGTTATTTTGGTGTCCAGGCTGAGCTCGGAGTGGCTGCTCTGGCAAAGCTTGAAGCATTTTTACATTATTTATCTCATCCAACTTTATCTGTCTAGGAATAATTCCTTTTTCTGAGCTGCTCCTTTTTTCAGAGGGAGAAAAAAAAGCACATTCAGAGGTGCTTCATTTGGTATATCTTGGATGACTGCCTTGGGATAAGATGAATTTCCCTCCAGAGGGACTAAGGCAGAGAAATCCCACATTATTTATTTAATTTAGGGGGTTTCCCTTGGTTTCAGCTGCACTTGGAGTGTTCTATATTCCATTAAAATGCTGAAAACCCGAGGTGTGAGGGATTTGAGGGACATCATCTGAGCCATTTGTGACAGAACTCCAAAATGCAAGTCACAACACACAAAACCAAATGGTGTGACTCGAATTTCCGACATTTGCACTGGAAAATAAACTAAAATTCTCAATTTCTTTTGTTGGAAGTTGATTCTGTTTGATTTCATTCTTTCTGAGGGCACCAGCAGCAAATAATTAACAGTGGATTGGAAGTGAAACAAAGCAGGAAAGTGGTGGGAAAAGCACTTAAATCCCAGTTTTCAGCGAGTTTTACACGTGTAATTAAACAGTTAATTGCTTTGGTCATCAGGGTCGTGTCTCACAGGGTTCTGAGTGGTCAAACCACATGAGAACAGGATTATTTTTGAGGGTACCAAATCATTAGGATTAGTTTTGAGGCATCTTATAGACTGAAACTACTCTGAAGGAAACATAAATGTCTTTTTGTGGTCAGATTAAACCCAAGGACAGAACGTGGTTGCACACACAGATATAAATAAATGTAATTAAACCACAACAAATAAGCTTATTTGTCATCTTAAACTCCTGAGTTCAGTGTTGCCCACCAGGTTTCCAGAACAAGAAAATATGTGGATTTCAGAAGAAAGGAGCAAGAAGGATCAGAAATCCAGCTAAAAATGGCTCATGAGGGAATTACATTTCAGTATTCCAAAGGAAGGAATATATGTGTCTATAAATATGTGTAAACTTAAAAAATAGATTTTTTTTCCCCATGAAATATCTTTAATCTTACTAAGAGAATCCAGTTCTAAATATTTATTTATGGAATATTAAGGGTTGCTCTCATTGCTATTATAATCTGCCTCCAAAACATGCCATGATTTCAAGAAAAGTCCTCCAGAACCTTTTTATTCCCTAATTCCACAGCTCTGATCCCACCAAAAGGATTGACAGCCTTTCCAGGGAAGAAGATGCAGGAAGTTTGGACTTAATATGGCTTGAGGAAAGAGATGTCCCAAAATCTCAGGATATGGAATATACCAAATTCTCAAATTCAAGATCCCCAGGGTATTGTGTCCATAATATTCCTGACTTAATAAATGCACAGGATTTATTAATGCATTCATGTATTTTATACCCCTTCCCAATAAATCTCTACCCCAGACATGACTACTGGATGTTTCCTTGATAAAATGAATGCTGGGAGGAATTTGGCTCCAGGGTTTGGCTGTAAAGGTTTTCCTGTAGTTTAAATCCAGAGCCTCCTGACAACTGGCAGCATGGAATTCACTCTTGGGGTCCTGGCCTGTTGAAGATGATCCAGTTATTTTGATATTATTCTAAATGAGGTTTGGATGTTTCTGTGATGCCCTAAACTCAGACAGACACCTTCTAAGCAGCTCTGGAATATGGAGAATGATGGAGCAGTTTGGATCAGTACGAGATGAGAAAAGTGATTGGTGCAGGTAAAGTGTTAGGAATTCCTCATTAACCCACTTTTTAATTGTTATTACAGTGCAAGACCTGAGAACGTGCTCCATGTAAACATCAGAGTGGAGATTTCTGCTGATGGGTAGAAAAGAGATGCCAGAAGGAGAGTCATTCCTGAGGGTCACCAAGATGATCAGAGGGATGGAACAGCTCTGCTGGGAGAATTGGGATTGTTCTGCTGGAGAAGGGAAGCTTTGGGGTGACCTAATTATGTCCTTGCAGGACCTGAAGGGAACCTAGAGGAAAGATGTAGAGAGACTGTTTACAAGGGGCTGGTGACAGGATAAGGGGAATGGCTTTCCACTGGAAAAGTAGAGATTTAGATGGGATATTGGGGAGGAATTTCTGTCTGGGAGGGTGGGCAGGCCCTGGCACAGGGTGCCCAGAGAAGCTGTGGCTGCCCCTGGATCCCTGGGAGTGTCC
>JAWWEE010000074.1:1284118-1295147 GCA_035221455.1 Xenops minutus | reverse complement strand
TGGGATGGATTTCCCAGAGAAGCTGTGGCTGCCCCTGGATCCCTGGGAGTGTCCAAGGCCAGGTTGGAGCCCCCTGGAATAGTGGAAGGTGTCCCTGTCCATGGCAGGGGGTGGAATGAGCTGATCTTTAAGGTCCATTCCAATCCAAACCATTCTGGAATTCCTTGATTGTGATGTGAGAGGTTGTTCTTCCTTTTACTCATTTCAGTAAGGCCACCTACCAGGAGCAGAGCTGTAGGAGTGCAGCTCAGATGCCACCAGCCTGTCACACACATTGCTGTTTTCATCCCATTTTGGATGACACTCAGGACAATCTCATGTTCAAATTGACACACAAGAGGAGTATCTCCAACCAGAGCAGCTCCAACTGATGTTGCTAACGAGGGTAAGCCTAATCTGTAGACTAAATTGTCTGAAAATTCAACATTTCCCAGTTCTTAAAGACAAAACCCTCTTATTCCACAGGAGATATTTACATTTTGGTGTTGTCTTATTTCAACACAAGGGCACATTTTGTAATATCAGAATTTCCTGCTGAAGGGATGTATTTATTTTTGTTTAGCAACATGGTTACTCTTGTTTTGTTCTTCTCTTTTGTGAAATTTTGGCCTTTCCTGTTTTACAGAATTATCCAGGAATGATCACAAGTTCCACAGAATCACCAAGATATAAGGCTTTTAAAAAAACAGATACCAAGCATTTTAAGACTTGCAATAAAATTTCCAGGTTTGGCAATGCAGACAAAGTCATAATTTCCCTATGGCTCATTTTTAACCTTTTCTTTGAGTCACAATAATGTTACTGCATTTTGATGTTTTTAATGTCTGGTTTTATGTTATAGGAATAATCGGAGTATTCCAGTCTTTGTGGACTCAATTGATTAATCTGGCTGAATTCTTCCACCTTGGGGATTGACTCATCCTGGTTTTTCCTGACTTCCATGAGGGCTGATTCCTGACATTTAGCTCTCTTGTGTCATTGCAGCCTGGATTCGTATTTAATGGGCCCTTTTCCCTCCGTTCACATTTGTTGTTGCCCCCTTGGGCACAGCAAAGCTCAGACTCGCAGTAAGTGTGGAAAAATCCACACGCAGTCCCTTATGCTGTTCTTTAAATTAGGTCATTCTTAAGAGCCTTCACTACCCCTGACACCTCCTTGTACTAAAAACCCAAAGATAAACCCTAAACCCACTCTGCTCCTGCATTCTCACCCAGCTCATGCCTCTAAAACTTTGGGAATGTGCTCAATCCGTGGTGACTCCAAGTTAACGAGCTCTGGGTACAGATAGAAACCTCCAAAATACAGTTCCTTATATTTCATGATTGTTTAAGGGAGCTGGGATGACACTTTTGTCCCTAATTGTGGCCTTCCAGTACTTGATTTATCTGATGGAAGGATAAATACCTGCAGCACAGGTACAAGCTGCTGGCAAGATCCAAGCTTCATTATAAATAGTATAAAAAAATAAGAAATTTTAGGGTATGATTTATCTGATCCATTGAAAAGGTTTATTTTAGGATCAGTGCCCTTGACTCCCCTGAGGAGAAACCCTCCAACAGCTCCCTGGAGTGTAAATATTGTCCCTGTAGAGGTTTAGGCTCAGTGGAGGTCTGAAGGATCAATTCTCTTCTCAATTTTTCACAAAATTACAACATTTTAAAGGGGTTTTTTTGCCCCATGTCATCAGGTTCTAAAATATTCTTCTCTTTTGAATGTATCAGGGCTCATATGATTTTATAATTGTAAGGGCTCTAAGGTGTGTCCATTCTGTTCTGCCCTCTTCCAGGCTCGAAATTCAGTATATTCCTGTGAAACAACAATTCTGGGGCCAAACACCACTTTTCAAGAGAAAATCATTGTCTTTTAATCAGTTTTAGAGATTTTTATATATATTTTTTTTTGTCCCCCATTTCCCTTGGCTTTGTATTCTAAACTGATTAAATACATTCCAAAACAGGCTTATTAATTTTCTTGGTCATCATTCTGTGTCCAAATTAATTCAGGAATGACTTTACCTCTGCAAGGGACACCAGATTCCTATTCTGCTGCCACTGAATGATCAATCACTGATTCAGGAGAAGGAAATAATTTCAGACTCTGGAAAAAAATGGCCAATTTTGAAATGCCATGAGAGTGAAGGAGCTGAAAGGTGGAAGCCTAAAATCTGCCTTCCCTCTGCTGAATTATATTCCAGTGCTTCCTTCCCTGCTTTTCCACTCTCAATTGCCTTGTAGGAGCCTTTCTGAATTATAGCTGAATTATAGGCCAATATCCCACGGAATATAATAAATTTTCTATAAACTTAAGCAAGATAATCTCCCACTTCTTGCATTTAGACCTCCCTGTCTGAACCTTCAGCCTTAATGCCAGACTGGAAACTATTATTGAGGTTGGTTTTTGCTGTGTGAACACGATAGGCACAATTATCAATCCAAACAGTCTCGTTGCTATTAATTATCCTAAATCCTCCTTTCATCTGGGAATTATTCTTACTCAATTCTTTTTTTTCTGGATCCACCACATGGGCTTGGCATGAATAAAACTCTTTTCTTTTTTTTTTTTTTTTTAAACCTCATTTATCTTATCAACTTCCCCAGAGAATTTTATACAAACCTGCTGAGTCTGCACCACGAGGAATTCAGATGCCAGGTCACCTGTAGTGTGTCTTCTCCAAAGTGGTTTAAGCATTGGAATTACCTTTCCCTGGGAATAATTCCTTAAAAATAACCCAGTGTCAGGTATTCAAACTAAAACCCTGACAACAAAGGGAGGTTCATTTCGAAAATTATGATCCACTTGAGCAACTCTCAACACTGATTAATTCATATTTATGAGGGAGGTTTGCATGAATTATTGCTGAGCAAAAGCTCCAGTAGGGAAACCCTTTGCCTGGATGGAAAAAGCCCAGGGATATCACAGGCAGATGTTTCATTTTTATGCCTTTGTGGGGGACCTTTTCACAGAGATTTGCAGTAATTTAGACCTTTTATTCCGCAGCATCCATTTCACCTTGTAAATCTTGCTGCAAATCAAGCTCGGGAGGATGGAGGTGGCCACACACAGCAAAATCTAGAAGCCAAGAAAGAGCTGAAATTCAGCATGTGATTTAAAGGTACACAAAATAGAGGTTGCCTTCACATTTCAAAGAAAAAAAAAAATGAAGGGGATCTGTTGCCTGTTTTGCCTGTGATTTTTGAGGGAATTTATGATCCAACAAAATACTTGGGAACTGAGGCAGAAAAAAAATCCAAACTGGAGATGCTTAAAATTGTTTATAAATTTATATTGTAGTTGTGACTTGAAGAAGGATCAGATACAAGCTAAAACCCCCCAATATTTTCAAGGAAATGTTGTTAAAACATCCAACTTTTTCAAAGAGAAAGCACAGTTTTGCAAGGAAGTTAAAAATAATTTTTGGGGGGAGTAATAAGACGAACATTTTTATTTCAATTGTGAGATTATTGGGAAGTCGAATAAGTAGCTAGTGTGGACTAATGACTCATTTACCTAATTGGTGGTAATTAGCACAGCATGTTTTGTTAGTGAAAGGTTCTTTTGCATATCCAGGGGGATTAAGGAGACTTTGGCATTTCTCTGGGAGAGGATCCTGTGTGGAGGGAACTGGAGGCTGAACCTCAACATGATGGGACCTGTGCAGGTTAATGATGGGCTGGGAATGGAACGACCTCAATGGCCTTAAACTGAAGGAGGGCAGGGTTTGGTGGGATATTGAGGTGAAATCCTTCCCTGGGAGGGTGGGGAGAGGCTGGAAAAGGTTGCCCAGAGAAGCTGTGGCTGCCCCTGGATCTCTGGAAGTTTCCAAGGCCAGGTTCTAATGGAAGGTGTCCCTGCCCATGGCAGGGGGTGGCACTGGATGGTCTTCAAGGTCCTTTCCAACCCAACCCATTCCATGATTCTGTGACCCTGGAGACTTTGTCAGCACTCAGGGATGCAGATCTGATCCTTTTTATCAACCCTGGGCACCTTGATCTGCAAACTGGATTCTGGTTTTTGTTACATTAAAATTAAGGATTCAGTTTGAAATAATGCCATTGAGCTGTTCTTATAAAGAATATAAATTATAGGATAAAGAATATAAATTATAGGTAAGAGTGTCTAAGCTTGAGATACCAAATAAAGCCCAAGTGGGGTTATATTGATTAGATATTGATGGGATTGAGGTGCCCTGGATGAGCAGTTTGTACTTTACATTTGATTTCCAGACTGCAGCTCCTTGTTTGGCCCTGACTTCTCCACTGAAATCCAGTGCATTTAGTGCCTTCTCCTGAATGGGGATTAAATAGGTATTTAAATATCTTGGAGTGTTTACCCCTTGACTTCTTTTTTCCTAAAGGACATGACATTATCCACTCACCATTCACTTTCAACATGGAAATTGCAGAGGGATGGGATCATTTTAATGCAATTTCCAGTTTCTTCCGTTTATGGATTTCTCAGTAAGTTTGTCATCAAATTCTTCAGTCTCACAAGAAGTGAACAAGGGGTAGAAAGGAAGAGGAAGAAAATTGACTCTCAAGAAGCAAGTATAAGCCACAGTCCTTAAGAGTTTCCAAAATGAAATATATCAATTGATTCAATGTATTTACTGTTTGGGGTTTGGTGATTTTTAAAAAAATATTTCTTTTCATTGTTACTTCTTTAGTTCAAACCCATTTTCTCATCACTGCTAATAAATTACCATAAATGGGACCATGGAATAAAAATCCTCTTGGGCTTCTCCTGCTTTAATGGTTTGCACTAAATCATGAGATTGGCAGTTTCTTTTGACATCATGATCCAAATCTTCCTAATTTTCAGTGGGAACAAGGGACTAAAGGCTGGTTTAGATGCCAGCTTAGACCCAGTGCCCCTTGTGACTTCTAAAATCAAGAAACCATCTAAGAACTGAAAGCTGCACACCCTGATTGCTCTGAATTCCAAGATATTGCCTTAATTTCACCTGTTTAATGTAGGGATTTTGCCTGGCTGAGTAGGAATCAGCTCTTACAAATCCAGGTGGAGAGGTCTAGATCCTGACTTAGCCAACCCAGCCTCTCCTTAAAATTCGTGGAGAAAATTACTCAGTTCACTGAGATGTTTCTAAAAGAAACCCTTCCAAAAGGGAACAAAAACCGTGGAAGAACCTCTTAACATGAGAACTGCCGGGACAGAGAGCGAACGTGCCCAAGCATTCCTGTCTATTTTCTAAGGAAAATCTGGGAATGTCGCCAGCCAGGTTATTCATTGGCTTTAAAAAAAGTGGGCAAAGTGCTTTTTAACATGCTCTGCCTTGTCTGCTCCCAGTGCCTATCGCTGCAAAAACTCCCCTCACAAGAAGCCACAGTCATAAAGTGACCTGGAGTGGAGATGAGTCTTGGGGAAAAAAAAAAGGAAATTATGACTTCTCATAAAATATTACACATTTTATGGTGTTCTCAGATGCTTCCCAGCTGTTTGAGTTTGCTCTCCTGCCATCTCCTCCAGTGGAAGCAGCGGGGAAAGATGGAAGCAGGATGGACAGGAGGCAAAGAGAGGAAAGCTCTGTGTTGGGAAAGCCCAGCAAGGTTTGAATGTTGGTGTTTCCAAGGGAGAAACACTGAAAACAGGGAAAATGCTGAGTGAGCTTTGCTCTGCTTACCATTTAAGTTGCACTTTTAATCGCAATTAATCAATTTATTGTGATGCCAGAAGGGGGAACGTTTACCTGGCTGCAAATTTAGGGCTGAATGGGATTTTTTTTGTATCTCTCACCAAAGCTCAGGGCAGGATAAAGGCTCTGAAATGCCCAAAGCACACCCCAAACTACACCCTGATAATGAAGGGACTCTCAGGCATTTCCTCTTGAGAAATGTCATGAATTTCTACCCTAAGCACTCATTAGCATTTCTTTTGGGTAGTATCACACTAGCCAAGGCTTTCACCCTTCTGAAGTTTCCCATTCAGTGCTGAAGGACATTTTCAGGACACGGATGACAGGGATGGCTCCTCTTTGGAGCGAGGAATGTGCCTGGTAACTCCTGGACCTCTTTCCTTGGGATGTCACAGATTTGGGCAGATTTCTGCCTGTAACATGAGGCTCCAGTGTGGAAACTTTGAGCTCCTTCTTCTCACTCTTGAGGGCTGGAGATTTGGGAAATGGATGTCATCTCCTGAATTTCAATGGATGGTTTTAAACTTGAAGAGAGTGAGTTTAGGTGGGATATCGGGAAGGAATTCTTCCCTGGGAGGGTGAGGAGGGACTGCAGAAGGTTGCCCAGAGAAACTGTCCCATCTCTGGAAGTGTCCAAAGTCAGGTTGGACAGGGCTTGGAGCAACCTGGGATAATGGAAGGTGTCCCAGCTCATGGCAGGAGGTGAAATGGAATGATCTTTAAGGTCCCTCCCAATCCAAACCATTCCATGATTCTATGAGTCCAATAACCAAGGTGACAGACCTAAGCCAATATTTTCCATGGAGCAAAGTGTCCCACAATAGTTGTGATATCGCATTTAAAAGACTGTTTTTTCCTACTTTTGTAGTAGAATTTATACTTTTTAGCCATAGTTGGCATAGTTAATTTATAGTTAGGATTTTATGCATTTTTACTTTACATCTCACAAGATGTGATTGGCAATGTCTCCAATTTATCTATCAAAAAATATCAATATCAATAATGCTCCATATGAGTGTCCAAACACCACCAGCTGTGAGGAAGCTTTACCTTCAAAACATCTGCTCAGCTCTTCACCCTGATTTCACAATCATGGAGGTCAAACTCAGGGGGGAAAAAAGGAAAATTCCAAATACTGGAAGTCCTTGGATGGATTTGGCTCTGATGAGGGTTTTTCTTGGGGTTTGCAGAGAATTACCAAAGCAACAGGGCTTTGAATCACCACTGGAACCTGGCAGGTTTTGGCCATTGCCTGCACGAGTTGCTTTTCTTCATGTGTCTGTTGCATTTTATGGAAATGATTGCCTTTCTTTGCCAAAGTATGGTAAAACAATAATATTTATTGTTTTACGATACTTTGTTGAAAGAGAAATACAAGGAGAAAGCTACGTGAGGCAAGGCTGGAATCAAGTGCTAAAGCAGTTGGATGTTTGTGGCCTTCTGAACTTTCTTATCTTAAATGTCTTTTGAGTCACCCTTATCTCTCTTACCCTGATTAACTCTCCCTTCATCATCAAAACACGGTAGGAGTAGAAAGGGCACTGGAATAAAGCTAGTTTGAAGTGAAACTTTGCCTTCACGCAGACACAAGTTCTGCTTAGTCTTAGTCCCTGCAAACCTTGGTCTTGAGCCTAGAAAGGCTTCACCCATACACTCTTTGAGCTGTGTTGTTGACACTGGAGAGCCATCCAAGCTCTCCAGAACTGGGAGATCAATTTAACTTGATTTAATTAATTAATTTGGGTGTTATAGCAGGATGGGTGAAGAGAAACAGAGGTAGAAAAAACTTGCTATGGATATCCATATAGAGGTAGATAATCCTGGAATTATCCTCAATATGGGCCTTGTTCTACTAAAAGAAGAGTCTGGATATAAAGTCAGGAGTGAAACACAGCTGAGACACAAGCCAGGCTTGGAGATGGGCCCTGCTGGGAATTAAGGGGAGCTGGCACCACTCTTGCCTAAATTTATGGAAGGAGACTCTTCTGATGGTGGTTTTGGAGGAGTAAGATGACATTTCAACCTGGCAGAGTGGGTTTGACCTTCTCAGGTGGAAAGTCTATACAGGAGATGTAGGAATCTGCAGTCATATAAAAACAATGCCCTCGAGGTTGTATTTTTTGGAGGGAATGGAAGCTATTTGGGAGCCTAAATGGCTTGATTTTGGTCATTGGCCATGGAATTGCCTTGGGCTTGGAAGAGTCTCCTTGATGACAGGTTGGAGGAATGCAGACAAATCCTCTTTGAGGTTCCTGGCCCCAATACAAGGTTTGCAACAGCAATATCCACGTCAAAGGAGCTTAAAAATTGGGCTTGACAAGGGGGAGAACTAGTGGGACCAAACCTAAAGGATGTTGTGACCAAGCCACTTTATTCCCAGCCCATGTCCCTGCAGGCTGATGATTATCCTTCCCTTACCTAAGGCAAATATAACTCAAATTGAGGTATTTTTATGGAGCAAAGAAACAAACAAAGCTTCATTTCCATGGCAAAGTGTCTACTGACTGAAAAAGAAAGGAAAAAAGAGCAGCAGTTTATGTCCCCAGCCCCAAACACTCAGCTCTCATCTCAGGAGTCCTGGGAAGTTAAGTTAATATCTGCTTCATTTATTCATGTCAAGAAGCTCGAGTCCCTTAGCAGGTCTAGACATCAAAAGTCTGTATGTTCATCCTAATTACTCCACAGTTTCTGGAAAAAACCCTGAGTTTCCCTATTCTGCTGCATCTGATGTGAACCTCAAATGCTCCTCTACCTTCATCAGGAGTAAACCAGATTTCCCTTCTCATTCTCTGCTACAACGTCTGGCCACAATTAGTGTGAAGATCTCACATTTTTCGAGGAGACATCAGCAATAATTTGGATTTCTCCCTCCCTTCCCCACATTTTGGTCGCAATATGTGGGACACCCTTGCATGGGGAGCCGAAGCAGAACGTGGGATGGTCATTCCTGTCTGTGTCACTCCTTCCCAGCACGGATTGCTCTCAGCACAACCTGATTCCTCACGTACCAAAAGGCCATTTTTTCCCTCCTCTGTCATTTCCAGCATTTGTCACCACCTCATCCTTTAAGCTCTGAGCACCACCCAGGGAGTTGCATAACTCCTGTGCAAGACTCACATACAAATCAATACCTCACTTAGGCATTAAGAGGAAGCCAAATTATCCTCTGGTAGAACACAGGCTGCTAAATCATTCTTTATATTTTTTTTTTTTCATATATATAATTTTTTTTTGCTAAGACAACGCTAATTTTTCATTTTTATGGCCTTTTAACATGAACTCCTTGTAAGCACATAACCTGCTGTATGATTGAATACACAGAAAAACAAAACCCCCAAACAGGCTTAATATGAAAAACAGTGCTAAGTCTTAGCCTTGCAACGGAGAAAAATCTACTTAAAAAAAAAAAAAAATCAAACTGCTACCAAAAGGTTTTTTATTTCAGTCCCTCTCTCAGCTCTGGATTTGCATTTCAAGTGGGCAGCCCATGGTTTTGCTGAATATCTCCTTTAACCCCTCTCAGAATGAAGCACTGGGGGTGAAGGACACTGTGGTGGGAGTGGTGAGATGTTCAGAAAAGCCCATGGAACACGATGCTGGGGGTGGTGGGAGGGCACTGCATCACTGGCAGAGCAAGAAGCACACGCTGAAGTGTCTGGTTTGGGTGGGAATGGAAGGGGCAATAAAACAGGGATCAGGAAAATCAATCTCGCTAGGATAGGCTCCTTCCACCTTGCTGCTTAATAATAATGCATTAATGAACCCCTGAATTAGGGGTTCAGCTTTAGGTGCTTCATCCCCTTCCAGTCCTTGCAAACTCATCTGGTCTCCATCTGCCCTTGCAGAAGGGTCTAGATCTCCTAAAGGGCATGAGCTGCTCCTGCCGGCCATGTGTGTATTCCCAGACAATTCCACGGCATGAGAAGTCTGTGTCTAGGCAGCTGGATTGTATCCTCATTGTCTAGGCTGCTCTTCATGCAAGGGGAGAGCAACTGGGACCTCCAGGGGCTGATAGACTCGGTTCTAAGTGGTTTGGACAACGGTGATGGATTGCTTTCCTCTGCTAGGCAAAAAAAACCCCACCCCAGACGATTTAATTAGAACCTTAAGGTTGGGCGTAGCTGCCAAATCTCAGGTCTACAGAGCCATTTGAGATACCTCTGGGTGTCTTTAACATCTGGCAGATGAGACATAGGACCTTTGTCTCAAAGAGATGAGCTCGGGCTTCTACCAGGCTTGGGAAACTCCTGCCTCTCAAACCAAGGGGCTCTGCTGCCTAAATACAGGCACCACCTTCCAGTTCCAGGGCCACAGGTCATCCAAAATTGCCTCCAGCTGGCTCTCCAAAGGACACACTTCTTCCACAAGGTTTGGTTTAAGGGCTTCTTGCATCCCATGCTCCAAGTTGACTGTGTGAGCCCCCAAAAGGGTCTGTCTTGCTGACACTGGTGTGTTGTAACCTGACCCAGAGTGGTGAGTCCCAGAAGACTCTTTAGCACCAGCTTTCCCTAAACATGAGCTCTTAAACCCACATAAATGAGCAATTTCTCTGCCAGTTCCCCATGAAAGCACTCCAAAGTGTTGATGGCATCCCACGGGAGTGGCAAACTCCATATGGTGGTGGGACAAGTTACTTTTGCCTCTGGTGCCACTGAGACCTGTCCCTTAAATCGAGCAGAGGATTTTGATCTTCCTAAAGTGAGAGACCCAGAGGGATATCATAACATGGAGTACAGGGGATGGGTGCATGAGATGGGTTGGTGGGTTCAGGTGATGGTGGGGTGGTCTGAGACACAGGAGAGGTTTGTGATAGTCTGAGGGCTTGAATCCACATCCCCAAATCACTGCATTGTGAACCTTTATTATCCCTGTTGTCTGAAAACTGACAAATATCTCACCTATGTTGAGACAGTCAGAAATGACTCTTTTAGAAATTGAACCTTCTGATGATTTTTTTTTCTATTTCCTGATTGCTAACAGCTTGGTTTGCATTTTTTCATCTGTTCTTAGACTCATATTTCCTCTTTTGAGCCTAAAGGGAATGTCTTGTGTTTCAGGTTGTTTCATGAGCGGGATGAAGACGACAAAAATCAGACACCTAAAATGAGGTGAGACCATGGGAGCAGAATGTCTAATGGACCAAACTCAGAGGATCTCTTGAAGTTACATGAGATCAATTCCCAGAGTGACCAGTATCCACTGGCTCTAATAGTCTGAACCCCAGGGGTGCACAGGGGCACCTCTGCACACATCTGGGAGGGGTGGGTGGTATTAAATGGCTTAAATACTTTGTTAGGGGGGCTTTAGGTGGGATCTCAGGGAAAGGTTCTTCCCCCAGAGGGTGGTGGGCACTGCCCAGGCTGCCCAGGGCAGTGGGCA
>JAWWEE010000074.1:1243884-1258454 GCA_035221455.1 Xenops minutus | reverse complement strand
ACACATTGTGCCCTGGGAGGGTGGGCAGGCGCTGGCACAGGTTGGGCAGAGAAGCTGTGGCTGCCCCTGGAGCCCTGGAAGTGTCCAAGGCCAGGTTGGATGGGGCTTGGAGCACCCTGGGCTGGTGAAAGGTGTCCCTGAAGTTCAAAAGCAGTCAGGAGTGTTTGTGTGAGATTTTCAAGCATGATCAAGCAAAGAATAATTGATCCTAAGGGATTGCTCCATGGGAACATGATTAAAACTGCTCCAAAAGCTGAATGTTATGAGCTTTGGTGGCCAGTTGTTCCCTAACGAAGATGCAAAATGGTTTCAGCGAAAGAAGAACGACTAAAAGTAGGAAAAATCCCAGTAAATGCAATCAGGGTTTTCCAGTGGCAAAGGGTTGGATTAGGTGAACTTTTAAGGTCCCTTCCAACACAAACCATCCTGGCATTCTGTGCAAGAAGGGATGAACTCAGCTCGTCTGTCTTCACTTATTTTCTTATATCCTTCCTGTCTTTTTAGTCCTGCAGTGATTTCTTCCAAATCTGACAGATGGGTGGAGGTCAGAAAGACTTGTTTCATGAGCACAGGCCAAGGACTCAATCCCAGGAGACATGGAAAAGGCCAAACAGGAGCAGCAGTCCTATAAGAGCTTGAACCTCCAGGGAGGAATCTGTGCATGGAGGATTCAGGCATCATTCAGGAAAGGATTCTCCACTTCTCCCATCCATGGAAAATTGCCCCAAAAGACCATTGTGTCACCACAGTGACTGACACTGACAACCTGCACGGCCACCTTGACCTTCCCTTGTGTTGCCATTTCTCCTTTTGATTTGTTTGAGCATTTAGTGACAGCTCAGTCTGATCTTTAGAATATCCTGAGGTGGAAGGGACCCATCAGGGTAATCCAGTCCAACTTCTGGCCCTGCACAGGCACCCCAACAATCCTACCTCTGTCTCAGAGCATCATCCAAACCCTCCTGGAGCTCTGGCAGCCTTGGGGCTGTGCCCACTGCCCTGGGCAGCCTGGGCAGTGCCCACCACCCTCTGGGGGAAGGACCTTTCCCTGAGATCCCACCTGACCCTGCCCTGCCACAGCTCCAGCCCTTCCCTGGGTGCTGTCCCTGGTCCCCACAGAGCAGAGCTCAGTGCCTGCCCCTCCTCTGCCCCTCACAAGGAAGCTGCAAACTGTGGGTGGGAAGAGGGTTGGAAGGTTTCTCCATGGATAAGTGAAATTCAACTTATGTTCCCCCATTTAAGCCAACCTTGACTCAAGAAAACCACCTCGACTTCACCCACGACTTAGAAAAAGTCCTGATCCAAGGGTCAGTCTTTCCCCCTGACCCACTGCCAAGGTCCCCATGGTGGGGAAAGCCTGGCTTTCTCCAGAGCTTTGGTGTTCCAGAAGGCACATCATTTTTTTGGCAGCTTTTCTCTAAAGAAAGACTTTGTTTCTCTACCTATAAAGAGCTGCAACTTCTCCTGTACCTGTAAAGAGCTGCAACTTCTTCTCTACCTGTAAAGAGCTGCAATTTCTTCTCTACCTGTAAAGAGCTGCAATTTCTTCTGCTCATGGCAACCTGTTCTCTCAAAAGTTCTTCTCACCCAAACTTCAACATCTCAGTTCTCCACATCCACAGGTCTCAAATTTGATCCAAATTGGCTTATGGGTTGAAAATAAACCTCAGTGTAGGCTCAGGGCTCGATTGCAGAGGTTTCTTTTCCTGAGGAAGACAGACCAGGAAGGTTTTCTCTGACCTGCTTACTGTAAAATCCAGAGGAGGAAGGAAAGGAAGGGGAGCTCCACCTCCCATTTGGGTTCTTGTTCATGCTGCCACCTGCATTTAAACATCACACAGGATTTTCCCTTTCCCCCCCCCTTTATTTTTCCCTGGTTTTCTTAAATTTCCTTCAGCCAGATGTTAATTGCTTTAATGTAAGGGAAGAACCCAGAGCTCAGCAGTGAAGATCTGGCCTGAGGTCTCTGCTTGGAAGATTTATGGGAGACGTAGGCTTCGAATGTCTGAGCCTGGAAAGATTCCTTCCTTTTTGGCCCCTTCCCTCTTTCCCATCACCCCTGGGCTGCTGTGCCTGTGTGTGCACACACACATCTGTCTTTATTAGTGATAGCCACGCTGGCATCTGATAGGGCTGGGATTTATGGCAGGGGGAGCCACGGGCTTTTTCAAGCGCTAATATTTTACCATCTTTCCTGCTGAAAGAATTCCAGCTTCCAAGAGGCCCAGTAGCCTCCAGGATAAACCTCTGGCTAGTCCCCTCCACAGCCTGAGACAGCAGCTCCTTGGAGACCATCCTTCTTGCCTGAGCTGCCAAGGAATGAAACCTGGGGTCTCTCAATCTTGAAGCATCAGCAATCTCAGAGCACACTGGAACTTTGCTGAGCTCGTGTTCTTTTCCCCTCCTCCCTTTTTTATTTTCTCTCCCCGCACTGTGATCCAGCCGGGTTGTTTTGTTTCTGGTTTGGTTTTTTTATTCCCTTTTAATTTACAAGTTTAAAAGGGGCTGAACTCCCCCCTCCACTCAGCTGTTCTGTCCTCCTCCTTTCCATGCTCACACTGGCAAGATATTGTTGCTGGCCTGGGGGTGAATTTTCTCCCTGTATCACTGGAAAACAACAACAAGTTCTGATAAATAAAGAATAAATAACTAAACCACACATGACTCCAGACCAAACTTCCCACTCGTGTAAATCAGCATCAAGCCATTGAAATCCATGTCAGTAAAGGCACTTGGGCCTGTAATTAGGATAAAAAAGGGGGTAATTGCAACAAAAATGTAACTTTAAAGCCTGGGATCTCTCTCTTATCGGTGATTTCTAAATCCTAAAATGGTTTGGGTTGGAAGGGACCTTAATGATCACCAAGTGCCACCTCCTGCCATGGGCAAGGACACCTTCCACTATTCCATGTTGTCCAAGCCCCATCCAACCTGCCCTTGAACACACCAACCAGGTTTGTCTCTACCTTCTTCAGGACACTAATGAAGATATTTATTCCCTCAGCTCACGTTTCCAGCAGTTTCTGTGTTTTGGAAAACCTCAGCCACTGAACAAGTTTGCTTGTGAAAGCAAGATGTCAATTATCCCAGAGCCAGGCAGGCAAGGCATGAGGCAAGTTTTATTTGCAAACCAGTTCACCTGTCACAACAAAACAGAAAAGATTCCTGGTACCAGGGATAGGCAGAAAAAATGTCTTTTTTTTTTAAGATCATACATAAAATCCACCCATAGGCATACATATAAAAATATATGTGTATAAATACATATAAATGCACTGATTTTTCAGTTTCCTAGTTACGAGCTCAAACATCCAGCTCCAAAAAAAAAAATTAGCAGATTAATCTCCTATTCCTTGCCAAGCAAACCTTGCCCAGAAGGATTGTATTTTTAGAAAACATGTCAAGCTGCAGGAAAAACAAGCAGAGAGTTGTAATGGCTTTGTAGCAGCAGCAGCAGCAGCAGGTCTGGCCGAGTTCTGATGGTCAGGAGGTTTTGGGGTGGCCTGAAACACTTCTACATGCTCAATTCCCCATCCCAGAAGGTCTCCAGACCCCTGTGGTGTGGAGGGAACCTCAGAAGATCAGGGTTCCTCAGCTTCTTGCACTCCCTGTGCATGGCACATAAATAGCATAAGGACAAACCCTTTGCCATGTCAGGCAGACCTGTCACTGCTCCTGGTTTTTAAAGGCTTTTTTTTTTATGTGATAGAAAATTGGGGAAGGTCCCTTTGAGTTTAGGTGTGGGCAGGGGAAGGGGTCAGTTTAATTAATTGTCTGAGTGATGTGTTTGATGTTTAAGGTGTCCTACAGACCTTGAGGACACACATGGAGGGCAGAGACCCATCCAATGTTCAGCCCCCTGCCTTGACCCTCCTATGGATCCAGCTGGGCAGATACATTTCTTTTCCTTTATGAGTGGCTGATCTTTCCTGTCATGCTAAAGATTTCCTGGACCTTCTTCCTTGCAATCCAAACAGGGCTCTGGTTTCAAGCAGACACTCTGCAGGGATCCAGAGTCACAGCCCAGGGACTTGGATTTCCAGCCTGAACACCTTGGGAGTCCCAGCACCCTTCTGGAGTTGGGTGCTGGTGCTCCCTCCCCAGTTCCATGCTGTTCCAGTTGTCTCCTCCTCCTCTCTGACCATTCTGGCTCAGTGGCTGCTTCTCTCAGCACCTTGGAGGGGTCCACACAGAGGTCAGAATGGGTCAGACCACATCAAGCATCACTTCAGCCAGTCTCAAAAGAAGGGAAACCTACTTTGGGCAACACTGGTGGCTCCTGGCAGGAGACAGGAGTCTGTGAGCTCAATTCAACCAGTGTGGTCCTTCACATCATGGCTCAACACTTGGGTGGCTGCTGGAGAAATAAGGATGTCTGTCACAAGCCAACACCTCTCACACTGGGCAGGGCTCGAGTGTGTCTGCTGAGAAGCTCATCTTTGGGCTGAGGTGGGATTTGAGAGGCCATACCCCATTTTAGTGCACCAAAGATTTGTTGGGAGTGTGAGACCCCAGGACATTAATTAACATTAATTAACAAGGGCAAAGGCAGAAGAAAGCACAGCCAGACCTAACCACAGCACCATTACTCCAGGCAGACCCCTGGAACCACCATTCCTGCTTATCTCACTCTCAGAAATCCACAATAATGAAGCCCAGACCCTGCTTTGAGGTTTCTGAGCTCTGTGGGCATTTTTCCTCAGGACAAATCCAGGGCTCATGGTGCTGCTAAGAACAATAATATAATAAACACCCCCCCCAGCCAAACCTGAGGACAAATCAATGAATGGCAGGGGCTGTGAATTAAGCCAGACAATAGAAATGAAATTCTTCAGCTTGGAGGAGCTATTGGAAGTTTTCTATTGGTCACGAGTTTTGCTCCGTCAGCTTCTGTGGCCCTGAGTTTTGTCATGGAATTACTCTATTGCTTTAGGCTCCAAAACAAGACAAACAGTTCCACAGAGGAAAGGAAAGCTCAGCTGCCTTCCTGACCCACACTCACTTCTGCTCAGCAAATCCCAGGCATTTCAGGCTTGCAGCTTCAGCTCTGTGAGAAAGAGTGGCCCTGACTTAACTCATTGCTCTTTCTGGGTCCCATCCAAAGCACATGGAAATCAAAAGGTCTCTTCCTGCTGCCATCAGTGGCCTTTGGAACACACCTATAATGTCCCCATGTGAAAAGTCACTGCATTTTAAGGGTGACTGGGCTGCTCCCAGGCTGCTCTTAATGCCCTGTCCTCTCAGAGGCCACAATATTCCTGGATTCTGAGTCCCCTCATGTCCCTCCACTGCCTCAGCAAAACCAGGTTTTAGTCCTGGGTGGGGCTGAGAGTCAGAGTGGACCAGGATACAATCCCTCTGTCAGCAGAGGGATCCTGTTGAAATGCTGGGAAGAGCTGGGAGGGGGTGTCTCAGCCAAAATGTGCCTTTTTTACCCCTCCAGCCCCAGTGAAGGAGGCAGTTTGGCACCCTTGGACACTTTAACACAGTTTGGAAGATCCACAAAGGCATTTTGGGGTCCAAATTGTGCTGGATTCAATGGCAAGAACAGGTGGGATGAAACCCACCTGCCTTTAGCTGATCATCATAAAGCTCATCATTTACAACCAGTGAGGAAAAACACACCTGGAAAAGCAAAGTAATCCAGGATTTTTTGGATGTCTGCCTTGGAATGAAATGAATTATTACCCTGAGTTTTGAAGTGATTAGAGAGGAGAATCCAAGGTGTTGCCCAGGTTTTAGGTCTAACTTTAAACTTAGGTGAGATCCCTTCTACCTTCAAAATCTAATTGCCTTTGTAGTGTAACAGCCACCCAGTCCCCACAATTCCCACATCAATCACTAACTCATCACCTGGGATCCCCAATGGATTATTGGCAGTCATTAATAGTTAATTTTTGTTCCAGCCTCTGAAAAATCACCCTCCTGTCTCAAAGTGTTGTGTTTTTCTTGTACCCTCGTGAGCAGCACGTCTGTTCCTGTTGGACACAGGGTGGTGGAAGGGATGGGCTCTTTTCCTCTCCCAAGGCAGCCCTTCTTTTGGCTTTTCAGACAGGGAATGGGGCTCTTTTCCTCTCCCAAGGCAGCTCCTCTCTCTCCCCCCAGTCAGGGACCACTGGCTCCCATCCCAGTGACGCCAGGGAATTATCACTTCAGGAAACAGGTATCTCTCTGCAATGCTGAGCAGATTGTCCCCAGCAGCACGAGGCTGGGGAGGGGGAGCTGTCAAACCATCCCAAGTGTTCTGAACCCCTGGAAATCCCGAGTTTTTCCCAAGGTTGGGATGCTGGCTGTGCTCACAGTCCCCTAGGGACACAGTGACTTGAGTGGCACGTTCAGGAGAGCAATCCCAGCCAGCACAGGAAACAACAAAGCCTGTGCCAGCTTCATGCTCTGCCTCCCAAAATGACCACAGAGCCTGACAACACCAGCCTTGGCTGCCTTTTCATCACCCAGCACCAATTGTTCTGCAAGCCACGGGTCTCTCCCTCAGCTGAAAACCAAAATAGCATCATGGACCTGTGTTTTCTTTCTGTTTCCATCGCCCTGACTGCTCCCTTCTCCCTCCCTTCTCACCCAGGCCAATTCCCACAGCTCCAGAGCCAAGCCCAGCAGCTGCTGTGGCTGATGCTGTGGAGAGCCCTGTGGTTGAGGGGCTGGACTGGGAGGGACTGGGATGGTTCCAATTCCAGCTATTCCACAGGTTCCCTGGGCAGCCTCGAGCAAGGCATCAAACCTGGCTCTTTGAGCAAAAGAATAATTCCAGTCTTCTCTGAAATTCTGGGAAGTGCAGTCATGATGGGCACGAGGAGAGTCAGGGAGACACATGGAATTGTGTTTCCATTTTAATGTCATTTTGAAGAGTTTTTTACTGTGCTTCTTCTTACACATTAAGGGGTTTTTTTGCCATTTTTTCCCTTTTCATATCATGCCAATTTCCAGGCTTTAAAAGTCACGCTGAGTTTATAACCCAGGAATGAAGAGAGAACACAGTTTTAGAAAGGAAATTTCACATGAGGACAAGGAGAGATTTTCCCAATCCATTTGCCATCTTTAAGTCTGTCTGATAATGTTTTATTATACTGTTTGACCCCATGTCAGGACTCTCCCATTGGGCTGGTTACTGTATAAAACAAAAGGAATTAAAACCTCTGCTGCAGAACATTTTAGAAAGAAAACCAAGCATGGAATGTCCTCATTCTGCCACCTCAGGTGAAGCAGAAATGCTTTTATTTAGGGCAAAAATAAGCCTGAACTTCAGTATTCAGACTCAAATGACAACAACACAGCTTTTACACCAGAGGAGGAGCTGGCCCAGATGTGTGTAAGGAACCCCTGGAAGCCAAAATAGCCACAGAGCTCCCCAAATCAATCACATAATTAAGAGATTTACTTATTAAATCTGACTGCAAGCATTAAGTTAGTGTGAAATTTATCTCCCACCCTTTCTGAGCAGCTACCATACAGAGGTTTGATGTGCAGAGGATGCCAGGATTTATATCCATGCACATCAGTGCTTCCATGTGAGCAGGAATGAGGGACAATTCATTCCAAGCTCTTGTGACAATCAGTGTCCTCAATGAGCTCTGAGCTGTGGAGCTGAAAAACCAGCTGAGCAAATGGGGGTCCCACAGCAGGGTAAAAGGAGCTCTGTAGGTTGGTAGGAGTGAGAGGTAATTTATTCATCATTTAATATAATTGGAGGCACGAGATCTCTGATGTCATTTGGGACATAGGAAGGGGAATCACAGGATGATTAAGGTTGGAGAGCACCTCCAAGGTCATCAAGTCCAACCTTTGACTGAACACTGCCATGCCCAGGAAAATACAGCATAAATCCACTTGTCTTTTGAACATTTCCAGGGATAGGGACTCCACCACTCCCCTGGGAGCCTGGCCCAGTGTTCAACCACTCTTTAACTGAAAACTTCCCTGATATCCAACCTGAATGTGAGAGGAGACTGATCTAATGACATCACAGGCTGCTCTGACACTCTTCAGCAGAAGTTCAGCAGACACTTCAGTAGAGAAACCAAATCACAACCTCCAAAGGCAGCAATTCTCTGGTCAGGACTATCCTAAACTCAGCAGAAACACCAGCAGGAAGGATAAAATATAAAGTGCTGGCTCCTTTCTTTGCAAGCTATGTTTTAGTTTCTTCATTCTGGCCCGAAAAATAAATGTATACCCAGAGTGACTTTTGGAGAAGATGCCAAGTAAGTGTTTCACGGGGCAGAGTTTATTTTGTTTGTGCTGTTAGTTTTGAAAGGCAAAGAAAAAAAAGGTATGAATGCATACACTGAGCAAAACGAATGGGAAATTGTATGAAAACAGAGCCCAGATTCTCAGGAGACAGCTTACAATTCTATGGGACATGACAGAATTTAAAAAACAACACTTGGAGCATGTAGGATAAACAGGGCCAAAATACCCCTCAGGTCTTACAGGTTCAGAGGGGCCATAAATAAAAGATAATGATATTTAGGTAAGAGGGGGAGGGAACACAGTGGCTCCCAGTACTATTAATTTTCAGGCTCGATATTCTGTGACTGGTATAAGGGTGGATTTGGATGCCTTTGCTTGCAGAGGAGATAATTCAAAGGACAGCAAGCCCACTGGGTAGTTGTGAGTGTGAAAATGAACTTCAGTGGTGCTTAAGGGCAATATTTCACCCTTGTTCTGAGGTGCTAAAAAAAGCCCCAAACCACAAATCTACCAGGGAATAAACTGGCTTTGGAGGAGGAGAAATTCCTCTTGTTTCTGACTTGTAGCAGGAAAAGGCTCTGGTTTTAAACCACAGTGAGGAGATCCTTAGCTGTGAAAATGAACTACAGTGGGGAGAGTCTGGGTTATCCAACTTAAATCCTGATTTTGCAGGAATAAAGAGTTGCCACCTATGGATTTCTCTGCCCTCAAATATTTGGAGGGGGTTATGTTCTTCTCTTATCTGGATCCTATTTTTTCTCTTGTCCTTGAACCATTTTAATACCCTAAAATAGTGAAATTTCCTCAAATTTTCCTTCTAAAGTTTATAATCTGGCCATGTGTTCAGCTTTAGGAGGGCTGAAGATAAACCAGGGTCTGGATAGAACTGATGCTACAAAAGGGACCTCATGAAAGTCCCCAGGTTGGCCAGAGCTGCAGGTGAGAATGCAGAGAAAATGGGCTGGGAACTAGAACTGCAGGATGGCAAAATCCTTCCATTCCTGGAGGGATAAACACCACTTACCCTCCAGCAGAGGTTTGGGAATCCTCTAGAAAGAAGAACCATGGACAAAATATCCAGGAGAGACCAAACCGGGGCCAGCATTTCTCAACCAGGTGGAGAAGTGGAAAACTGAGTAACAGAATCCTTACACAGACTCAACTAAAGGGAAACCCCATGGGATCAGCAGTTGTAGGAGACCTTTGCCTGCTGGACACCCATAGAATTTGGCAATTTGGGAAGTAAGACCTCCCTCCAGCAGGCTGGATGTTCTGATTGCACTGGGGAATGAAATCCAGCATGGAAAACCCCTGGAATCAGCCAGATGTTGCCAGCAGTTGTGGTTGTGTGGTAGGACAGGATAAAAGGGTTTTTAAAAACTGGAGGAACTCAGAGGGAAATCTTGGGTGCAATTCAACACCAGCAACAAATCTGGGATGAAATTCTATGTCAGTCAGGATATTTCCATTGCAGCCAACCTCAGGAACCTGAAAATGAAGTGTCAGGTTTAGCCATCAGCAAAGTCCCTCTGGACATGGGCTGGGCACCTCCACTTGTTTTTGGATGGTGAGAAACTGAGGATTCTGATCCCTTTTCCTTTTTCTAGCTGATAAATTGGAACTGGAACCTTCTGATGGCTCAGATCAGAGGGATAATTACGAGGCAGGGCTAATTAGCTGCATAGAGAGAGATGCTGAGTGAGAGATAAGATGGAAGTTCTCCAGAGGAAGATCAGAGTGGATCATCAGTCACTGATTTGCCAGTTCTGATGCACTTTTACAAGGTCTACCAGCATCTAAAGGGTCATTAATTCCCTTCCAACACAAACCATTTATAATTCTATGACTCCCTCTTTGTGTGCTCTCACTGGCAGCCAAAAATCCACCTTGTTATGCTTCATCTGGAGAAAAATGTTCAAAGTGGAGAAAAATGTTCCCACCTTCCTTTGCCTCAGGAGGACCATCATCCACCTGGCTGGAATTAGGCAAAGCAAACCAGGTTCTTTCCTAAATACCACGGGCCAAGAGGCCCCCAAAATGATCTGTGTTTTTGCAGCTGAAATCTTTTCTCTCTGGAGTGATGGATTGAACTGCCTGGTGGGAATTACAGCATGGATACAATGGATACTCTCAGTTCCCTCAGCTGGAGTGTCCTGACCACCAAACACAGGCTGAAAAACCGTGTCAGAACTTCTGGTTTTGGTCTGGGAGGTCAGGTCAAGCTGACCTTTAAAGATGGGTCAGGATGGAGGAGGAGATGAATGGAGAGAAGAACTCCCCAGCACAGCGTTAAAAGAGGGACATCCTAAATCCAGGTCTCACTCCATGGGCTTCTTGCGCCTCTTTAGTGAAGAATTTTTGGTAGGTTTGGGTCAAACAGCCCCAAAAACAGATGCAGAGAACCATGGATGAGTGAAACCTCCTCCCAGGTCTTTTCATGTCCCACTCAAAAGGGGGATATCCTAAATCCAGGTCTCATTCCATGGGCTTCTGGCACCTCTTTAGTGAAGAATCTATGGTGGGTTTGGGCCAAACAGCCCCAAAACCGTGTAGAGAATCATGGGCTTAAACTCCCTCCAAAGCTGTCCATGTTGTCATGAATTACTGAAGGAATTGTGAAAAATTATATAAAGCAAGACTTTGAATCTGTAAACCCCTCAGAGAAGGGATGTCTCTCTCTGTGAAGTGTTAGAGACAGGGAATATTTCTAATTTTGCATATTGGTAACCCCAAAGGCAGTGCAGTTACAGCTTGATGGGATTCATACAGCAATGAAAAAACACAACTCATAAAAAGGAACTGAATACCAGGAATTTCAGTTCAAATCAGAGATTTTAAAAGCACCCTCTGCCTCTGTATTTGGTGCAGGACACATTTGTTGTTCATCATCCATAAAATATTTAATTCCATTTCCTGATGACAGGCAAACTATGATGTGGCAGAAGTGAAAATCCATACAGTTTGCATTAAATAAAAAGCCATTTATTCTCTCCAGCTGCCCTTTTTAAAAGCCAGGAATTTCCCAGGGAAAGGGAAGCAGACGTTTGGAAACTGATAATAGGAATAAAATACATAATGCAAAATACAGCTAAACATTTCTATCAGGTTTGGTCCCTTAAAAAGGGAAAACAATGGAAGAGTGACATGTAAAGTGATTATTTCGCATTAGCATTGCCATTAAACCATTTTAAAGTGTCAAAACATTTTCCCAGCAAGTTATTTCTTTGCCTAGAGCCTTTATTTCTTGCAGGAAGAATTTTTGCTGGCTGGATTTTAATAGCCAAACATTTGGAAAAAATATCCTTAGAGGATTAGGTGGCTGGAGCTGCTCAAATGCTCTTAGAAAGCTGGGAAAGGCACTGCTTAAAACACAAAACTCAACCCCCAGAAAATCATTTGGGCCAATTATTTCCATGCTCAGAGTGATAACCTGAGCTGGCATTGCTGATAAAGGATTCTGTGATCTCGTCCCTCAGGGCTTTAGCCAATATTAAAGGCCAAAGGGAAGAGATTCCCCCACCCTTTCCCTTGGGAAACTCTCAGTCATCTGGGAGTTGTGGCTTTCCAGGAAATATATCCTAATCATCAGCTTTAGTTTCCCTCCTGTCATTTTTCATCTCCCCACACCTACTTCTGCTCCAAACACTATTTCTTTCGCTGGGCCTATCTAGGAGGTTGTGTAGATTGTGTTTTCTGAACTTCAGCTCCTATTAACTCACATAAACCTGTGAAAATGCAAAGGATAATGGGTATTTTTCATTAAATTCCAGCTCCTAGACTCATGTGACTTTATTTGTTTTTCAACATGTGTTCAGCATTCTTTTGTTGCTTGGAAATACTTTCTGTGAAATGCTACAAAGCAGAAGGAAAGGAAAATCATTCAGACAATCTTGTTGGGTTTGTTAGAAGTCAATGCCATAATTTCTGGGATCCTGAACCAAGATTTGTGACAATCTGGGTGTGGTGACCCCCCTGATTATTCTGACATGCCCATCCCATGGAATGTTAAATGACAATTCCTGGTTCCCACTGTATATTGTGTTTTCCTAACTTGGTCTCCTATTAACTCATAAACTCATGAAAATTCAAAGAATATCGGATATTTTTCATTACATTCCAGCTCCTAGAATCATGTGATGGATCAGATGAACCTCGGAGATCCCTTTCAGCCTTTCTTCCTATTATTTCTTCCTGTTACCAGTCCATAAATACGAATGAGATGTGAAAAATCCTCACAGCATTGTCTGCACTTCACATGAGCAGTGATGATGGTCTTGATGAATCAGGTTCCTCAGTGCTGGAGTCACCTGAGATGTTCTTCTTTCTCTATCCCTTCTTTTATATTCCCAGTGTAATTTAAAAATTCAGGTTTTTTGGATGCTCCCATTCGAGCAGTTCCCTCTCTCCTCCAGTAATCCCAGCCTTTCTCTGTGTCTGAGATGCCTGCAGATATTCCTGTGTGGGGTGGGATGTCTGATCTGTAGAAGGAACATCTTTCCAGCATAACACAGAAATATTCAAGCTAAAATGGCAGCAAATCAACCACCTGAGGCCCCCAAACTTTTATAACTGGATAAAGAGGAGACTATTCCGAGCTGGACAGAATTCTTTCCCACTGCTGTGCCCTCTGGTACATGGGGAGCAAACAAGGTCTGGATGACCTCGAGAATTTTCCCCCTCTCTCTTTGCCAACTCCAGCTTCAAAAAGACACAAAAAAAGGTCTGGAGTTACCACAATCCCCTGGGAGTCCCACAAGAGGGTTCTGTGGGAATGGGGTGAAAAATAAAAGGTGTAGGACCATCCAGCTTTTTCAGAAGGACACCAAATTCCCTGGCTGGCAGTCAGAGAGCCTGGGATAAGCCACAAAGCTTTATTTAGCTCAGGGTTGTGCCCACATTAGCAGCAGCCACATGCCTGCCAGTGCTCAAGTAGTCCACGCTGGAGCACCTCAAAGCTTGGCAGATGGCATGGACAGGTATGGATTGGTGACTTTGTGTCCTGGGTTTGGATGGGAGAGAGTTAATTTCCTTCCCAGCAACTGTTCCAGTGCCGTGCTCTTGATTTGGGATGAGGAGAATGCTGATAACACGGTGGGGGTTCAGTTGTTGCTGAGCTGAGCTCACATCAAGTCTGGGATTTCTCAGCTTCTCACTCTTCTCTGCCAGGGAGGAGGTCTGGGGGGCATGAGGAGCTGGGAGGGGACAGAAATGGGACAGCTGATCTTGGAATATTCAAAGGAATATTGAAAAATATTCAAAGGAATATTCAAAAGAATATTGAAAATATTCAAAGGAATATTCAAAGGAATATTGAAAATATTCAAAGGAATATTGAAAATATTCAAAGGAATATTCAAAGGAATATTGAAAATATTCAAAGGAATATTCAAAGGACTATTCCAGACCATATGATGTCCACAAATAAATGTAGAAAATCTTCCTCATGTCACAAGCACACAGCCTGGATCCATCTCACTCACCCACTGAGACACTCAGGCCAAGGGTCTGCTCCACCTCATCTCCATCCACAGGCTTGGACTGACAGCTGGACACGTGGCTTATGTTGCCATCCCTCAGGAGAGGAGGAAAGCCACTTTGGAAGGGCTCCTCTCTCTGATCTCTGTGCCCAAGGACCAGGGGGTGACATCACTGGCCATCGGTGGTAGATGCTCCATCCCCACCCCAAGGTCAGGTTGGACTGGACCCTGAGCAACCTGATGCATTGAAGATGTCCCTCCTCATTATAGGGGGTTGGATTAGCTGACCTTTCGAGGTGCCTTCAACCCAAACCATTCTGTGATTCTGGGATTATTTAGAGGATTTGGACCAGTGGAGTTTGGGGCTCCCTGCCTGCCCTGGCTGTGTGGCAGGAGGTGTTTGTTAAAAGCATTATGGTGAGGATCCCATGTGCATTCCAAGGCTGGAATTGCTGCTGGCCATGGGAGCCATGCTCAGGTCTTGCTGTGTCCCTTCTCAGCCACACCAGTGACCCACTTCAACCCCATCCCATCCTCTCCAGGTGTGCCTGTCCCCATTCCCACCCCTTTTCTGTCCCCTCTTTCACACCAGGTCCAGCTCTGCAGTTTCCAGCTGCCTCATGTTATGTTCCCACATCCCCTCCAAGACCACCATTCCTGCTTTCCTCTTATTATTGCACACTCTTTTTTTTCCCTTTTACCTCCTATTATTCCATGGATTTCTCCAGTTTTAGAGGATGTGATGTCATCCGAGGTCTTTGTGTTTGTTCTTTGTGTTGAAATTGTCCTGAGGTGACAGGACCTTGTGGTTACAGCAGGACAGGGAAGCTGCTTTGCCTGAGATATGAAATCCCCCATATATGTATATATATATATATATATATATAT
>JAWWEE010000074.1:1210566-1243784 GCA_035221455.1 Xenops minutus | reverse complement strand
AGATATGAAATCCCCCATATATGTATATATATATATATATATATATATATATATATATATATATATAATGTGGTAGGTTTCTTTTCCATCCATTCCCAAATCCTTCAGGAGCTTGTGAAAGTCTCTCAGGAACTTCACTTGCAAAGGTCTTGGTTTGGTGATGGCTCTTTGACAGCTGCTTTTAGAAATGTGTCCTCCAGCAAGGGATGTGCTTTAGACAGAGTTGACTCTGCTGGTATTCCTGGGGGTTAAAATGCAAATAAAAATATCCCAGAAAATAGGGATCAAGGGAATCTCCAGAAGCCCTTTCCTTTGTCTCTTGAGAAGAGAACAGCCAAGTTAACACTGAGAGGTAATAAATGCCCCCAGACTGTCAGTTTTATTGTTTTATTATAAAAAAATTCCATTCAAAAAATCCATCTCACTCCCCCCCCCTATTTCTAAATTGACTTTCCCTGAGTGAAGTTTAAGGCCAAGTCTCTTATCCTGTCCTTAATGGGCAGGGAGCTTGGTTTGTTTTCTTTCAAGGCTACTGTCTCCAGATTAGCAAAGTGCTCTCATGTTTCCCTTCTGTTTATTTTTCCCTGGACATTCAAAATAAAATAAATAAATAAAAAATCTAGTCACTGGAAAGGGAAGGTATCAATCCCAGAGGGAAAGCACCTGCACTTTTCCTCCTGCTGAGAAACCATTTCTCAAATAATAAACAGATGATGAAGCACTAAAGGCAAAGGTCTTTTTCATCAAATCTGAAATTTCCTCAATGACTGGAAGCGATTTTTGTTGATCTGAGGTTGTGGCCCTAAAATCACATTCCCCAATATCAGGAGTGTTTTTACCCTCAGCGCCTTTTGATTGAAAAAGGAATATTGACAAACTATTTCAAAGCTACTGCGTGTGAATTTCTATTTTTGGCACGGGAGAGAAAGACAACAGACATTGTCTTGAATTATTGGACCATTTTAAGCTGTGTTGCAATAAATTTATCAGCAGTGTACAAAAAGACTGTGCTGAGATGACTCAGAGATAGAATTTATGTGTGTGTTAGAATTTTGTAGTAATTTCTTTCTGATTTCACCAACCCCTGTCCAATTTTTTTTAAACAACAAATGGAAGAACTCTAAAAATAATTTTTTTTTAAACTCAGAAACATCCCTTAACCCTTATTTGATTGCTCCCTTCTTTCTGCTCTTCCTTGTTCCAAATCAGCAGGTTTTAAAGCCTTCTGTGTCCATTCTTGTCCCCAAGTTGGGCTGTCAGGACACTGATTTTCTGACCCCTTCCATGGTATGTTGTCCACGTATCACAACTTCAATTGTCCACATGATCCCCTTGTCCCTGCCTTTCTATCCCTCCTATCCTTGGCTCTTTGCCTGACATTCCCATGTGGATGGAGCAGATGGATTTGGCCTCTCTCCACCTGCCTTCAGGAGCTGTATTGGCCTATTACTCTTCCTTATCCTATTTTCTCCTCCCTCAACTTACAATAGTAGGAATGTGCCTATTCTAAAATATGTATTTTTCAAGCCTAGCTTAGGGGTGACCTCTGGAAATTGAAAAGGCCTTTGAATCAGATTTATTTTGCTCCCAGGGTGTCTAAATTAGCAGCGTGGCCAACAAAAGTCCTTTAAACCTGGCTGTGAACACCCCAGTTTGCTCGAAGGCCAGCCTAAGAATAGATTTGACCAGGAATAGTTTTAAGGATTGGATTTTTTATGCTTCCTATGGGGCAGGATTAGTTCCATCTAAGCCAGGAGTTCACTTCTCAAGAAGGTGGAGAGGGACTTTGGACAATGGTATGGAGAGAATGGCCTTAAATGGGAGGAGAACAGGTTTAAATTGGGTATTAGGAAAAAAGCCTCAGTATGGGCAGGTCCTGGCACAGGATGGGCAGAGAAGCTGTGGCTGCCCCTGGAGCCCTGGAAGTGTCCAAGGCCAGCTTGGAGCCACCTGGGCTGGTGGAAGGTGTCCCTGCCCATGGCAGGGGGTGGCACTGGATGGGCTTTAATGTCCCTTCCAACCCAACCCATGCCATGATTCTGTGTTTCTGTGAACACAAACCCCAACACTCCCACTGAGAACTGCTCTGACCTACTAAGGAGAACAACCCTTGGAATTTCTACCACATATTCCATGTATCAAACTCCTCTGCTGGTGAGAGTCCCCTCTGTTGTGATTATTTACTGACATTCTCACCTCTGTGAAGTGGGTGATAATCCTAAATATTCCCAGTGGTCCATGATAACACACAAAGATTTTCTTGAGACCTGCAGACATGTAGAAAACATAGATTTTATAGTTAGAATGGGAATGACCCACCAAGTTATCCAGACACTTCTCAACCCCTTTTTAAGTGTATTTGGCACCTAAATTTTCATATTCAAATCACACTATCTCCCTCTCCATCTTCTCCTTCTCCTTCTCCTTCTCCTTCTCCTTCTCCTTCTCCTTCTCCTTCTCCTTCTCCTTCTCCTTCTGGATCATCTAAGGTGGCACAACAAGAACCCAGAAACAATATTTCCTATTTCTCTTAGATCCATTTCATGGATGAGGAATTTTGGTCCCACCTAGATCTCCACCTCAGTTATGAGTCACCTCAGTAAAATCAGGATTTCCAGATACTGAAAGAATGAAGGAGATGAAGAAGTAGAAAATCTAATCCCAGGAATTCAGATATCAGCATGGTTTTTTAATCCTGTTGGAGGGAGAAGTATGTAGGGTGCTGAAATATCAACTTCATTATATGGTTTATTGGGTTGAATGTTGGACTTCATGACCTTGGAGGTCTTTCCCAACCTTAATGGTTTTATTCTAGGTGGAAACCCAGATCATTTTGGGAGTTTTGCATTGGAAGAACTCAACAGACTTCCCAACACAGACATTTACCTAAAAAATAACCTGTCATGTACCTTTGTTAACCAGAAAGGCTGCAGGAAGGCCACAAATCCCACCCTTCCATGGGTGCCTTGACTAATGTTGCTGCTGTGCTCCTGCACAGAGAAGAAAAGGTGGGAATTGCTGGGGAAATGGGAATTTCTGGCAGCAGGGAGGAGGTGCCTGAGGGAATTTGCTTTTACAGGGACTCACAAGGAGCTTTTGAACGTGTGAGCTCCTTCTCCCAGGGATGCAAGGGGAATTTGTGGCAATAAAGTGCGACCTCAGGAGGGCCATTCAGGTTTTATTAGTTCTTGTGGGAAGATTAAAAACTCATCTAAAGGCCATCCCACTATTGCTTTTCAATTATCCCACCCTCCTGGGCATTTTGGGCAGGAATGTTGCAGCGAGGGCAAGGGATGCTGAAGAACCTATGTGAGCCAGAGTGATTCTCCCTCCCCTTTCCCTCTGTCCTAATCACCCTTGTCTCCACGAGTGAATCCCACCCCACACCCCTGTTTGCAAGGACACCCTTGGGTGACCAGCTCCAGGGCTGATCCACGTTTTCCCAGGTGAACCACACCCAAGGTGAGGTGTCCCTTGTCACACACCAGCACATGTCACACACCTTTTCTCCAGCCCAATGCCTGCAGTGACCCCACAAATTGACACGTGGTCTCCTCAATCCCTCCTGGGCTGGTCCTTCAGGAAGCTGAGCCCTTGGGAAGCATGGATTGATAGGAAAAGCTTTCATCCATAAAGGTTCATCCCATGATAGATAAAACCAGTCCCTGACTGATGTCTCCTCTGGAGAGCAGAGGAAAGTGGGAGCTTCATAACTGTGTAGTTTATGGCTGAGACCATTCTGACATCCCAACTTCCCGTGTTTGGAATGATTGATGTGCTTTTTTTCTGTCCTGCTGGGCTGTGAAGGAGTCAGAGCACTCACAGCAGTCGGCAGAGGTTTTGCTGACCACAGAAAATGTCTCACTTTCATTCCAAAAGGATTGTTATTCCCTGCCCAGTTCTGTCTGGGATGGATTCCCTCCTTTTTCACTTCTCTGTCCCTCCTGAGGTGCATCTGCAGCTCAGGGACCAGGTGATGGCACAGGATGGAGCAGGGACACAAGGACACTGAATTAGGTAAGGCACAGGCAACTGCCAGACATGGGATGGATCAGTAAAAGGGCTGTTTGCCTTTGGGAACAGGATTTTATTTGTTCCCCTGTGGTTTCGGCTGTGAAACGAAGTGGAATTGGAGATGAAATTTGACTTTTAGCATTGGTGTGCTCCATAATTCACTACCACAGGGCAGAGAGGGACTTTCAAAAATTATTATTTTTTTCCTCTTCTTTTTTGTAATAATTTTTTTCTCTTTTTATTATTATTATTATTTTGTCTTCTTTTTTTTTTTCCTCCTACAGTGACAACCTTCAGCTCCCTCCTTGCTTTAATTTGTGTCTCTCCCCCTTTATCTTGCCCTGCATAATTATGTACAACCACATTCCTTTTTAGCTCTGCTGCACATTCCCTTTGCCTCCAATTATATATTTTGGTGGCATCTGTGACAACCCAAATATGTCAAGCTGATATGATATTTTTGCATTGGGAAGACTGGACCTCCTGACACCCTGATTTTTAGGTATTGCCATTCTCTGCTTGATCTTCAGCATTAATTAATGCACAAATTTAAATGGAGATGGTCAAGGGGCCAAAATTATGAAACTAAAATTATGAAAAAATATTTCCTTCCTGGTTTTCTCTGGGTGGGTTTACAAATATTTCTATTAATCAGTTGAACCTGGAAGAGAATTTACACAAAGCATCAGGTAAGAAATTACTATGAAGTTTTATAATTTGCTGTCTGAAGAACATGTAATTATTTTCCCAGAGAATCCATGTCTGCCCCATCCTTGGAAGTGTCCAAGGCCAGGTTGGAGCACCCTGGGCTAGTGGAAGGTGTCCCTGCCCAGGGCAGGGGGTGGAAATGGATGATCCTTAAGGTCCCTTCCAACTCAAACCATTTTGGGATTCTCTGGTTCTAAAATGCTTCTATTATTTGTATTTCCTTCTTGGAAGAAGATAAAATTCAGACATAGGCACACAGGGAGAGGGAATAACCTCTGGAACAGGCTGTTGTTTTTATGCTTCTGAACCAACACTGATTTTCTTCTCGAGAATATATAATTCAAATAAATTATTAAACTTAAAAATAAAAATAGCTAGTGAAATCCCAAAGATTCTATTATACAAGGTTATACAAGATTATGCACATTAAAAATAACACTTTGGCCTGAAAATAGTTACAAACACTTATTTACTATTTTCACCTAAACCAGATCTATTTTTTTTTGTATAATGAACTTTTGTTCAAAGTCCTGGATTTCTACATGGCAATGGGTTAGAGAAATCATTTACATCATCATATATCATATCATATCATATCATATCATATCAGGTGAGTTGGAGCCTTCAGGATACACCAAAAAACAAGGCTCAAAGTCCTACTCTGAAATCCAGGAGAGGCCATATATCCTGTAGGACCTTCTCCATGAGGCCACCAGGTTATCTGATTTATGGATTCTTCCATACCAACCTACCCTGCTCTGAGCTATTTTAGCCTTCATTTATTAAGCTTAGCTCAATTCACCATGCTCCCTCTTTATTTATATATATATATATATATAATTGTATTATTTAACACATAATAATGGAGCTGCAGCTGTTCCTGGTGCAGAACCACACCTCAGATTTGGACAGAATCCATCAGCACATGTGACCACAGGAAAATAAGGCAGGAAGAATAACTAGAACTGCAAATTGCCAAGTCAAATGAGGATGGCATTCTGCTTGAAAATGAGGTAGTTAAATTTAGACATGCCAGTGTAGGAGTGTAAATGTCTCACTGTGTCCAACCTCCCACCACAGCCAGGGAAGAGCTGTCAGTCTTGGTGACAGGAGGCTCAACTGAGCTGCCCACAGGTGAGCACCTAAAGTTACAGGAGGCACCCTGGTGGGTTCCAGACATCCATCTGTGGGCAGCAGGTAGGAAATAGGGTTTATGGGAAGCATTATTCCTCCTGGAGGGGCAGTGTGGGCTGAGTGGGACGATGATGACCATTGTGGAGGCTCCAATGTCAGGACAACTGAATTGTCCCCGGAGGGTCTCACAGGTCACCTCAGGTTCACTTCAGCTGTGGGGGACACTCCTGAGAACAGGTTTCTGGTGTGTTTGAGACATCCTGGGGCAGCTGAGGCCCCTTTCTGGGCAGGTAGGTGGGACCACAGAACTTGTAGAGTCGTAGGTCATGGAATGGTGGAACACTTTGGGTTGGAAGGGACCTTTAAAGGTCATTGACCTTGGATGTTTCCAGGGATGGGGCATCCACCACCTTGCTGGGAAACCTGTGGCAGTGTTTCACCCCCCTCATTGTGACAAAAATTCTCCCTTAAAGCTAAACTAAATCAATGCTATTTTAGTTTAAAACCATCACCCCTTGTCCTATTGCAACAGGCCCTGCTAAAATGTTTGTCCCCGTCTTTCTTTAAGCCACTCTAAGGTCTCCCCAGAGCCTTCTGTTCTCCAGTCTGAGCTTTCTGGAACAGAAGAGGTGTTCCATCCCTCTCATCATCTTCATGATGCCCCTCTGGACCAGCTTCCAACTGCTCTGTGCATTCCTGTGTGAAATGATGGATGGAAACCATAATTTCGGATGGTTTCATGATTTTGGTACAGAAAGACACTCTAACACCCACGGAGGGATGGGTAGCACTGAAAACAGATATTGGAGCAAATTAATCACCCCCCAGAGACTCTTCACTGGATCTGCTTTAATTGTAATTAGCACTCAGGCACAGAGCAGTGACTGACTTGTTCTGACCACGGTTTTCATGGGGAATAAATTCACATGGACTAAAAAAGGGGAAGAGAGACGTCAGAGGAATCATGTTTGCTAAATCTCCAGCTGCCACCAGCTGATGTCCCTCTGTGGGTAGGTCTTGGGGCAGGAGACCCAGGGAATGAGCAGCAGGATTCCTGCATCACTTGGCTGTTGGCAGCTGGAGCTACACCAGGATACAGCTTTTCCCAACCTGCCAAGGCCTCCAGCTGGATTTGGAAGGCACAAGTGCTTGGAGAACGTGAGAGGTTTTGTCTTCCCCCCAGCCCTCCCAAAGCCATTGAACGTGTCATTGCAGAGCTCCTTTGGCCTTGCCTTGCCTTGATTTAGGGTGCAGGAGCTGTGAGAGGGGATTGTTCGGGGTCGAGGAGCGGAACAGACTCTTTGTGCCTCGCTGGCACATCCGTGGTGCTGCCTGGAGATGGAACGATAAGGCTCGGACAGAGTTTGGTTTGGATTATTCCAGTGGGCTCCAATGAACAGGTCCCCCTGTAAATGTCGCCCTCCCTCACCTGGCTTGGAACAGGCTGGCTGTGAGTCATTTCATTGCCTTGAAACAATGGCTAAAGAGCACATCTAATCCCCAGAAAGGGCACGGATTAGCAGGCTGAGCAACAGATTCAGGCTGTGCAGCCCCTCTTGAACCACAGCATTGATTTCAAGCAGTGCCATCACCTCTGCTTCTCTTCTTCTTTCGTTTTGAGTCCTCTTTCTTCTCGGGGTTAAACACACTGCAGCATTAGGGGCTGCTTTCCAACCCGAACTCCTCATGGGTGGACCTTGAAAAGCACCAGGCACATTTCACACGAGTGGGAATTTCCCCCGTTGTCCTTGGACATGCTTCTCCTCCCTTCCTATTGTTACGGCCAGGCCAGGCTGGGTTTCAGCACCAGCTCATCTGACCTTTGGGTGTGTAATTTCCCGAGTGCTTTGGGATCACGAGGGATGAAGGGCTCCCAACCTCTTTATTATTAGCTCCTGTGAATGGACTGCAGGCAGCAGGTGTGAATTGGGGCTTGCTGAGCTCCCCTTGGCCACCTCTGCCCGCTCCCCAAGGGCTCTCACAGCCTCCAAAGCTTGGCTTTACCTCCAAAGCTCAGCTTTACCACCCCAAATACTTCTCTGCTTCCTACAAGGTCTATTTTTAAAGGCATTGCTGAAGCCCAAAGGATTCCTGGTAGCCCCTTGGGATCAGCAGATACAAAGGGGAAACCCTCCTTCAGGGATTTGGAGTTCCCTGGTGACCCACTGATCACCTGGAAGGGCTCTCTGCAATATAAGTCAAGCCCACCATGAGGAAAATGGTTGAAGATCCAAAATTTAACCAAAATCTACCACAAGCAACAAAGTCAAAACTAAGAACTACTGTCTGAGTGAGGGTTTTAAGCACTAAAAATGAATCCAAGGGGTCAGACCCTCACTGTAAATTCAGTTTTCCATATTTTACATATGTCCTGTGTGACCTTAAGCAACATTTTTTTTTTTTGCCTGTAAATAACATTTTCCCTGTTTTTTTGTCCATGAAGATGAGAGTTAAGCTCTCACTCTGTACGTGGTATGATGCCATTATTAATTGAATCATTAATAGCAGATAATAAGACCTACTTACTAATAGATCTGGGAAAGTTCTGGTTCTAAGTTTGCTTTATTTTCCCCTTTAAATAGCTGGAAATCTCTGTTGGGATTGCGTTGCTCCCTCCTGCCCTCAGCCTGATAACATCAGTGTCAAATGACACAGCCCGGCAGTCACCAGGGAACAATTCCAGGAACAGTGAGTAGAGAGCTGAGCTTTCCTTCCCAGGGCTTGTTCCAAACGGTGGGAAAAAAACCTGGAGTCTTGCAGGTTGAGCCAGGCAGGAGCCAAAACTCTTGGATGGAGACAGGTATTTTCCTCGGGGCGACTCCTCTTGTTGGAGAAAAGTGGGCAAAGTGCTCATTGTGTCAACCCCAAGGTATCACTGGATGCCAAAACTTGTCTTTGCCAGTAGCTACAAGATGTTTTCTGCTCATCCCACAGCCCTGACTCAGCTTTCCTGAAGGATTCACCCCTGTCCTTGCTCAGGTTTTCTCCTGCTTCTCTCCTCCCATCCCCTACACATACCTGGGTTTCCCACTTTTCCAGTCCTTGATGTTCGGTGCAAACACTTCCAAAAAAATTGGGATATTTCTGTGCAGAATCAAAGCTGATGGAAATAACGATGGAAAACATTAAATATCGGTGTTTGCTGAGGGTTCACACACCCTCCAGGATGAGGAGGGGTGAACATCAAGAAGACAAGGGTCAGAAAGCTGGTTTAGATGTCCTCAGACAACCATCAGCACTCAGATCCTTTATGGTGGTTCAACACAGATCACAACATGGGCTTGGTCAAAATCAGTGCTGGTAAAACAAGGGTGGGATGATCCTTTTGCTCAGATAAACATTCATTCTCCCACTGTCACTTTCAGAAATAAATTTGAGGTTTTTTTCCCAAAAATTTGGTTTCACAATATTCCCAAACGTTGCCACAGCACCAGCACAGAGAGCTGCACCCTGTGTTTCTAATTCCCAAAAATGCTCCTTCACACTGGGCTAGGAGTCAATTAAAAAAGCCTAATTAGGAGTGGGTTTCATTCTTGATCCTTAGGTACAGCCAGGTTGTAATAAAAATGATCACATGCCTAATGAGAAAGATAAATTAACTATTTTAGGTTATGTCACTGCCAGAGAGAGAAACAGGGGGAGTGAAGAAAGAGAAAATAGAACAGAAGAAACTACAGAAAATCATCAGTTTGGGCAGAGGATTAAAGAACAAAAAACATATGAAAGAACCAGGGACTTTACAAGGAAAGGTGCTGCTTGAGCTCAGAAATTCATCAGTGGAGTCTCAAGTTTACTATTTTTACAAAATCCCACTAATGATGACACTAAAACATAAAGAATAATGCAGTCCATGATGACAAAACATTAAATTTTAATAAGATTTAATAATCTTCTTTTTACTGGCAATCCTACAATTTCCCTGGATACACAACAGTTCTGTAGCAATACCCAAAGCCTGTTGAAATAGATGGATAGACTCCCACCTTTTTCAGATGACTGTGGAACTTCTTTAATTAAGGAGCACAAAAGCAATTAGCCAGGTCCTTATGTGTAGGGTCTTAATTGAAGGTCCTTAAATGTGGGTCCTTTCGTTTGACAAACAGCCACTTGTCAATGGTTTCTGGAATTTCAGATAAGGAGCTACTGGGCACTGACCTCTTGGTTGGAAAGGTTGTTAATTGCCAGTGCTACTAAACCCTCCTTTGTGAGGAAATCAGCTCTGAAATGAGAGAGCTGGAGATGGAAAACTCCAGGGAATGGCTCAGCGATCCAACAGGCAAAGAAATGTCTTCTGCCTGCAATGGATCCACACGGGGTCTCACCTCAAAACAGGCTCATTGTGGTCATCATGCAAAGGGAAAATAAACTCCTCGGCACGTCCCCAGAAATATAAAAATCAACAGGCAAGGATACAATGAAATGTTCCAGCCTTGCAAGAGATGTGTTTTAGGCTGACATTTATAGATGTGGACAACTTAAGATCCAGGTTTGATCAGGATTCTCAGCTGAAGGTTGGGTTTGGGATGCTGCTCTGGAATTGCCAAAGCTCCATGAGTAATCCCAAAAGGCTGGCACGGGTTGAGTCCCTCAGAGACTCCAAGCCAAAAAAGATGTCCAGGGAAAGCTGGATAACAGCAGCACTTGATGTGGGAAGAGCTGTGTGTGTGTCTTCTGGTGGCACTGCTTGGACATCCCTGGAGAAAGTTCCAGAACTTGGGTGGTATTTCCAGGAACGCTGGAGAAATGGGAAATTCCACCTGCCCTTTAGGGGATCATTCTCTTTTGTTGTGGATCAATTCTGAAGTGTTGGGGATTTGCTGGGATCAATGAACTGATTGATTCTGAAACCACCAGATGAGGTAACAAAGCAAAGGTTGGGTTTCTCAGTGATGTGGAGATGGTTCTGTTCTCCCCAGAAACATCTGGTTGACAGCTGGACTGATGATCTTAAAAGTCTTTTCCAACCTTCATAATCCTATGGCTTTGGAGGGATGTTTAGGTATAACCTGTGATAGACAAAAGAGATCCAGCATTGAGTTCTGAAGGTTTCAACCAGTTTAATTTAGATTGGTGGGACTCCTGTAGGCAAAGAGTAAAACCAAGGATGGAAACAGGTACAAACTGGGATTTATTCTGAGTCCAGTGGTACAATTTTGTCTTCCAGATGTGTCACATCCTACAGGTACAACTTTAGAAGTGCTGAGGACCAGTTTTCCTTGGAGATGTGGCTTTGTGCACCTCCACTGAAGCGACCAAGCATCTCAGACCCCAGCTTAGCAATCCATCCACAGATATCACCTTGTTCCTTTGGCTCCAAAGGGGCTGTAACAAATATTCCCTGAGTCTTCCCAGGCTTCAGAATAACCCAAATGAGAAACCAACCCATCCCACTGGGAGAAGTAGCATCCCCAGGAAACAGGTGGATCCATCCAGGTCCACATTTGGTTTTCTAAGCATTGAATGTTGCCACCAAGGAGAAAGGATTTGGGATCTGTTTAACTCCAGCTTTCCCTACAGCACAGCTCATGGTGGGGAAGACTTGGTTATAGGGAATATCACATCCTTTGGAGAATTTCAGTGGCATCCCATCCCCAAGGCTGATTTATTGGAGATCTTGGGAGCTGCAGAGGCTGGAAAGGACATAAGAAAATCACTGCTCATTTATTCAGTGGAGCCCCAGTGAATCCCACAGGAGAAGAGGCCAAAATGTCAGTCCTTTAGAATTAAGGCTTAATTTGGGGTAAAAGTCAAGTTCAGAGAGTTGGGACTATTTTTTTTCTCAGTGGAAAAGAGTTTGATTGTTTTTGAAACACTTCCATCCCCACTGTTTAAAATCCAGAGTTTTTCACTGGAATCAATTATCAAAACAAAGTATTGAAATTAGGGGAAATTATTGTAAAAATGGGCACATTCAAAACAAATTTTACCCAGATTTTTTTCGGGGGGGGGAGGTGGAAAAGGTGTTTCTTCCACCCACCTCCTCTCCATTTTTATTTTTTAAATATGTCATAATTCCAGATTCAGCATATCCACAATTTTTCTTCCTGCCAGACCTGAGGGACAGGGATTTCATCCTGGCAGATGCTCCCCCGTGTCCTGGCTCTGAGGTTCTGACTCAGAGCTTCGTGTTCACTGCAGTGAGTGTTGATTTTGTGAGATCTCTCCGACACGACGCCTTGGAGGAGTGACAGCAGTTTTACACGAGGTCTCAGATTTTCCCTCGGCGTGTTTCCACCTTACGGGGCCACATTATCTGATGGGAAAATGGCAAGGCAGAAATCTCAAAGGGATTTTATTTATTTCTCACAGTCGCTCGTTTCTCCCGTGGTTTTGGCATCTGAAGTTTGAAGGATTTGCTTCTTACTCCTTGAAGTGCTATTTTAGGGGGAAAAAAAGTATCACAAGTTTTATTTCCACTCAAACGTTGAAAATTGTCCTGATTTTGAAGGATATCAGAATCACCCTTGTTCTCAAGTGTTAATTTAGGAAAGAAGCTAAAATATAAGAGCAGCAGCTATTTGGTGGCAGCTGAGTGGGTTGGGTTTGTAACCTATCCTGTTTTATTTCATTACAGTTGGAGTCTTACAGTGGATTAAGAAACCCTCATGGATCAGTCCTGCTGAAGGACCACTTTGGATGGGATCCAGCTCATCCAAAGGTGCTCATCCCAAAAAAATACACGTGCAAGTATGAATTAACCACCAAAGGTTTGTGCTGTAGCCAATGGGAAAAGAGGCACTTCCTGACAGAAATTCCCTGGACTGATTTTTGGGACTTATTTCATGTGGGTGAAACAAACCCTTTAGTTCAGGATATCTGGCTCCTCCTAAAGCAAGTTTAGGACAAGTGATGAGGTTTTCAGAAGGGCTCAGACCTGCCCAGACTCGATTCCCTCTGGGAGGGTTTCCCATGGGATTGATGAGGGCAAGGAAAAGCTGGCAGGAACACTTGGGGTTGTGCTGCAGAAGTGTCTGAACTCCACCTGCATCCTCAATGCCATTTTGGATGGATGAAGGTCACAAATATCGATGATTTTCGATAGGTTGATTAAAACGAAGGAAAAAATGACCCATTCCTGGTGGATTTTGAGTTCAGACATGAAAAATTACGCATCTCTAAGTGAGATAAGGCACTTATTGCATTGATGGATTTAATTCACTTGTTCCATTTGATGCCAAGCCCTGGTTGGACAGGGCTTGGAGCAACCTGGTCTAGTGGGAGGTCTCTTTGCCCATGGCAGGAGGTTGGAATGAGATGCCCTTTAAGATCCCTTCCAACCCAAACCATCCTATGATTCCATGTGCTCCAAACCAGCTTGGTTGGCCCCCTTGGACCTTCTGAGCAAGGCACTATCTCCTCTAGATGCTGCCTCACATCTGCCAGCCCCCAGCAGATGTTGTGGAGCTCTGAGGTCATCAAAGTTGGCAGCAGATGCCTCTTAAATCAGCGAATCACATTCCTGCATTCAGTCATAGCAAAGCTCCTTGGATCATCCTGGCTTTGCTGCCCGACCTGCCCTGATTTACGACGAGAGCCGAGACACCTCCTGCCAAAGCCATGCCTCCAGGAGGTGGATTTTGCCATGAATTCCTTGGGAAATGACCCTTCTGCTGCCTGCTCACTAATCATCTGCCCAGGGTTTAATCCTGCCTATATTTCAAGCCGAGCCCAGCGCGGAGGTGGACGTGTGTTCCCAAAAAAAAAGAGTAGTGAGTCATGACATCACACGTAGGAAACAGCAAACAGATGTCATAGCTGCAACCAAACAAGCCCTGAGACTAATATTAGACTTCCCAGAAAATATATATTTTAGGCTAGACTGGCTATGGATTCTCTAGTCTGACCTCGTGCACAACACAGCTTTAAATAGAATTTAAATAGAATTTAAAATCATCTTCTCCGCTCCAAATCTGAGGGGGTTTTTTGCTGATGGTTTTTGGTTGTTTTCTTCAATATTTTTCTTCAAGGGAAGTTTAGGATCTCGAGATAAAAATATGAAGAAATTGGTGCTATAGCTCTTTTCCTGGAAGGTTATTATTGTAGTTAATGATGCCAAGGAAAACAAATTTTAAAAAAACAGACAAACCTCCGAGAATCAATCACCAAATCCCAAATAATTTAGCAGGAAAGTGACCTCTGGGAATCTTCTGGTTCAACCACCTGCTCAAAGCAGGTCTGGTTAAAGTAAGCTGAAGGGGGTTTGGGGTTGTTTTTTGTTTAAATTGCACCATTGTCCTTTTGGCAGGGGGAGGAGCTTGGAAATAAAGAGGTTTTTAAGCAAACTTAGTGTTTTCTTTCCATGGAAGCCACACCATGTTTTTTATGAAGCACAGGGAAGGTACTTAAGGATGTTGGATAATCAAAAAGTCTGAAAATATATGTGGAAATAATATATTTTGGACAAAATCATGCACCAAAGTATTAATTTAATTTGAGACAAATAAAACATTGCATCATAAATACTTTAATTGTGCTTATACATCTTTAATTTGTGAGGACTGAGAAAGAAAAGGCAAAAATTGTCCTTGAAATGGCAATAAAATCTATCCTTGGTAGGAAATTTTCTATGAATTTACAAAATTATTGACATTTAATGGCGTTAATAGGAGGAAAATACCTGTATATGGTGGGTTATGCAGAGGTTTGGTCTCAGACTGTGCTCTGTAAAAGTGACATTTACACATGTAATTTTTAAATGGCTCCATTTTTGGTAAAACCCTTGAATTTCTGACACGAGCTGAGCACCTGGAGCCCCCCAGGAGGTTGATCTTCACCCTGTAAGACAGAAATTGCTGTCGAAGAGCAGAGGGTGGAACAGGAGGTGACTCTGCAGATCCCCACCCAGGGGATGATGCTTTGGAGTGTGGATCAGGTTCCAGTCCTGGATATTTATCACCATTCCAGGTTTGCTGGGCTATTCAAGGCTGGAGACAACAGCCAGGATATGGAGGCCAACCAGGCTCTTCCGACCTGCAAGGACATCCTGGCACGTCTCAGATATCCCAGGACACCCCTGGCTAGGAAAGCAAGCTGAGTCCTTTGGGATTTGCTCGTGGTGAGGCAGGAAATTGGTGTCAAAATAAAGGGTGGACTCGGATTTCCTGAGCCTGCACCTGTTCCACCCAACCCTAAAATCATCCTTTTCCTTTAAAGAGCAAATAACCTTTGAGGGGTGGGATTACAATGAGACACAATGAGATATTGTGAAGGCTTTTGCTTCTAAAATGGAAAACAGAGGAGCAAAAATGGATTTGTCAGACTCCAAAAGAGTTTTAAAGGGTCAATATCTTCAAATTAAGATTTCTTTTCTCTTTGTTGTCGTGTTCTACTCATCCCACAAAGTCTGAAATCAGGGGAAGTGAAGGAAAATGTGGTCTAAGTGGAATGTTCCCTGCCCATAGCAGGGGGTTGGAATTAGGGGTCTTTAAGGTCTCTTCCAGCCCAAACAATTCCATGATCCTAAAAATTATTGGTAATTATCTTTTCCCTCCCTCCATGTGTGGAAATCCAGGGACAGGGTCCTCACCAGCAACAGGAGTTGGGCTGAGTGGTCTGAACCCAAAGAAGCTTCAAAATCAGCCCAATGTTTATTTATTTAGTTAACCAATTAATTAATTAATTATAAATAAATATTAATCAGTAGGTCTCTGGAATATTCAGAGGCATAAATTCATCTCCAGTATCAGAAATATACTTAGAATGGGCTCTAATTTATTGCACATCTATTTGAAACCAATAACTGTGCACATCTACTTCTTGCAATTTTAAATGTTCTAAAATGAAATGCATGTATTCAGAAATAGAAAACGAGCAGAAAAAGGGGCAACTGGTGCAGTCAAATTCAACACCTTTTTATTTCCCCTAAAAAAAAATATTGTACATCATAATTAAAAAAAAAAAAATAACTTTCCTCATCAGGGAGATGATTTTGTGCATCGGAGAACTTTGATGTGAGAGAAGAAAGAGAAAACTCATGAGAGGACATAATTGGTGAAATACACCTGAAATTGAGTTTATTTTGTGTTTTCATAATGTACAAGTCGTTGAAATCCTCCCAAAAAGTGATAAAATCCGGTAATTTAGTGGTTGTTATTGTCAAAAATCACCCCAAAATGTCAGTCCTTTAGAATTAAGGCTTAATTTGGGGTAAAAGTCAAGTTCAGAGAGTTTGGACTATTTTTTTTCTCAGTGGAAAAGAGTTTGATTATTTTTGAAACACTTCCATTCTCACTGCTTAAAATCCAGAGTTTTTCACTGGAATCAATTATCAAAACAAATTATTGAAATTAGGGGAAATTATTGTAAAAATGGGCAAAATCAAACCAAATTTTACCCAGTTTTTTTTTGGGGGGGAGGTGGAAAAGGTGTTTCTTCCACCCACCTCCTCTCCATTTTTATTATTTAAATATGTATAATTCCAGATTTCTTAGCTCAATTAAGGACACTAAAAACAACCCCAAATTTTGGGACTTGGAAGAGGACAGAGCTGATTCCTCTGTTTAAGGAATGTCTGAACATCCAAGGAATTCCCAGGCTGTGGATTTTCATCCGGCTCTGCATTTGGATGTGTTGGGTTATTCAAGAGCTTTGAATAACAAGGATGTGGGAATGAGATCCCAACTTTTGTGGAGGAGGAGGAGGAGGAGGAAGAAAATGGAGCTGTAGGGTTTTCCTGGTTTCTTTTTTATGGGATGGAGAGCAGAGAGAGGCAGTTTCCCAGGAAATAGGGATGGAAGGGAGTTTAGACTTAAAAGAAAGACTATTCCACTTAAATTTGGGCTTAGAAACTCATCCCTTTCCCGTTTTATTTACCAATTATCAGTGCAAATTTTGAATCTGAGCTTCAGGGAGGAAATCTCAGAGTTAAGAGGATCCCTCTCTGGTCTTAGCTGGACCATTTTCTCATAAAATCCCAGGATTTTAACGCAAGATGTAGAGTTTGGTTCTATTTCACCTTTCTAAATTTCTCCTTTTTTGCTGAGAAATCCCATTTTCCCACCCAGCTTCTGATCATCTGAAACGCTCCAAACCTGCTCAGCAGCAGCTGTGACCTTTTTCCAGGGAAATTCAAGTCCTGTCTCCCTACTGATTCCATCTCTCACAGCTGGAATGTTGAGTTTTTTCCTTTCTCCCCAGCAGAGAAGCAAATGAGTCGCTTTTCCATTTCCTTCTTCCTGCATGAACTTCCCTCCTCTGCTCGGATTGTGCCCAAGGGAAGGAGGATGAGGACAGAATGTCCCGCTCCACGAGGAGATGCTGCAATTCAGAACCATCTTCCCGAGCTTCAGTTCCTTCCTTTTGGGGAGTCTTGGGATTTCTCAGCACTTGGATACTTTTCCATGCCTGCTGCAGTTCTCAGCACTCTGCACACGAGGGGTTTTTAGGGCTGACAAATAAACCATGGGGTAATTCCAATTTTAAGGTGTGACCAAGGCACGGGTGTTTGTGCTGCCTGAAAACCTGGATTTTGGGACAAGATCCTAAGGGAAAAAAACCGAACCCCAATATTTTCAGCATTTATGAAAGTCTTAGGAAGTGTCTCTTGATCTTCAGCAGGACTTTTCATACCATGAGCTTCCCTTATTTCCTTGATTTCCCTGTATTTTCCCAACAGAGACATATCCAAGTCACCCTCTAGCCTGGTTATATTCCCTGAGATCTGAATGTGAGGGAATGTTTTCCTGCCACTGTTAGAGCCACCCTTGCCTTTTAAATAAATGTGGATCCAGTGGGAATGGATGTGGTAGAAGTTCCTGAAGGGCTCATGAACAAAAGAACAACAAGAATCCTTTAGGTTGGAAAAGACCTCCGAGTTCTTTGACCTCCTGTCACCACTAAAACATACCAAGAAATGCCACATCCACTTGTTTTTTGGAATATTTCCAGGGATGGTGACTCCACCACTTCCCTGGGGAGCCTGTTCCAGTGTTTAACCACTCTTTCAGGGATGGAATTCTTCTAACATCCAGCCAGGATGAAGCCAAGAAACTGCTCAGCAGCAGAGCAACATCCACCTATAACATATTTATTGCCACAAGAAATTCTGGGTATTAATAACATTACAGAGTTTAAGAAAAATTGGATGATATTAAGCACATTAATTAGCTGTGCTACCCTCCCATCCATGTGTCTCCAGCTTTCCAGAAATATGGCAAAAGAGAAGTCCTATGTATTCAGCAATTCAGTTTTCCATCAGGAATCCCTCAGGTGGAGCAATGGGGTGTGCAGGCAATTGGAATTCTACAGAAGTTGGACAGAAAGCTTCCACTTTGTGGCTCAGAAGTGGCAGTGACATCCTCAGATGGAAAATAAAAGAGACTCAGAGTTTTTGGGAATAATGAAGAAGAGTTGCAAGTGTGGGTAAGGGAACATCTGTGGTTTTAAGGGATATTGGACTGATTTTTCCCAGTGTTTTATCAGCTGCTCAGATGGTGAGGACTGACCTCAACATACACCTTCTGTCCCAAACCTCTCCAAACACAATGTATATCCCAAATCCCACCTTTCTTGGTCTTTGACACAATCCCACTCCCAATCTTTTCCTTTCTTACCACTCCTTACCATCACCATTTGTTTGTCCCACCTTTTGGCAGTGGGAAAACAGAAGTTCGGGGGGGTTTATTTATATTTTTTTTCATTTTCCTTTTTCCCTACCAGCTAAAATCTGGCACGTGCCCCTCTCTTCCCTTTCCAGCCTCCCATCCCTGTCCACGCTTCCAGGCAGCCAAGCTTTCTGTGCCCAACTTGCACAACTCTCCACGTGCAATGTGTTTTTCAGGAAGTCCCTTCCCTGCTGCCAGCACTGAGTCATTGGCAGGCAACAATCCTGTAGCCGTGCCAGGAAGAAATACCTGATCCATGGACATGATCCATGGAGAGGGAGAGGTTTTGAGGGCAGTGAACCCCGTGACCGACTCTGGGAAAACCATCAGGGCAGCAAAACGTGGGAGGAGGATCCATCAATCCCCACAGGCCCTGTGGCACTGCCAGCCAGGCAATTTGAGTTGATTTAATGTTGGTTTAATTCAATTTCCAAGCCTAATTATTATGAAAGAGTTCATAACTTATCCATGAGTCTGACCCGCCTCTGGACAGCAAATCTTTCCTCACCTTTCCCAATCCTCATGATAAAGATTTATCTGGGCATTAATCATGGATTTGAAAGAGCATTTCCATCCATTTGCTGGCAGAGACAAGTCCTGCAAATAATTAGGAAAGTATCCCCTCTCCAGGAGGAGAAAAGCAGGATTTTCAATCCTTACTCAGAAAGAACCCCCATCCTTTATTTTTTTATCCCATTTCCTTGGATACCTTTGCCCCATCATTTTGCAGACTTGGATGTATTGATTGAATTAAAAAGTAAACCAGTGGTGGACGAATCCTATAAATCCTTCATTTTATTCCTTCACTTTGGGGTGGTTTTGCCACACTATTCACAGGCAGAGCTGCCTTTTCCCTCCTGTCTCTCCCTTAGTCCTGCCACAGCCTTTATTTAGGGCTGAGATCATTGCATGGACACTGAGAGAGCAGGGAATGGATCCAAGAGAAAACTAACTCTGTCCAAAAGAAGAAGAAGGTGATTTTTGGGAGATGGATGCCCTGATTCCCCATGGCAAGAGGGAATGTGAGCAGCAGGTGCATTGCTGGCATGAACACCCAGGATTTTGGAAGGAGGGGTGGGATCAAACTCTTTCAGAGCAGGTTGGATTTCAGCTGATGTAAAGAAACCCAAATGTTGAATGCCAGGCTGTTCTGTCAGCTCCTGTGTCTCCTCCACAGCCAGCTCTGTGTCACACATGGATGCCACAGCCCTTCCTGCTCCTCCACACTTCATGCCACATGGATTTTGGGCTCCTATTCCTACATTTCTCAGTGCTCAGTACAAGATAAAAGCCACCCCCGGGACTTCAGGGCTGCTCTGCACAGAGTATCCATGTGCACATGGGTTGTTTGGGATGGTTATGGAGGGAATAATCTCAGCACAGGGACTTTGCTGAACGTGGACAGCTGGAATGGTTGGAAGACACCCCAGAAACAGCTCCAAAGGTGCCATTCCAAACAGAAAACATCTGGCAGAAAGAAATAGTTCACGGCTTGTTCAAGTGCCTGAGTCAGCCAGTGGCAAAGATTGGCACCAAGTGGGGCATAATCAGGCCAAGAGACATAAACAGCTTTGATTCCTGCCCTGTGTGTGCCAAGGATGCCACTCTGGGGTTATTAATTACTGCTGCATTGCCAGTGTTTCCTGCAAAGGAGAAATCATTCTGCCAGCCAAACTTCCACTGCTCCCTTGAAAATGTGAGGAGAAAGTGAGACTAAGAGAGGTTGGATTTCCCCTTGATAATTGATAATTAACTCGGTAATTATCCCCTTGATAATGAACTTGGCAGTTTCTTTCACCACTTCCCATTTTCTATTCCTGGCACCTCTCTCTCTGCTTTCACCCTGCCATGAGGGCACCTCAGTTTCCTTTGGAACATTCTCCTGGATGATGTTTTGAGGAGTTGGGGGTAAGAATGGCTGAGCCTGGAGAAGACCAGGCTCCAAGGAGACCTCACTGAGACCTTTTAGTATAAAAGAAGCTTATAAGAAAGACTTTCCACCAAAGATTGGGAGGTCCTGCCACAGGTTGCCCACAGAAGTTGTGGGTTCCCCATCCCTGGAAGTGTCCAAGGCCAGGTTGGATGTTTGGAGCAATTTGGGATCGTGGAAAGTGGAAGGTGCCCCTGCTCATGGCAGCAGGTTGGTCTAGATGACTTTACCTTCCAGTCCAAACAATTCTAGGATTCCAGGGAATTGTTTCTCATACCAGCAGCTGACTGTGTAACAGGGAAGAAGGAGAGAACGAGAAAGGAATTTTTTGAGGGATTATAGTTGCATTTCTGTGTCAGATAATGGCAAAGTTTGACAGATGGTTACAGCACACTTTATGTGGAGGGTGTTGATGGCCAGAAAGGAGAAATCTGCCTGTATCATTTATCAGTGTCGAGTTTTTAATGTGAGCTTTAGAAGGGAAAGCTCATAGTTATTCAGGTTATTCAGTTATTCAGGTCTGGATCCCGGCTGGGCCAGGCAGAGCATTACAGGAATTCTTTCCTGAAAAATACCTGAGCTGGCTGAGTTGGGAAAAGCTTCTGGAGAACAGGGAGCAAGCAGAGAGGGGAAAGAGGCACCTGGCTTGGAGCCCAGGGCATGGGGATGGGCTGGGACATTTCCTGAGGGCAGCTGGAGCCTTGCCTGGGGCAGGGAGCAAAGCCACAATGAAGCCTCAGAAGTGACGGCAAAAAAAGGACTTTCTTTGGGATTGAGAGGGGATGGAGCTCGTGCAGGAAGTGACAGGAGGTGGTGGGAAAGCAAGCCAGAGGCAGAAGGACCTCCCACAAACCTCTGAAAGGCTCAGTGGGGAGGACTCGTTTGCGAATCTTTTCATTTCACGTCTCACGCCGCTCCGAATTCCACTCTTTAACGAGTTAATTGACGGCGTGGGTTGGAAACCCAACTGGTGGGATGGCATCTCTTGTCTTTTGACACCTTCTGTTCACAAAGGCACAGCCTGATGTGTCTACAGGCTCTGACTGACCTGGGGGGCCACCACAGCCCTTGGAAGCCAAGAAGTGCCCTTTGCCTCCCCCACCTCCTCCTCTCTTGGCTCTGAAAAAGCCCTTGGAGGCAACTTTTCTCCAGTCTGTGGGAATGGGATGATAGGAAATCTTCCAGCCTTCAAGAGCTGAACAATTGCATAAAGGACAGGGAGAGAAGGAGGAATTGGACAAGATCTCACAGTCATCCACTGCTGCTACTTTATATTTTTTTCAATTTTATTGGGTTTTTTTTTGACTTTTTTTGAGAAATGTGGGAGATGAGGTCAACCCACGATGTCACCTCTTGGATCCCAGTCCAGGCTGTCTCATTTCCACCTCGTACACAAAAGTTACCTGGGACTCTCAGTCTGGCCAGCAGGTAAAGGCCTGAACAGATCCATTTGGTCCTCTGGAAAGGATAAGAGATAGTGCAGGAGGACCATCTGCTTCTCCAGGATTCCCAGGATGCTTTGGAAGGTCAAGCTGAAAAGATCCTGAGAATCCAGCCTAGGGATGGATTTAATTAATCCATAGCAATTAAGTGACTCCCCCAACCACCAGCATGAAGGCAGAGACTCTTCCCTTGGAACATGGAGCCCACAGCATTCCCAAAAGTCCCACCAGGATATTTTCTTCTGGTTCATCTCCTTTCAACTTCCAGTTCCTTCCAGCTGTGCTTCTGGACCACCAAAAATCCCAGACCCTTTCAGTGCCTTCAACAAAGGAGGTGAAGTAGGTCAGAGCCTGGATTTTTTTGGAGCAGGAGCTAAAACACAGATGTGTCCAGGAGTCTTCTCCAACCATTCCCAACCAGAAGAAAATTGATCTCTTACTGATCACAACCCTCCCTTTTTGCACCAAAGACAACACTTCTGGTGGATGTTCCCAGCCTTGTCTCTTCTCTGGACTGGTCAGATCCCACCTTTTCCACAGGAGAGAAACATCTGTGTTTGGCTAAAGTGTTGGGAAAACCCTCTGGGTGGTGCCTGCAGAGTCCCTTCCCAACATGGAATTATGCTTCAGGTCTAGGTTGGCCACACAAATCAGTCTCTCTTCTCCTTATCCACCAAACAAATCCATAAAATAACCTGTTGCCTCTGGAATTCTGGGCACCCCATGGCAGGAAAAGGACCACCAAAAAGTTCTGCTGTCCCACTGCTATGGAGGAGAGAAGCATCAGAGGGGAGAGGTGTGTGTTCCAAAAGTGGCTGCTTGGACAAACCTTCTGGGAGTTCTCGGGAATCCGGGAGATTCATCAAAACCCACGGCATTCTTTCCAGGGAAAAACGTTGTTTTATAAGCTGAATAATCGATGCCACACATACAAATCACACCTTTATCAGGTTAAAAATGCCAGGATATTACAGCACAGGCTGCAGAAATTATTGACATGTTTATCCATAAAGAAGGAGCTAAATTAGGGAACTGTCTTCCTTGATTCCCTCTAAGTCACCAGCCTGGGCTGCAGGAAGGAAATGAACTTTTCAGGCCTTTTTCTCAGTAGTTTAGAGTCCTCATAAATCTCATAAAAATAAATGCCGGGGAAAGAAATGTCTTACCAGACTTTTTATTTCTTTTTTTCTTTCTAAAACCCGATTTTCTTCTCCTTTTCTCAGCATGTTTTAGGCAGGCTTGTAATGCTGCTGGCCAGTTTCCAAGCATTTCGTTTGGAACATGATACCTTTCATTAAAAAAAAATAAAAATAGGAAAAGAAAAAGGGAGGAATAAAAAAAAAACCCAGCTGAAAGATCAGAAGACTTTGCTCTGTGAGCTGCTCAAGAGGAGAGTTGAACTCTGGTGAACAAGCCCCTGAGGGCTGGCTGGGAAAAGCACTTTAATTCATGCTGTTTCACCTTTATTTTTGGGATAAAATCTCAAGGCTGGAATGGAGAAGCCCCAAACAGCTGTTTGCTGAAGGACATCAGCAATTCAAGCCACCTCGAGGGCCACCATATGGGCAAGGGGCACGAAAGGGAAGAGAAGCAGCCAAAAAAGAGTGAAGAGACTCCAAACCTCGTAGGGCTCTTCCCTTTGGGCCTCTGCAGAGCTGGATCCACCAAGCACTTTGGAAATTGGGTTTATTTTCTATGATAGTGCAAAGAGAATTTTTGTTACAAAGCATCCTCCCTCAATTTCTGGGACAAACCTTTCGGTCTGCTTTTCTCTCTCCAGATGATGGGATTTTACCCCTCCACTCTGGTCTAGTTCATGTTGAGCTCTTCTACAGTTGTGCAAGATTTGCTCCCTCCAGATAATTTGTCCCAGAGCATGTTTGTGTTTCAGGGGGTCCCACCAACCTCTCCTCACTCCATCCCTGGATGAGCATCTCATCCCTTCCAGTTGTCACTTAGAAGGCTGGCAGTGTCCCCTGTCCCAGCCACCAACTCTTTTGGCAAGTCTTGGACACTCTGGAGCATCTCAAGTGGGCTCAGAGGTCCTTCTGTGTGAGCAGACACTTTCAACCCACGTTTCTACTGGGATGCCTTCAGATTTCTCCAAATATTCAGATTAATATGGGCCTGGCTGAATGGGGAAGAATGTTCCAAGAAGTTTTAATTTCTTTTTCTTTTTATTTTCAATAACAGGTTCGACTGTGGCATCTGTGCAGAGTTCCTATCAAATAGTGGTTTGGGCTCTCAGGATGCTCAGATGAAGGGTGATCAGACAACAATTAGGTTAAGCCTAACCTAATTGCAGAATTACTCCTCTTTCTAAGACCTCACAGCCTTAATTTATTTTTATCAATGTGTCTTCAAGGTCTGTGCTCTCTGATATTATAAAAGTTAATCACAAGAAGTTTTATTTCTAATAAATGGCATCTTTCCCACCCCTCCAAAGCCACTATACTCTGACCTCTCTTTTAGTTTGCCCACAAATGTTAATTTTTACCAAACATTTTTTTTGGTCTTGTCTGTGAAGTTGTTCAACACAAGAGGAAATCATCTTCAGGCAACACATTTTCAGTTACTGATAATTGTCAGATAATTTAGTTAAGAAAGAGCTGAAGTGTCAAATATATCAGGGAAAAAATGCTTTTCTACTTGTGAATGAAACTGAGGGCAGCATTTAATTCACTGATTAATCTGCTTATTATTGAGTGTTCAGTTTACTCAGTTTAAAAAGAGCTGAAGGATCTCAGGTTAGTGGAGATCCAGTCAATAAAATGAGACACCTGTACTTGGTCAGGAAAACAACCCTTCAGAATTCAGAGACTGTGCCCAGGACTTGATTGACCTGCTTTAAAATGAGGATTTCATGTCATTTTATAGGTATTGTTTCATCATGATATGGAATACCCATGGGTATGGATGTTCTTCCACCTTCTAGTGGAAGGTGCTCCAGTCTGGGGAAGGCAGTGGGATCTGGATGATCTGTAAGGTCCCTTCAAACCCAAACCATTCTATAATTCTGTGGTTCTATAATTCCAGGATGATTCTATAATTCCATGATCCTGTGATTCCATGATCCTGATCCAGAAGGGAATGAGTCTCCTCCATACCCTATTCCACATTTCAGCTGAAGTGGCTTTAGATGTCTGTGTTAATGCATCCAAATCAGGTCCCAGACCTCCTAAACCTCTCAGGCAAAAAAACCTGGACATAAACACCTTCATTCTAGGGAATAAAATCCAATAATAATGACTCTTAAAGAATCATCCCATCACCTGTGATTCCTTCCCCTGTCAAAACACTTCAAAAGCCAAGTCCCAGCAAAGTCAAGTCTGGTAGTCCTGGCTCGTTTGAGGAGCTGACCTGGGGCTGAACTGGTTTCCAGTCCTTTGGATTCGTCCTCCCACTGACCTTCCCCCTCTCTGAGGGGTCTTGGGCTCTCTCTTGTCAAATTATTCAGTTGTTGGCGTCGAGTATTTTCACTGTCATGTCAAATTATCACTTATTTACTGTCATTTCAAATCATCATTTATTTATTTACTGCCATATCAAATCATCACTCTGTCTTTAAGTATCTTCCCCCCCCAAAAAACCCCAAAGCTTTGGACCCTAAGGCAATTAAGTATCTCAATACATATATTTGTTTCCCTCCCAAAATATTCCATTAATTTTCCCAGCATGGACCTTTTGTGTTCCACTATATTTTTTTAAGGTCTGTACAAAGCACCCTTTGTAAAAACATCTGTGTCACTGCACACAGATGAACAATAAGTAGAATAATCATAGCTTGGTCGTGTGGAGGTTTAAACTATTCTTACACACAAAAAAACCAGAGGGAAAAGTACCCAGGCCAAAATAAACAGATAAATAAAAGTGCAGAGTTAATGAGGCTGGAAGGAGAGAAAAATCTGCCTGGGAAGGTACCTGAAAGGGCCACATGTTACCAGAGCACACCCAAAACTTCCCTAAATTCCCCTTCCCACCCAGTGCAGGACAGGGATGTTTTCACCAGCCATCATTTCTGAAGGAAGGGATTGTTTTGGTGGGATTGCAGGGGCCACATCCCAACTACAGACATGTGGTTCAGAACTCAAAACACACATTATTTAGGGCTGGCAAACTATTCCTGCTTTAAAGGTGATGGAGAGAAGCATCCATGGAGCAGATAAGAGATGGGAATCTCTCCTTTCACCTGAAACAGCTGGAATCCTCCTATTTTGGGACAGGAATGTCACCCTTGTCCTGTGCTGAAGGTACCCTGTGTAGGACCTGGCCAGAAGTGTTTGTGGTGGTACCAGATTATCCTAAAGGAGTCAAAAAGGCTTCAGATTCCTTCTTGAAATGCTATGGGAATAGATGTGGCCTGTGTTTATAAGCACACCTGTATCCTTATGTTGTGGGGCTTCCTTTGCATCGGTGTTTGGTGTAGGGAATGCAAACTCCTTGTTGGAAAGGCAGGAAGGGCTCCACATCCATGAGCCAGGCAGCTCAAAGCTGAAATATTTACTCTGGGTGTGAATAGGGCAGAATGTAAGTCTCCTTTTATAAAACCCCTACAAACTTTATAACTCTTCTGCTAATCTTAGTCCAGGGCTACTTGGAGTCCTCCTGACCTTCCCTGGCCAGCATTAGCATGTGAGGAACAACAGTGCCATGCTAATAGAAATATGACAGAAATAGAAATATAGCAAATAGAAATTCTGGAACCAGCCGTGGTGGAAACTCAGCAGGACTTTCACTGAAGCAAAAAGGAGTCATTCAAAAAGAGAAACTGTCTCCTTTGCATGCCAAGAGGTCCTTCCCCTCTGGCTCCATCAGCCCTGCTTTGGCAATTGCCCAGCCAAGGAGCAGGAGGGGCTGTGCAGGCTCAAAGGTGGGCACTGCTGCTCTTTGGCTGTGCCCTCTGTGCCCTTCTCTCCCCCCTCTCCTTTGTTTCAGACAGATCCCTGTTTTCCCCAGCCCCTCAGCACACAAAGGGATTATCCCCCAGCTCCCAGAGCTCTGCTCCCTCTCTGCTCTCCCTCCCTGCCACTTTCCCCCCTGTCAGGCACTGCTGCTCCCAGACTAAAACAATATATGACAGAACCATCCCTGCTGACTATTGACACTGGTAATTATATAAGAATTAAAGGGGCTGTGTGCTTTGGCCCAGCTTCAAAGGGCTGTGGGATTCCCACACATGCTCCCAGAGCTGTGGGGTCCTTTTTGAGTCCTCAGCCATATGGCCACTTCCAAGCCTGCTATTTCCTATTAACATGAAACTATTATTACCCACTTACTAAACGCTTCCTGTCGCTCTCCAGCCAGGAAAGACAGAGAGTCCAAGATAACAGGAGCAGAAACCCCAAGGAAGGGGGCTTGGCAGATGGGTTTGTTTCCTAAGGAGCGTGATTTATCCCAGTTTCCATCCCCCTGCAGGTGGGTGGGGTTGGGAGGGTGATGTCATTCCTGCCAGCACTGGCTGTTGAGCTCAGCATCTGTCACAACAAGTGTGTGAACCCCTTGCACCAGCCCAAGGTGTTGCACAAGCCATGGGAAAAAAGTTCCTAATCGTTAACAAGCGAGTCTTAACCCTGCCACAGCCCCCAGATTGCCCCTTGGGTCTGGCTTGGGGACTAATTTTGAGGTGCTGGCTCTGAATGCTCTTAGACAGCCGTGTGGGTGGAGGGAAAAGCTTCTAAGAATTGTCTTGCCAGTGTATAGGTAATATAGGTGTTTTCATGTAGCAACTCTCACTTCAGTCATTTAATATCTCAGGGATATTTTAAAAAATGTGAGGGAAATGTTATTCCTTGTTTTAAGAGAGGTTAAACCAAGGCTTGGGTTTGCTGTGCTCAGGTTCTCAAAAAACTGGGGTGTGAGGCCACTTAAGGATGAAGATCCCTATGAGAAGATTTTTGAAGCAAGGAGCCCTGTGAGCTTTATGATTTTGGACAGAAAGCAAACTTTTTAGCCATTTTAATGTCTTAACCCTCACTGTGCTCTCACTGGGTCTTTCTGCCCAAGGTCTACCTGTGGCTGGGCCCTTGGAGCACATTGTCCCATCCCTGGGAGCACATTGTCCCATCCCTGGGAGCACATTGTCCCAGTCCTGGGAGCACACTGTCCCATCTCTGGGATCACATTGTCCTATCCCTTGGAGCACATTGTCCCATCTCTGGTATCACATTGTCCCATCCATGGGAGCAAGTTGTCCCATCCCTTGGAGCACATTATCCCATCTCTGGGATCACATTGTCCCATCCCTTGGAGCACATTGTCCCATCCCTTGGAGCAAGTTGTCCCATCCCTGGGAGCACATTGTCCCATCCTTTGGAGCACATTGTCCCATCCCTTGGAGCACATTGTCCCATCTCTGGGATCACATTGTCCCATCCCTGGGAGCACATTGTCCCATCTCTGGGATCACATTGTCCCAGCCCTGGGATCACATTGTCCCATCCCTTGGAGCACATTGTCCCATCCCTTGGAGCACATTGTCCCATCCCTTGGAGCACATTGTCCCATCTCTGGGAGCACATTGTCCCATCCCTACTGAGCTGCACATCCTGAGACAGGGCACCCCCAGTGCTCCCTGGGGACCACAGGCAGTGCCAAGCCCAAAAACACAGCTTTGCCCTCAGTGACTCAGAGCATGTCCCTTCCCAGAGAGGCAGAGCTTCCCTCCAAGGGCAAACACAGCCCTGGCCCTGCTGGTATTCCCTGTTTCTATTCTGGGTCTCACCTTCCCCCCACGTGAAGTGCAGGGATTATCCTGGCTCTTGTCCATGGAGTTCCAAGGTGCCCACTGAACCTCTCTCAGGTCACTGTACCTCGATGGGACAAAGGACAATAAGACAGCTTTGTAGGAGTGACAGAGGGGATTGAAATGTCACCGTGGCAGGGGCTGAACAGAGGGTTAAACACAAGGCAAGATGATGTCTTTGCTCTCTCAGCCTCCCTGCAGATGTGCAGCCTTTCCCTGAGGTTACCCAGGCATGGCAGGACCCTCTTATTACTGCTCCTGTTATGGGAAGGCATTGGATTGGGGTGGAATCAGGCTCATGGCATGAGGAGGAGCAGGAGAACATCTTCTCCTCACTCTTGTTCCATCCCCAGCATCCCAGAGATGCAAGGAAGGGCTGGACCCACTTGAACCAAGGAGCAACCAGCACTTCCAGAGCTTGTACCCGCAGCAATCCCAACCCCATCAGGGCACAACTTCTTCCTGAAAGAGTTTTTGGGCATCAGGCCACTGTTCACCCTGCCTGGACCTGCTGCTCTCTGGGACCTCTTACCAGCACTGACACCACACCACAACTCACCCTCTGAGGGGATTTTAATTAAAAAGAGGGAGCTAATTGGGTGGGAAGAGCCCTCTTGCCATCCCTGGAAGTGTTCAAGGCCAGGCTGGATGCTCTTGGAGCAACCTGGGCCAGTGGAAGGTGTCTCTGTCCATGGCAGGGGGGTGGAACTGGATGATCTTTAAGGTCCCTTCCAACCCAAGCTATTCTATGACTTATTTGACAATTATCTCTCATTTAAGTGGCACTTTGGTCTATGTGATCCCTACTTTTCCTCCTGGGAGGGCTCAGATCTGGCAGGGTTATATCTCCAAAGAGGATTTGGAAATCCAACAGATACTGCTTTGAAATTGTACCCACTTTTGTATCTCCTGCCCTGCTCCTGCAAGCAAAATGGATCTCCATGTGCAGAACAAACCACCCAAAATAATGCAATATCGCCTTAAAAATGTTATAATAACAAAATCAAGTTTTTCTTAAAAAAATAGACTTTTTCTGTAGGAAAAATCCAACTGAAAAAAACAAACAAGCAAATTCCATATTTAACAAAGTGAAATATTAACTGGTTTAACCCCTGGAGATCAGCTGGTCCAGTCTCAGCCTTCAAAGCATCAGCAGCTCCAGCTGAGTTTGGAATAAGGATGGAGACTCCACAACTTCTCTGGATAACCTGTGCTCAACAACTGGCACAGGGAAATTTATTTTTCCTCGTGTTCGAGCAGAATTTTGTGTATTTAAACATTTTAAAGGGTTTGATTCTCTCTTGTGTTCACAGTGAATCACCTGAGGGTTTGTATTTTCCTTGGCAGGTGGTTTGTGCCTTTGAGTTTGTGCTGTCTGGTGAGCCAGCAGTGAGATATTCCAATGGATACCCAATTCCTACCTCATGGATCTCTGTAAGAAGAAGAGTGAGGAAGAAGGTGCTGCTGAATGTTATGGAAATACTTCCAAGAGTTCTGGAAAAAAACCCCCCTCAATCTCTAAGTGTTTTTGCATGTTGATACTTGGAGACAAGTATATTGGTCACTCTAGACAATGAAATCATAATGTTCCATGAGCCATCTGATAAATGCTGGTAATGATACCACATCCTATAGAAAGGACTCCACCCACTCCTTCCTTTAGTGTAAACACCACATAATACAGCTCCTTTTTTTTGGACTTTTAAAGGAATAAACCCCTGGAACAGATCTCAGGCCTTGAGATTATTGCAGACAGGGACATGTTGCTGATTTCCTCAAAAGCCAATGAAGTGTGGCCTCAGTATCCCAAAGGATTTTCCCCCTGTGGATATCAGAGGGAACCTCTCCCTGTCTCAGAGCTCTGGGTGGTTGGATTAAGTGCACTGCTCACTCTTGGCTTGTGTTTGCCTCCTCTTGCCTTTCTGCACATCAGTTATGGCCCCTCTGGGCCTGGGGTCTATAAATAATGTATAAACCCAGTAATATAACCCAGCCCAGCCCAACTCCTTTGTCAGACACACTGAACTCACCAGGGCATGTATTGGCTTTTCTTATTTCCTCACCTCCCTTGTCACAGCTGAAAGGGAGGAGAAAATATCCTTTTTAGGTTTGGAAGAATCCCGGAATGGTTTGGGTTGGAAGGAAACTTAAAGCTCATCCCATTCCACCCCCTGCCGTGGGCAGGGACACCTTCCACTATTCCAGGGTGCTCCAACCTGGCCTTGGACACTTCCAGGGATCCAGGGGTAGCCACAACTCACCTGCCCAACCTGTGCCAGGGCCTGCCCACCCTCACAGGGAAGGATTTCCTTCTAAAATCCAATCTAAATTTCTCTTCTTTTAGCTTAAAACCACTCCCCCTTGTCCTATCAATACCTGCCCATGGAAAAAATCACTCAAGAAGAGCTTCCGTGCTTGAAAAGTAATTTTCCCCCCAATCTCTAGTAATTAATGGAATAAAAATATTACATCATGCCAGGTTTAGCCTCATTGCCTAAAATCCCTCTATATCAAGGTCAAAGGATCAATTATTCATGGAGTATAATTTGTTCCTACACACTGGAGGTAGATGAGGTGGATTCACCCTCTAGAAAATCTCTCTTATGACCATGAAGGGAGTGAATGGAGATCCACATGGAATGGTTTGGGTTGGAAAGGATCTTAAAGATCATCTCATTCCACCCCTGCCATGGGCAAGGGGCACCTCCTGCCCATGAGTTAAAGGGATCCAAAGAGAGATTCATCTTCTTCAGAGGATGTCCAGATGTCATGTGGCACTTGGAGACCTCCATCTGAAGACACCTTGGGTAAGCCCTGAGGTGCTGCAGGAGCTCTGGAATATTCCTGGGTGGATCCCAGATGTGACACCAGACCTGTGGGAGAGGGATACCAGTCACACCTGGAAGCTGAGCCAGAAGGGACACACTTCATTAAGCAGCTATATGGACATACATTAATCCAAATGCTGAATCCTATCATTAGGCTGCAACGTTCTGTTGGTTTGCTTTCCTGAAACAAGCCTGAAAATCCCAGCCTGGATAAATGTGCTGGTGCTGTAGATATTAGTTATTAGTAATAATTAAATGATATATATAATATGCATAGAAAGAGTGGTGGGTTTAGGTGCTGTTGGGTGTGGGAGTGTCTAATTATCCACTCCTCTGCATGTTGCTTTTTCTTCACTTAATTATGTTTTGTAGGATCACAGAATGGGTTGAGTTGGAAGGGACCTTAAAGACCATTTTGTTTCCACCCCCTGCCATGGGCAGGGCCACTTTCCACTATCCCAGGTTGCTCCAAACCCCATCCAACCTCCCTTCAGTGCCACCCATCCATCCCCCTGGGACGTGTCCAGTGCCAACACGTGGAGCTTGGGCTCAGCTGATTAATCACTGAGGGAAGGGAAAATAGTTGCTTTTCTGTGAAAAGGTGACTGTTTATCCCCACTCTGTTTTAATTCCCTTTCTTTATTCAGCTGTTTTTATACAGACATAAAATGCAGCTCTTCTGTCCAAAGAAGCCTGACTATGAAAACCCACAAACCCAGTTCTCTGGCAATGGCCCAAGCCCATTCCAGCCTATTCCAATCTTTTGGGAGACAAGTGCTGGCAAGTTCCTTCCAGATACATCATCAAATTAATGGCCATCAGAGGCCTTTCTTAAAGCAAACGGGGAGGGAGTGAAAGCCATAAACCCAGACAGGACATAAATATTCTAACTATGGCATGGAAAACAAACCACCATTTGCTGTTAGTTATCGTCTTTCAGCCTGGAAGTGACAAAAAACAAACAAAAGAAATTTGTTATGTACATTGAGGTTGGAGGAGTGTAGGAACCACGCAGCTTTTGAGAACATTCAAGGAAACAGGCTCTTGCCAAGCGTGCAACTGCCATAAATCTGGGTTTCTGCCTGCTGTTTGCTCATTGTAGCAGAGCCTTTGTTGACAGAGGGGGGAATTCAGAGGGATGAGCGACAGAAAGTTAAAAAAAAAAAAAAGAAATAAGAAAATCAACCTCTCTTTCTCTTTCCTTAAAATTAATGAAGGGTGAAAGCATCCCCAAACTGAAAGGGTGGGACTCCACAGGCAGCCAACAGACTCCCAATGCTGGGAAAGTCGTAGCCAGGAATTTTGGGTGGGGCTTCCAAAGGAGCTGGAGAGTGAAATGCTTCCCACCTAACTCTGGCCACCTAGGAATGAAACATCTCCACCAGGTGACTCCCAGTCCCCTCCAGGAGACATTTCATGGCTGTTGTAATTATCCAAAAAGCCTGGGCTGCTCTTTGGAGGTGCCTGTTGGCAAAGTGGGGGTCTGTGCACCCAGTTAGAGACAGAAATAGGAGGTGAGGAGAATCCCACCTTCCTGGGGTGATGGGCAGCACTGCCATGGGTGCTCCAGTGGAGCTTCATTGAGTGTCAGTGCCTGCAAGGTGTGACTTGGCCACATGTCCCCTGGTGCAGGAATGGACCTAGGGTGAGGGGACACTGGGAGCAGTGTCAGGTCTCATGAGACTTCTACATTTAATCATGGAATATCCCAAGGTGGAAGGGACCCACAAGGATCATCCAGCCCAACCCCTGGCCCTGCACAGACACCCCAACAATCCCACCCTGTGCCCCAGAGCATCATCCAAACCCTCCTGGAGC
>JAWWEE010000074.1:1162140-1172394 GCA_035221455.1 Xenops minutus | reverse complement strand
GGGAAATCCATCCCAGTCCCTCCCCACCCTCCCAGCCAGCAATGCCTTCCCAATATCCCATCCAGCCCTGCCCTCTGGCAGTGGGAAGCCATTCCCTGTGTCCTGTCCCTCCATCCATGGCCCCAAGACTCTCTCCAGCTCTCTTGTTGGCTCCCTCTGTATTTGTGGCCCAGTTTCATTGTCTCCTCTCTGAAAAAGTCTTTAAATGAACTTTAAAATATGATCAATCCTCATTTGTTCTTGACTGGATGACACTTCAGACTGGATTAATCTGATTAAATATCTCTGTGTGTTTTAGGGTGCACATCAGCTGTCTTTGAGTGGGTATCTCTTTCCATACAGAACTTCCTGAAGACACCTGGGATCAGCAGATCCAATACAGGAGCAGATTCAGGTAGCCTGAATTCAGGTGTCCCTCTGGAATAGAGGATGGGAACTGGAGGAGATGCCCTCAAGCACATCAGGTGTCCATGTTTAAGCAGTGGATCCTGCCAGAGGTGGCTGGACTGGGGGGATTGCCACACATTCCCAATCCTCACCAATTAATGGGATTGACTTTTAGTCAAATAACGTAACAAAAGGCATCCCACATATCTATTGGAGGAAATCTGGGGGTTTCTGTAGGCAGTGAAGAGCAGGGCAATATTAAATGATGCAGAACTGCAAATGCACAGACTCTTCTGTCACCTTCCTGCTTTTCCAGTGTCCTGGGGGATACTGAGGACACAGCACCTGGAATTTCAGGGACCTGGCAGTGCTGCTGTCTTCTGGACTAAAAGATCATAATTCTGGGAGGGGATCTTAAAGGGCATGGAGCAAACACTTCTGAGTGTCTCTGCATTGCCCAATAGCAATATCCATCCCTCCTCAGTTGTACCTCAACAGGGAAAAGCTGTGTTTAATTGGATTCAGGAGGACTGGCTGGAGGAAGTTCAGATGGGATCCATCCCAGCCAATTATGTTCTCTCTGCCTTCTTGGTGAGCTTAAAAGGTCACTTAAATATCAAAGCAGACTGTTCTCGGGGCTGTTCCCTCTGTCATTTCCAGTTTTTAGTCCCTCCACTTCAACACAGTTTGGAATATCTGTACAAATGCACCAACTGGGACAGCAAAAGAATTCCAAAATGGATATAATATGTCCACCAAATGTGTATAGAGTGGAGATAATTAAAATAGGGGGAATTTAGGAAAATAAGAGGTTTGTTATCTCCATTTTGTAGGTGAGAGAGATAAGATTAAATTAAATAAACTGATTTTTCAGAGTTGCAGGACAGTCAATAGGACAGTGAGAAGATCTATCAAAGCCTCTGGGGGTTTTAGATGTGGCACAACTACATTTTCCTCCTCCACGTGGTGGAGTTTCACTTCTCTGCTGAAAGCAAAGGGTTCCAAAACACAGCTGATTTCAGCTGCACTGAGGATTTAAGTCTGACCAGATCCTCTTGCAAAAAAAAAGGTTTCCCTGAAGGTTGTGGTTTTAATCATCATTATGTCCCTGCCTCTCTCATCTTTCCTCACCAGCTCTAATCTGTGCTGCTGCATCTGCAGATAAGAGTCAGCAGAATCCCCGGGTTTGAAGGATCATCTGAGAGAGGAATTCTTTCCTTTGAAAGCCTGGAAATTGGTCCCCTGTGTGTGTCATTAAGCTGGAGGCAAAAGCAGATGCAAGGGTTAGATTATCTGTCGGTGACAGCCCAAATAAACCCCAGGAACTGTCAGGGCAGGGGGGACAGGCAAGGACTGCTGTGCAGCTGAATGTGACTGAGGAATGGCTGGGGGAGGACAGAGAATTCCCTGTGGAAGAAAGCCTTGGAGTTTCTCTTCTCTGCATCAGAAATGAGTGGGAGGGCTGTGACCCCTATACCCACTGCAATCAACGGGATGGCACTGAGAAGGAAAAGAATCTGGGATGTGTTCACACCCTTTTTGAATGTTGTCCTCACTGCTGGGCTGGTGTTTTATTTCTTGGCATGTGGGAGGAAACATTGTCTCTGTAGTTTTTTTCAGAAGTTTACAGAATTTGGGGTTCTCTGAAGCCACCCTTCCAATCCCTGACCAGTTTAAACCCAGGTATAGAATCATGGAATGGTCTGAGTTGGAAGGGACATTCAAGATCATTGAGTCTCACCCCCAGCCATGGGCAGGGACAACTTCCCCTAGCCCAGGTTGCTCCAAGCCTCGTCCATCCTGGCCTTGGACACTTCCAGGGATCCAGGGGCAGCCACAGCTTCTCTGGGAAATCCATTCCAGCCTCTCCTCACCCTCACAGGGAAGAATTTCTTCCTAAAATCTAATCTAAACCTACACCCCCTTCAGCTTAAGGCCATTCCCCTTTGTTCTATCCCCCTATGCCCTCATTGAAGAGCTCCCTCCAGCTCTCTAGTAAAGCCCTATCTTTTTTATTTTAATGGCAATAAGACCAATTCCTGTCCGTGTGTCTCAGCCATCAGTCACCAGGACAAAGTGAAGAGCAAAACCAGTAAAACACCCCAAATTCCTGAAGATATTTGTCACCTGCTGATTTCAACCTGAGGAAACATCCCTGACAGAGTATTCTGCCCTTCCCATAGGATAAGCCAGGCAGTTTGGAGTTGCTGGTTCATTAGGTTGGTAATTATGCAGTGTGTGTGATTTCTAGCAATAGGCATCGTGGATAAGCCCTGTTTGTTTTGGCTCCGTTTCCATGGGGATAAACAGAAGTAGAGTGATTAATTTCCATTCTGTTGCCATGGTTATTAATAATAATGAGGTGATTATTACTGCACTGTAAACCTTACAGCAATTCCAACGCTGTCATAAAGAAAAATAAAAAAAAAAAATAAAAAAGAAGAGATGGAGAAAAGGAGAGAGAGGGAGAAAAGGAGAGAGAGGGAAAAAATAACAACAATGAAAGAGCTGGATCCAATCCTGAGCCCGGGCAAATCAGCACTCACACATTGCCTTCGATGAGAGGCAGTGAAATAAAAGATGTGTTTTGGAGAGGCTGGGCCTGCAGACAGAGCAATATTAATAAAACAAGTGAGAGCTGAGAACCCCTCACTGACTTCAGCAGGTTTGTGCCCACTGGGATTTGACCAGGACAGGGATTTGCCAGCACAAAGATCCCACCTGGCTCCCCCAGCCAATGGAAAAGGGCCCTGATGTGCTCAGCGTTTTTGGGATCAGACTCTATCTTATTAGTTTCACTATAAAAAGCGGGGCTGGCGTGTGTGGGGGTGATGAGTAGAGACTAATAAAAACACAATTAAAAAAACAAGCACCAGCTCTTCCTCCTGGATGACTAATAAGCAACTCCCACATTCCTGGTACCTGCTCAGCTGGCTCCATCTCCCCGCACCAAGTGGTTTGTATTCCTCCCGGACACATTGCCATGGTGTTGGAACAATAAGTAACACTCTGTTAATCAGATTGTCCCCGTGGGTGAGATCACATTTGTCAAGGATCCTGCGCTCCTAGGCGGGATGTTTTGCAGATTTCCCTCCTTCCAGCCCTCGCTGTAGGTGCAGAAAGCTCACAATTGGCAAATCCCAGCCACTGGGCAGAGCTGTTGTTGTTGTTTTATGGCTAACTGAGATTCCACATCAGCCTTTTCACACAAGTCTTGGGATGACAGAAACAGGATGAGAAAGTGGCTGTTTGCATTCTTCTCCCAAAAAGCCATGGCTTGTGCTTTGAGGCTCTTAGTTTTCCACGTTTCCTTTTCCAAACCAGGGGAAATTGTTCTGCATGTTTGTTTCTTCCTTCCCACGTGTCTCATTTCTGCTTGCAAGTGCAGTGACCTCCCTCCCCACCTTATCTTCTGCCTTTCATGTGTGTGTAGGATGCCACCTTTGGCAAACCAGAAACCCCAGCCCGGCTGCTTCCCAGATTTGCTTGTCTGCTGAGGTGCCTTCAAAGGAAAGAGGGCAGCAGGTCAGATGAAGCACTGGCTGTCAAATACTCCCACGGAGCCAAAGTGACAAAACCCTAACCCATGGCTTTGTGGAGATTCAAAAGCAAAAGGGGCTGTTGAGTGTTTTCTCTTTCAAACAGGACTCTCAGCGTGCACCTCCTGAGGATGAGATGGCCCTGTGCCAGCAGAGAGGGGCATCCTCTCGTCCTGAGAGCACATGGCACGCTGGGGACAAGGCACTTCCCTCTGCAGAGTTCAGTGAGGGCACCCCCTGCACTTTACTGAGGAACAGCTCACATTTTGGAAAGGCTCCTACGGGCCAAGTGGGCAGGAGCAACAGGAGCTGCTGGTGCTCACTGTCCTGAATCCTAGAGCCATGGCATCCTAGAGCACTTTGGATTGGAAGGTGCTCACTGTCCCAAATCCTAGAGCCATGGCATCCTAGAGCAGTTTGGATTGGAAGGTGCTCACTGTCCCGAATCCTAGAGCCATGGCATCCTAGAGCAGTTTGGATTGGAAGGGACACTGAAGTCCACCCAGTGCCACCCCCTGACATGGGCAGGGACACCTTCCACCAGCCCAGGGTGCTCCATCCTGGCCTTGGACACTTCCAGGGATCCAGGGGCAGCCACAGCTTCTCTGGGAAATCCAGTCCAGTCCCTCCCCACCCTCCCAGCCAGCAATTCCTTCCCAATATCCCATCCAGCCCTGCCCTCTGGCACTGGGAAGCCATTCCCTGTGTCCTGTCCCTCCATCCTTGTCCCCAGTCCCTCTCCAGCCTTCTTTAAGCCTCCTTTAATATGTCTATTATACTAGAAGCCAAATTTTTGGCATCAATGGATTCTGTCCCTCATAAACAAGTGATCCATGTTTCTACACTGACTTTGGATGGAAAAGAAAAGGCATTTTTGCCACAATTCCCTCCAATTCTCTCTTTTTTTCCTCCAAGATCTGTCCCTTTACCCCCTTCAAACCCCCTGACCCTTTTCCTTCTGCAAGTTGCCTTCCCAAATTGTGCCTAGAGGATATTAAAAAGGCAGGGACACGCTGGGAATCTTCTGGATCCACCCAAAGCAGCTAAGATGGGAACATTCCCGGGCTCTCGTGGCCATAGGTACAGACACACACACACACACACACACACACACACACACACACACACTCCCATGCTCGTGCAGACAGTACATCTGCTCCGCTGAGACACTGTGTTGTAGATCTTGTAAATACACCTTCATTCAACTTTCATCACATTGTTCATTAGTGGTTTAAATTCTGCATAATTTGGCAGCTGCCTCTGGCGTTTTTCAGGAGGTACTGTAATTTATTCCATATGGAAGTCAGGCGCTGTACTAAAAAGGAGTTATCGGGTTCAGTGAACCAGGGCTGTATTTGTCTAGAAGGAGGTGTCAGATGCTAAACTCAAGCTGACAGGAGTCAACCCAAGTCTCCCAGCTGACAGATTCCGGGGGGTTGCGGCACTGTTTGCTATAAACAGGTTCAAAGCTAATGCAGACACCGCAAGACGTCGGGGATGCCGCGGGGTGCGGGCAGAGCTGGAGGCTGGAGCTCGGGGTATCCCGAGGTATCCCAGATCCCTCAGAGCCCAGAGCTCAAAGAACCCCTCTGGTATGATAATAAAGTTTGGGGTCATTGTCCTATCAGTCCACCCCAGATCCCAGTTCTGCTGAGACCCTCCTGCCTGGTCTCTACAGGGTGTTCCTGACTTTTCCTCACTCATTCTGACAGGATCCTGGAATGGCTGGGGCTGTGCCAGGGCAGGGTCAGGGGGGATCTCAGCCAAAGGCTCTTCTTCCCCCAGAGGGTGGTGGGCACTGCCCAGGCTCCCCAGGGCAGTGGGCACGGCCCCAAGGCTGCCAGAGCTGCAGGAGGGTTTGGATGATGCTCTGGGGCACAGCATGTGACCATTGGGGATGTTCCTTTGCAGGGCTGAGGGTTGGACTGGATAGTCCTTGTGGGTCCCTTCAAATTCAGCATATTCTGGGATTTTGGGTCATTCTGGGAAATCTGAGGTCTCCCAGTGACCAGCAGTTCTGCTGTCCCATCCAGCCAGGCCACCGCTGTCCTCACCACGGAGCATCTCCTGCTCTTGGCTCCAGCCCTGGTGGCCCCTCCAGAGGACACAGCAGATGCGAAGCGAGCGAGGTTGGGGGATTTTTGTGCTTGATTGACATAATTAGAGGAGCAGTTTCAATGTTTACTCTGGAAACAGCCACAGCAGTTTAAGGTGTCACTGCTGGCAGCTGTTGAGTCGAAACAAACTTCAGCGAGGGTTTAGCTGGACGGAGAGACTTTGGAGGGGAAGCACCGGTGGGAAATGCCCTGCCAAAAGGAGAACATCTCCAAGGACAAGCCAAGAAATTGAAGGCCAGGAGGGCTTCCTCCTTCATGCACATCTCCACAGTGACAAACGTGGTTTAAACTGCAGAAAATGCCCTTCCAGCCCCACAAACCACGGGCTGAGCACTGGTTGTCCCCCAAGAAAATCCACTGCTGGTGGTTAGGCTGACTTAGCTAAGCCAGAGTAGCTCTGTAATGTTGGTCCAGCCTGGGACCATCCTAATTTTATGAGCTTTACAGGAAAACAACCCCGGCAGCTGCTTCAGGAGGATGCTGTGGCAGCTCTGCCACAAGCTCAGGATGATTTGTAGATGAAGAAAAGAGTGGAAATGCTCCTCTTTTGTGGACACAACTGTTCTGCTCCCTGATTCTCTCCCAGCTCTTGCCCACTGCCAGCAGTTCCAGCTTTGTGTCTCTTCCACAAACACTGCACAGTCAGGTCCAGGCTCCCTCTAGTCCAGCCTAACAAAGCTGAGCTCTTGGAGCCCACCCTCAGACCTTCTGCTGTGCTTCAGACCCTCTGTGAGGACAAGGAGGTAAGAAGAGCTCACGTTCTTCAATCTGCACTCAAAGGTCACTCAAAGTGGCCACAGCAGATGTTGATTTTGGACTGAGCTTCTCCACCACTGAGTCCAGACCACCTGAGCCAAAAATTGGGGCTCTCCCAGCACAGAGCTCAGCCCACAAGGGTGCCTGCACTTACACAGACCTGGACTGTCCATGGGCTGTAAGTCTGGAAGGAGCAGGAAGCTGGACAAGGACTCCTGGAGAAGTCTTCGATGACGGCTGGGGGAAAACCACTCCATCTCCCAAATTTCACCAGACAAAAGGATTCACAAAAGGGACAGACTAGAGGGCAATAGGGATGAGAAGTCCCACTTCCCACAGCTGTCCCCAGGTCCCTGTGACCCCGAGGCCCAGCCCAATTCCCCCCGACGAGACGAGTCTCCCCCATCCCTCGAGCGTCGCTCCAACCGCTATTTCTCCCCCCATTAAAGCTGCCAAGGGGGATATTATTTATAAAACTTCCAAGGAGAATACATCTGCACAAAATAACTGACACCGTGTTCCCTGCATGGCATATGCAGGCTCAAAATAAACATCGATTCTATATGTTAACTGCTTCCCCAGAGCGTCCAAGCAGCAGGAAATGCATGAAACATGGGGAAAGAATGGAGCGCTGCGGAGCTCGGCAGTGGGAGGTAACATTGAATTACTTGGAGAGCAGAGAAGGCGGCCCTGGGAGTTAAAATACACAGCAGGCAAAGAGATGAGAGGAGCCAAGAGAGCTGAAAAAAAATGGCACAAGAGACGAGAGAGGCAGCTGGGGGAGTTAAAACATGCAGATGGAGAGATGGCTGAGAGAGAGGGAAGACCTGGATCCAAGTGGAAAGACGGCGACCAGGAACTGGCCACTTAAAATAAACTTCCTGAGTTCCGAGGCGAAGGCGAGGGAGGGAGTTTTCCAGGGATCTGAAAACCCCCCTGGTGGGAACACAGGGGTGGTTCCTGGAGGGGTGACACTCCCCCCCCCAAGTCACCCATGTCCAGCCAGGCTCCAAGGCAAGGCAGGAGAATCGCTCTCCTCCTTGCCCACAATCCCAACTGTGAGAGATTTGGAGCATCCACACTCAGACTTGTGATTCCAGCTCTCCAGCCTCCAAATAATGAGCCAGCACGCTCCCCTCTCCCATTCAGAGGCACTGCAAGGGTTCCTGGGATGGGAATACAGGGATAATGCAGGCCTGGATGTCATGCCCATGGAAAATGCCCTGGTTGAACTCAACTCCTACTCAACTCGAAAAGTCCAACTCTTCCCCAAACGCTCCAAGTTTTTTGGTGCCCAAAATGAGGTTTTACCCCTGACTTTGTCCTTCAGTAACCACTTGAAAAGACCTGAGGCAACACCTGGGCTGTGAACCCCTCAGGGATGGACAGGGATGTTCTCCACGTCCCAAAGGTGCCCCCGTGTCTTCCAGGGACATCTCTACGTCTTCCAGCATGGCCAAACCACACAGCACTCCCCATCCCTGCTGTTTCTCACTCCCAGCCTTCCAGGAATCCAAAGATATTTGATGGGAAACGAGACAGGAGGCACAAAGCTCTGGGGAGGATTCAGACAGGCAAAGCAGTGCCCAGATATTTTTATATCCAGGGAGTTTCATTGGGAAGGAAAACACTCTCTCACAGACCCGAATTAAGTCTTTCTATTAGTTAAAAGGATGGCTTTTGGAGGACAATCTCCTCCATGCCCACAGATAAAACCAGTTTTGATAAGGCTTGCACAGAGCACAGGTGCTCTTAGTAAAATTTGTGTCAATACAAGCATTTATGATGCCCCTGAGTACCAAGAAATGGTATTGTTGGTTTTATTTTGCTCCCAAGGACAAAGCAAATTTTATTATTGGTTTTATTTTGTCTCCAGGTGCTGATTAAATTTTAATCTTAGTTTTATTTAAGTTTGGGGATTCTTACTAAGACCAGGGATGGTTCCTCAGTGTTCCCTGGTGGGGATAATTTAATAATTCAGGGATCAGTTTTCTACAAACTCAGATTTTTTACATGTAAAGGTTTCTGTCTGTTGATAACCAGAATAGCAAAGATCCTTTGAAGGAATTAAAAATGTTGTCTTTCATGCTGATATTTTTTTTCTTTTGGATGGTTAGATGGGAACCTCAGCCCTCACCCACGACTTTGAGTAAGCCCTGAGTAAGGAACTCACTCCAGAGTAAGGAATGGTCACTCCTGAGCACCTTCCCAGCAGATCCTGGAGGGACTTCATGGCCTGGGGGACTCTGGGGGGCACAAAGGGACTTGGAGCAGCAAAGAGGCTCCAGAGATTTTGTCAAGGAGGAGAATGGAGTAAAAATCAAATGTTTTGCCCAAAATTAGGAGGGCTGGAATCCACTCCTTGTCCTGGTGTGTCTCCAGAAAAAGTCTCCCAACTCCAGCTTGCAGGAAGTGCCCTGCTGGAGGGAACCACCACAGCCCTTGGAAAAAGAGAGGAAAACAGTATATTTTGTGCAAAAAGGGCTGAAAATCCGCAATTTACAGTTCCCAAATCAGGGTTTGTTGCCTTGTTTCTCCCCACCCCCAGGCCAGGGGAGGAACTGGTGCTGGAGGGGTACCAACCTGTGCCCCTATTTTTAAATTTAGATGTTAGGAAATCAGTCTCCAAACTTCCACAAATGGCCCAGACCCTTCTGTTAAGGAGAGAAAATTGCCCCAGGGTGTTTCTAGGCAGGCAAATCAAACTCACCACAGCTCTGGGTCACTCCTAATGGCACTAATTGTTATTTACTCTGTCACTGGGGCCACCAACAACAGGTCTGTTTGGGGACAGCCTCCAGCTTGGAGGTCAGGACAGAGGCAGCAAGAGCTTCAGCATCCCCATCTTCCAGTGGGTTCATCAGTGCCCAGGGGGTGGGAAGGGGATCCCCACCCCTTGGATCATTCCCACCCCAGGAGCTGCTGATGGGTGTCCCAAGGAGCCACCCAAGGGCTCCAAACAGGCTCAGCATCCCTGGGGTGAAGAAAAGCAAGATGGGAAAAAGGCCAATGGAAAGGGAAGTTTGGGGGATTTTTAGCTCTTAAAAACTCTGCCATCAGACAACTGAGCAACCTGGGATAGTGGAAGGTGCCCCTGCCCATGGCAGGGGGGTGGAACTGAATGGTTTAAGGTCCCTTCCAAGCCAAACCATTCCATGATTCTGGGATAACTGGACATGAAGAACAGCCCTGCCCTCTCCTGCTCACTCTCCAGGCACTGCTGCTCTGCCAGGGGAGATGACAATTTCAACAAATCTCTGCAGAATATATGAGGCATTTATTCTTCTTTGAGGAGCAGCTCAGGGCACTGGGATTGCCCAGCCTGGAGAAGACTGGGGGGAGATTCACCAGGGTCTGCAGCTCCTCCTAAGGGGCAATTCCATCTCTGCTCTGGGTGACAGGGACAGCACCCAGGGCATGGCTGGGGCTGTGCCAGGGCAGGGTCAGGGGGGATC
>JAWWEE010000074.1:1118059-1137896 GCA_035221455.1 Xenops minutus | reverse complement strand
CCAAACCCTCCTGCAGCTCTGGCAGCCTTGGGGCTGTGCCCACTGCCCTGGGCAGCCTGGGCAGTGCCCACCACCCTGGCACAGTTTCATGCCATTATCATGCTGATGTGATGTTATTTGGCACAAAAGGGATTTGCTTCAGTGTGAAGGGTTTGATGGAAAACATTGACATTCCCTCAGTTTGAGCCAGTGACATTTGGTGTAGGTCAGGACAATAATAAAAAAAACCCACCACAGAATAAAAAAGAAAAAACAAAACCAAAGCAAAACAACAACAACAACAAAAATAAAGACCACAAATAGAAATTAAAAACAAAAGAGAAGCAACCACAAAAAAACAAAACAAAATACCTGAACTTCCTGTGGCTTCATTAAAACTGTGTCACTGCCCAGTTTGTAAGAAGTTTATATTGCTTAATAATGACACTTGAGGTGAGTTATTGGGAGAAAGGGGAACAAGCCTGGAGAAGAGGAGCTTTTGGGTTACAGCCCGTGGTCTTAGCAGAGAATTCTTGGGTTATAATTCTCTCCTTTTTCCCTCTTCAGTGAGAGTCAAACAGAAAATGGATGGAAAAGTGTCATATGAGGATTGAACATGTGGAATAGTTTTTACAAAGAATGAAGAACACATTAGGAAATCAGCAAGGAAGAGAAAGGCTTGATGATGGATACGACCAAAGATATAAAATCACATATTAAAATAGGAGAAAATGAGCAAATAATGACAGTTCCTTCCAATAGAAGAACTATCATGGAATAAAATGAATGGGTGTTTTGAAATACAACCTCCCAGCCTGGAGGAAAACTGTGGAATTCCCTGTGATGGGATATTGTGGCTGACAAAATTTTACATCAGTTCAAAAAAGCACCCCCAAAACCACTGAACCCTTTCCTTTCTACTGAATGGCATTATCTGAGGGGCCTCTGCTGAGGTTTGGACCCTGCTCACCAAGCTTGATGTCTGTTCAGAGCCCACTCCAGGCCATATTTCACCAATCAAAGAAGATTCCAAAGTTTATAGACACCCACTCCTCAATGATTGCCCAGGGAATTAGCTGCTTAAATATCTCACAGTCAGGATGCAGGGGAGCCAGGGAAATTATTCAGGAAATCAGTTGCAGAACTAAGAAAGGATGGGAGATTTCCTAATTAATCACTGGAATATTCCACCAGAGGACCAGCCATTAGGCTGTGAAAGAGAAAATGCTTTGACATGTGAGGAGCAAAATTAAAGGTGTTATAAAATGTTTATAAAATCAACCATGTACATAATTGTTTGAAAGATCAGGGATGTGTTATTGTAGATGGTGTTCTGAGGCAGGAATTCCATTCCTGGAATCCCAGCAGGAGGAATTCAGATGACAAATACTTGCACAAGTCACCATCTGCTTCTAGCCAGGATGAGAGGAAACAGCCTCAAGTTGTGCCAGGGAGGTTTAGGTTGGATATTAGGGAAAAATTCTTCACTGGAAGGGTGGTCAGGCAGTGGAACAGGATGCCCAGGGAGGTGGTGGAGTCACCATCCTTGGAAGTGTTCAGAAGTCGTGTAGATGTGGCACTTGGGGACAGGGTTTAGTGCTGGCCTTGGCAGTGCTGGGTCAATGGTTCAACTCAATGATCTTAGAGGTGTTTTCCAACCTTACTGGTTCTGTGATTCTTAACCATTTGAAGAATAAAGGCATTTATGGGATGTTCTGAAGGTCCCCCCACCTCATCCCAACATTCTGTGATTCTTAACCATTTCAAGAACAAAGGCATTTATGGGATGTTCTGAAGGTCCCCCACCTCATCCCAACACATGCACTGAGTCACACTGATCTCATTTCCCCCTTTCCTCCCTTGGAGTCATTCCTGGGTTTGAGGGAAACCCCTTCACTCCTTGTTCCAGCACACCCCAAATATTTGGAGAATCTCACCCTCTCACAGAAAAACACCCACTGCAATTGTCACAGGAGACAACCAAACAACTGGAATTGTTGAAGGGATAGTCCTTTAATCATCGAGAACTCTCTGGAGAAGTAAATTAATTGGTTTCCTCATAATTGATAAGAGTTACTGGCAACATAAACCAACACTGTAGGCTGAAATCAATTGGAAGTTATGAAATAATTTCTGTTTATATACTGGGAGAGGAAATTCCGGGTTTCTCAACATGGCAACAGCAGCACAGCCAATCCAAAAAGGGATTAGGGGCACATCAAGTTATTGGGAAAAGGAAAAGAGGTAAGAGAATAATGGGCTGCTCCATGAAAACAGCTGGGAAAGAAAACCCCTCCCTCCAGCAGCAACAACCTCAAAGCTCTGTGTGTTGTTCAGACTATATAGGTGGCAAGTTTGTCATTGAATCCCATGCCAAGCCCAGAAACCTTCCAGCCAACACAGATGTGGGTTTATGGAAGCAAAGCTAGCCTTAAAACCAGGCCCAGGGAATTCCACATTCAGCAGCATGTCAATATAAACCCAGGGACAGGCAAATGCTATCTGAGCTTTTGAAATGAAAGAACTAATGGAGTGGGTTTGTTTGGGTTTTTTTTTAATATGGCACAACCCCCCTTTTTCTTTCCCAAAACAGGGGGGTTCTCTCAAAGCCTTCTCCCTGCTTTTTCACCTTTGGATCACAGGGATGTGGCCTGAAGAACCCCTGAGCAGCCCAACCCCTGGTTTTCTGAGGTCAGAGCATCATTACTGTTCCCTCCAGGTATTGTTTTATGCTCTGCTTGGACCACACAGCTCGTGCTCGCTCAGGAAAGCCGGGAATTGCATGGCAGGGACCACATTTTGGGGGGTTTGTTATGGGGATGAGGCCAGTGGAGCCAAGCCAGGAATACACAGAGCAAGAAGGGCTTTGGGCACAGGCAGCCACCCCTCTTTTGCACACTCAGCTCTGCACCCTCCCAGGGGGAAGGGTCGTCCACTTGGACAGAGTTCTCCCTTTGCCTCCCCAATGTTTTTGGTGCTCTCCCCTCGCACGGCAGAGAAATCACTGCTCTCCCTTTACAGCATTTTGCACATCATAAAAACGTAATTCCTGCCACAAGGAGCTGCAGTCGGAGCACAGGAACCAGGGGAGAGGGGAGAGGACTCAGAATTCACCGAAACAGGGAGAGAGATGGAAACCCCGTCCATCTTCACCACCTAATGTTGATTCCTAAATGTTATTTCAATACATCAGAGCAGCCCAGGCTAGAAGGGGCTTCATAAGAGCATGTGATCCAAACTTGTGTGAAAAAGGGAGCCTGGATGAGATTATAGAATTAGAGAATTATAGGATGGCCTGGGCTGAGGGGATCATAAAGATCATCCAGTTCCAATCTCTTGCAATGGGCAGGGACACCTTCCACTGTCCTAGGTGGCTCCAGCCTGGCCTTGAACACTCCCAGGGATCCAGGGGCAGCCACAGCTTCTCTGGGAAATCCATCCCAGTCCCTCCCCACCTTCCCAGCCAGCAATTCCTTCCCAATATCCCATATAAACCTATTTCCTTTCAGTTTGAAGCCATTCCCTGTGCCATAACCCCCCATCCCTTGTAAACAGTCTCTCTCCATCTTTTCTGGAGCTCCTTTCAGGTCCTGGAATGCCACAATCAGTTCCCCCCAAAGCTTCTCTTCTCCAGCTGAACAGTCCCAATTCTCCCACCTTCCCTCCCAGCTCCTGCCCTAAGCAGAGTTCCTCTAGTTTTAATAGTACTTTACAACTTCAGTCCATAAACAACATGTCCCAAAGGAGGTGGCAAACCACTCTGCCTCTTTCAGGGGTGGCTGCTCAGAGAGGTGACCCCCCTGCAGTTCTCCAAAAGGCTTGAGACAGGGATGGACAACGGGATGGATGGAATGGCCTTGTGGGGGCTGCAGAACTTGCTCCACTGAGAGCAGCACCAGAGCAGAAGGAGAAAGGTAGGTCATGTCCCACTGGAAACCAGGAGCAACCCTCAAGGGATTTCCTCAAGGAGCCTGGAAATATATTTCCCAACTCCTCTCCAAAGTCCTTATGTGGCTACACATGAAGTGACTGGAACCAGCCTGAGGCATCCCACTGCAATGGAAATCCCATGGGAAGTGCAGGAAATACTTAACTTCCTCATCCTTCCCTTCCAAGAATGAAGCATTATAAAATGCTATGAAGAACAACTTTTAAAATACATTTTCCCTCACAGATTATAAGATATAAGCTCATTACTCCAGGAGCTGGAGTGTCTCATGTAAAAAATAAACCATTAGAAAAAAAGGGTTTGAGTTCATGATTTTCACAGAGGAATCTTCATCAAACCCTGAATGATCCGACTAAATTTTTAGCAGAGGCAAGAGTTCCTGCAAACTCCTTGATTTATGTGTCTTGAGGGTGCTCTTGGGTTTAAATTTCCCCCCAGGCTGGCTGGGATCACAACCACCCTGTCATCCCAAGCTGCAGAAATGCCACTTGGAAACCTCCAGAGCTAAACCCAGGAGCTACTCCAGCAGTTCCCTCAAACCTCTGGTTCTGTCCATGAATGGAGAACCAGCTGTCCTGGGTCAGAGGAAAGGCCAGTTCAGCCCAGAATCCTGCCTGTCCACAGGGCAAGGATCTATTTTCCCTCTTCTCAGCTCCTGAGGAAGCTCAGTGGGTCAGTGGAGGAGGACACAACACACACGAAGGTTGTGGTTAGTCCTTCACAAATGATTTTATTTCAGAGAAGCCTGAGGGGCTGTCCCAAGGGTTGTGTTCCCACCACAGTGCACATGGAATGTCAAATAAATTGATTTAAGTCCTCTTTCTGCATAGCTGCCGCTGCCCAGAGGATGAGGAGGGATTTCAGCTTCAGAGAATCCCATGGCTGGGTTGGAAGAGACCTTGAAGATCATCTCACTCCACCCCCTGCCATGGACAGGGATACCTTCTATTAGACCAGCTTTCTCCAACCTGGCCTTGGACACTTCCAGGGATGGGGGAATACACCCACCTGCATTGTCCTCTCAGCCTCTCAAAGCAGGCTTCAAGAATCATCTTAGTCCTTTTGTTGACCTTTCTGCACAACAGGGGACTTTATCAGCTTTCTTAATCACTTGGAATGTCTCTGATCTTTATCTGAGAGCTTCTCCCTGGAAAATGTGTGTTTTAAACAAACATCAGCTCTCTTTAGATTTGAAATCCTGTTGACTTGGCAGGAGAGCACTTGAGATGATGCAGAAAGTTTATGATTGACCACCAATACTTCAGCAAGTCACCCCAAAATATGTTCCCAAATCCGTGAGAGGCTCTAAGCAAGATTTTGATGGATCTATTCACTGAATCATAGAATTCCAGAACTGTTGAGGTTGGAGAAGACTTCTAAAATCATGAAGCCTCATTGTTCCCCCAGCACTGCCAAGGTCACATCCATGGTCCCCAAGTGCCACATCCATGTGACTTTCAAATCCCTCTGGGATTACTGACTCCACCCGTGCCCTGGGCAGCCTATTCCAGTGCTTGACAACCCTTTCCATGAAGAAATCTTTCCCAATATCCAACCTAAACATCTCCTGGTGCAAACAGAGGCCATTTCTTTCCTGTGGCTCAGGTCTGAGACTTTGAGGCCCACTCCTGACTCCTCTGAGTCTGTGTGAGAGGACAGCAGTGGAGAGAGAGAGAAATCAAAGCCTTTCAGTTTAAATTTGGGTGTTTTTTTTGCTTTTGTAATCCTTCTGGAGCTTCTGCAACCACCACATCAAACCAAAGTTGCTGTGTGACTCTTCTCAATTGTGGTGGTCAGATGGGAAGCCCCCTGAATGGTTATTCCCCTTTGACATTGGCTATTCAGATATTCCACAGTGCAGCTGGAGGGTCCTGGAAGGGGATAACAGGATAAATGTGGGTCCTGCCCCAGCCTGGAAAGGCACATTCACAGAATCACAGGCTGGTTTGTGTTGGGAGGGACCTTAAAGATCCCCATCCCCATTTCCATACTCCCAGCACTGCTTCCCCATCCCCTCCCACCCCTTTTCCCACTCCCTGTCCTCTCTTACAAATAATCAGGGGCACATCTGGGCTGCTGTTAGGCTCCTACCCCTTCCCTCACTCCCTGTCCTCTCTTACAACCAACCAGTGGCTCCTTTTGGGATCCTTTGGGGCTCCCACCCCTTTTCTCACTCCCTTTCCTCACAAACAACCAACCACTGGCATATCTGGGATCTTTTTTGGGCTCCTTTTGGGCTCCATCCCTTTTCCCACTCCCTCCCCTCACTTACAAACAACCAGGCTCACATCTGGGCTGCTGTTGGGCTCCTTGGGGCTCCCATCCCTATTCCCAGTCCCTGTCCTCTCTTACAAATAATCAGGGGCACATCTGGGCTGCTGTTGAGTTCCCATCCCTTTTCCCACTCCCTGCCCTCACTTACAACCAACCAGGGGCACATCTGGGCTGCTGTTGGGCTCCCATCCCTATTCCCACTCCCCCTCCTCACAACCAACCAGGGGCACATCTGGGCTGCTGTTGGGTTCCCATCCCTATCCCCACTCCCTGTCCTCACAAACCACCAGGGGCACATCTGGGCTGCTGTTGGGTTCCCATCCCTATTCCCACTCCCTCTCCTCACAAACCACCAGGGGCACATCTGGGCTGCTGTTGGGTTCCCATCCCTATTCCCACTCCCTGCCCTCACAAACCACCAGGGGCACATCTGGGCTGCTGTTGGGTTCCCATCCCTATTCTCACTGCCTGTCCTCACAAACCACCAGGGGCACATCTGGGCTGCTGTTGGGTTCCCATCCCTATTCCCACTGCCTGTCCTCACAAACCACCAGGGGCACATCTGGGCTGCTGTTGGGCTCCCAGCCCGTGTCCTGAAGCGAGCACAGCGGTTGTGGGGTCAGCTCTTTGCACAAACATCTCCCCTCCATGCCGGGCTGTTCCCGAGGTCCCTGCCCTGTCCCACCATGACCTGGAGCAGGAAATCCTCCCGAGCTCTCCGAGTGCTAATTAGAGGAGCAGCCCTGAGACCCTGTAACCTCCTGAGGGTCCTGCAGAGCTGCTCTGGCCTCTGTCAGTGACAAGGCTGCTGCTGGAGGAGGCACTCGGGGCTTCTTCAGGCTCATCCCCCTGGTTTAGAGCCCCTCGTTAGCTGTAATAAATGTGTTCCCCCATGACAAGGCAAAGCTCTCTCACCGAGGGCTCCCTGTGCTTCCTGGCAGCTCTGTTAGGACTAATGAGCCCTCTGTGCTGTCACTTCCATGCCCTGGGCAAAGCTTTAATTAAGAAGAAGTGCTCTTGTTTCCTCGGTTTATGTTGGGTGCCCTTTGTGTTGTTCTGCTCATTAAAGCAGGACAGAATGTGGGGTTTGGGGGGTTCTGTTTGGTTTTTGGGTTTTTTTGATGATGACGTGGCTGGAGTTCAATGTCACAGACTGAGGTTTTAAATCTCAAATAAAATGCCTTTTAACTCTCTCTGTGGTTTTAGGGTTTATTGGGGTTTGATGTGAAGGAGAGCAGAGAGCAATGGGGCTGGATCAGGGTTTGATGAAACATATTCAGGGCAAGGTTGGACAGGGCTTGGAGCAACCTGGTCTAGTGGAAGGTGTCCCTTCTCCTGGAAGTGGATTATCCTTGAGGTCCCTTCCAATCCAAACTCTTCTGGCATTCCATAATTCCAGAGTCTCTCTGGTAGTTCTGTGATTTCTACATCTTTCCCACTCTAGAACAAAATTAAATGCAGGGGAAAAATACCAACAACCCCACAGACATTTCCAAAGCAGAAATAAAACATTATCCCATCTCAGTTTACAGCTCTTAACCTCCCTCAAAAACGTGCTGGATTGCCCCTTATTGTTTTATTTGGGATCAAAATTCTCTTGTGCATCAGTAAAATTGTATTTCTGCCCAACCTGAGGCACCTGCCCTGGTGATCTCAGCCAGGTGTGAATCCTTCAGTTCTCTTTCCCAACATCAGCTCCTCCATCACTGCCTGGGAAGGGGCACCTCTATCCCAGTTTTCTGGGATCCTGGAGATGGCTCTGCAGGGGGGTGAAGGCAGGGAGAGGGAAGTCATGGAATATTCAGGAGTCCCTACAGCACTAAAAAAGTGCTAAGTATGCCTCTAAAAGAGAAGAAAGACAATCTTCAAATTGCCTTATTGGAAGGAAACTGAGTTCACTTCAGCAGTTAAACATGAGAGCATGAGATGATTTTATCTCCCTGATACTGTGTTGAGATTTCAGGCTTTTAAGTTTTTCTGGGAGATGTTTTATTTTTCGTGCTGGTGAATGCAGATTTTTTTTTATCTCCTGCCAAAATATTGGACTAGTGTGGAATTGTTTTCCTCCCAGAAAAAAATCCTGTGGCTTTCATTTTCAGGGAAACAGAGCATGAGCAGGGAAAGAGAAGTTGCCCAGAGAAGCTGGGGATGCTTCTTCCATCCCTGGGAGTGTCCAAGGCCAGGTTGGATGGGGCTTGAAGAAACCTGGGCTAGTGGAAGGTGTCCCTCCCTCCCTCCCTCCCTCCCTCCCTCCCTCCTTTTCCACTTCTCCAATCTTTCCAATCCACATTCTTTCTGTTGTTACACCACAGGACTTTGTGCCTGATTCTGAAATAACTAATTTGTCCATGATTTAAGGCAAACTAATCAAGAAATACAACAAAGCCAAAGAATAAATACGAAATAGGAGTAAAGAGCATCTCTTATTTCCCCTTCTTTGTATTTAGATTAACATGGCTGATGTTAGATGGGACATCACTGAAATGGAGAGGTACTTGCAAAGCTCTGAATGTTTTATTGAAATATTAAAAGCAAAGGGAAACAGCAAAATTCCTTTATTTCCTACCCAGAGGCAGTGACCAGCTGGAGCACATATAGACCCAAGTTTACATATTTCCAAGTCTATATCTAAGATTAGCCTTCTTAGGCTGCCTTAAAAGCAGCAGGAGAATATTCCACAGGGATTCATCAACACTGAGAGTCTGAGGCCAGAAAAGTCACCCTGTGTTGGGAACTCCTAAGGACTGAGGGAGGACACCTAGAAATTGTGATGGCAGTGCCAGATGCTGAAGATCCACTGGGAATCCCCTTCACCAGAGGGTGGGATGGGTTGGCTGAGGGGCTGGATCCCAGGAAAACACCCCAGGCAGGATTTCAGCTGCCTCTGCCCTTCAATCCCTCCCCACACTGGGCATTTGGACCATGAAAAAGTCCTTCTGCAAACATCACCTCACTCTCTACATGACATGTGTCCCACGAGGGAGCTCTGCTTGGACTTCATGCCACGGTGACTCAGGAGTTGCTGGGTTGACCCTTTTATTCATCAACCCTTTCTAGTGAACAGTGACTACCAGGATTCCTATTTTTCCCTGCTGCAACAGGAAATCCCTTCCTCTTAAAGGACAGTTCTTGGAAAGCTGGCACTTCTACACCAAATAAAACTCCAGGAATTGTTTCTCCTCGATGGCCCAGCCCTGCCTGACAAATGACTTCATTCCTGGTCAGGAGGTGAAGGCAGGGAATTAATAAGTGAACATCCAGAGACCCAAACCCCAAATATTTTCACTGCAGGCTCTCAAACCTTGCAGCTCTTAGTCAAGGCTTAAAAATAAAACACCCCCTGAGCCAACATGTACATTTGATTTGGTCTGGAGGAAAACACCCTCCAGGTTTCCACTCCTTCCCTTCTTGTGCTCAAGTGATCCCTTGGCCCTCAGCCAACCTACACCTTTTATGATGTCCAGGAATCGATTTGCTCAAAGTTATACATTTCCCTCATTAAACAGCACTAAAAAGGTAAGTCAAGCCCACAAGACCACACACGTTGGCATCAGATAGTCAAGGGACTGGCACGGTCCCATAAATTAATGTCTGCTCCCATCTAGTGGGTGGAAGAAGACATTGCCTTTAGGTGGAATATCATGCAAACTTCTTTTGCATTGAGTTGTGGGAGGTGTATAGAAGTTTTGTTGCTTCTTTGAGCTGTGGGATTTTAAGGCTGATCCAAGTTTTTCCATGTTTGTTAAATGCAGTGCAGTGTTTTTGTTTGGGCCTCGAGATGCAGCTTCATCCAGGAGAGGTTTGGGTTAGATATTAGGAAAAATTCCTTCATGGAAAGAGTTGTCAAGCACTGGAACAGGATGCTCAGGGGAGTGGTGGAGTCCCCATCCCTGGAAGTGTTCATAAAAGGTGTGGATGTGGCTCTCGAGGACATGGCTTAGTGGAGAACATGGTGGTGGTGCTGGGTTGATGGGTGGTCTTGATGATCTTAGAGGTCTTTTCCAGCCTTAACAATCCCACAATTCTAAGATACCAGCAGGAGAGCTGATTTCTGGGATGAAGAGACCTTGTGAAGGTCTGTGTGGCCTTGGAAGTGCTGGGTTCATGGTTGGACTTGATGTTCTTAAAGGTCTCTTCTATCTTAAATGATTCTATGATCTTCCTAGAAGGGTAGGACAATGTTTGGACTATTAGAAGAAGACTGAGCAGTGGCCTCAGTTTGGCTCTCATTTTTCCTATTACAATTGCTTGAGACACCAAATACTTTTAAACAGATCAGAAAATGGCATTAGAAGGAATTTTCTGTATCTCCAGGAATAGTCCCCATGGTCATAAAGAGTCCTCAGTGGTCAAAAGGTCACCTCTTTCTTATTATTTACTGCTTACTGTCCACATCACCCTCAAATGCTCTTTAGATGTCACAGTGAACATCCCAAACTCACCCACAGAATCCTGGGACTGTTGGGCTTGGAAAAGACTTCTAAGATCATCAAGTCCAACCACCAACCACCACCACCATCATGTTCACCATTAAACTATGTCCAAAGTGGCACATCCACATGGGTTTTCACAACTCCAAGGCTGGTGACACCATCACTTCCCTGGGCAACACATTCCAGTGCCTGACAGCCCTTTCCCTGAGAAAATATTCCCTAATATCTGATGTGAACCTGCCCTGGTGGATAAGTAATAAGTAATAATAAGTAACAACATGCCATGTGAAGAGAGATGGGGTGAACTATGAGAGTAGTCCAAGTCATTAAATAATTCCTTAAGTAGCATTCCTAGGATGTTGGGAAAGGCTCCATGGCTCACACGACACAGGAGGAAACAGCTTTCCCTGGGAAAATGCAAGATGTGCTCAGACTTTGGAGGAAGGGCATGAAGTCTGATGAATGTGGAAGAAGAGCACCTTGGAACCAAAGAAGAGATCAGAAGGAACACCCGGATTGTCCTTTCCTGTATTTTCCAACCCAAGCAATTCCATGACTCAACAAGACATTTGGAACATTGAGGAGCATCAAATATGTGAGGATTTGTCAACTGCCACCAAAAGCCAATATTTGGACAAGAAAACCTTGTCCCTACAAGCCGAAACAGTCATTTTAAAGTGGAATTCATTGTCTTTCTCAGCTTACAACCAGGAATTGGGACCTGAGTCTTGGCCTGTCCCTCCCCAGCAGTGACACTGGCATGGCAACACCCTTATGGAACAGGAGGAGAAAAATATGCCAGATCCTTAAAGCCAAAAAAAGGGAAGGCACCTACTCCTGATCCAGCATACAGGAGAGAGATGAAAATATTCCTTTATTTGGGAAGAAATGTCCAAGGGCAGAGTAAAGAGCACAGAAGAGATGTAAATTCTCAAAGTCAGGAAGATCTCCTGCATTTTGCTTTTTGGAGGGCAATGGGATGGGGGATGTTTTTCTATTAAAAGAACAAAATCATCTGAAGGGGAAATTTGAGGGGGAGAAGGGGGAGAAGAACTCAAGAGTCAAACCATTGCATTTCCCAAATGGAAACAACCTTTCTGCACGAGTTTAGGTTTGCAGGGTAATTAATTATTGCAACACAATAGTTAATCCAAAGCACTAAATCATGGTTAATAAATACAGAACATGGGGAAGTAACACAGTTCTTGAGGAAGAAAACCCCAACCAAACAGCAAAACCAAACCCAAAAAAACCCCCAAAAACTTTGAAATTGTTCCTTCTTGATGTTGCCAAACATCTCCAGGGATGATCTGTTTTGTTTCTTGTCAGGAGATAGACTGGAATAACAGCTGGATGGTTTATAAGGCAAATCTAGGAAGATGTGAGGTGATGAAAAGAGAAGCACGTCTAGTGAAAGGTTTGAGGTGGAAGCTGGATTTACCCTGGGCAACTTGAACCACCAGAAATACCTTCCTGTGGTCCAAAGGACTCATCCAGGTTTCCTTGGTGGTCAGTGAAGTGAGAGAGAGGAATCTTAGTCCAGCTATTTCGGACCCCTCTGCCAGGGCAGGATGACTCAGGACCTGGAATTATCCCTCACTGTCCGCTGATTGGAGTAGATTTGATGATTTCAAAGTGAGGTGGGATGAAGTCCACCTCTTTTCTCCTCAGCCTTATGAGTTTTGGGCTTTATGCCCAGATTTAAATGAACTTCTGTAGCTTCCCACCATTAGCAAAGGAGGAGAAGACAGAGCAGACTGCAAATGGATAAGGTCAGATTTCAAAATCCACGAGTTATTTTTTCCCATCACTGTGATTGGGCTCAGTTGGGTTCCTTGGAAACACAAGCCTTGGATGTTGGGCTGAGAACAGAAATGGCTCAGGCTCACACAATTCATGGCCCTGGCAGATCTCAGCAGCATAAAGTAATTTATACATAAAGTAATTTATACATAAAGTAATTTATGCATAAAGTAATTTATGCATAAAGCACAAATGTAATATTTCACCTATTTACTTTATAAACCAGAAATGCCCTTTTTCCTCCAGAAGCCAAGGAGAGTGGATTATAACAGGTCACAGCCTTCTGCAAAGGGTTTCTTTGAAGGAGGACAACTTTAGGTGAGATGTTAGAAAGATCTTTCCTGGGAAGGTGGTGAGGCAGTGGAACAGATTACCCAGAGAGGGTGGAAACTCTCCATCCCTGGAGGTGTCCAAGGCCGGGTTGGATGAGGCTTGGAGCAACCTGAGCTAGTGGAAGGTGTCCCTACCCATGGGGTATTTGAGATCCCTTCCAAGCCACACCATTCTGGGATTCTATGAAGCCAAGGATGCCCAAGCATTGGGAAGCTGTTTGGGTCTCCATCTCTTCCTTCCAAACTTCCCAAGGGCTGAAAGCAGAGTGGACACAAACACATCCTGGTTCTCACAGCCACGCTCTGTACCAGGGGCTGGAAATTCTTTCCCCCTTTTTCCCAGGGATTTCAGCTTCTCCATGTTTTTGCCTGCTGGCACAAGTGTGCATAATTCACCTACAGCTTCACAACCTGAACTTTCCTGTCCCTGCCTTTAAACGTGGCTCTGTTTGCTGAGGGCTGAAATCCTTTAGTCCCACAAAACTCGCTGGGCTTGTTAAAGGGTGACCAGGTGAAACCTGAAGACCTGAGAGAGACAGAGTGATCTGATTCCACCTTTGGGACTTGTAGGTAAGACCACCTGCAGGTGTAACTAGTCACAGCTTGCTCACATCCCAGGAATTTATTCCCTTGCTTGGAATTTCTCGAGACATGAATAATTATTTTCTTGGGTCCTTTCCTGCAAAACCTTCCTGATAATCCTGCGTGTTTTTCAATCAGGTGAGCTTTTATTCAGTTCCTTTAGCTAAACCCCATCACTTCCATCTCACATCTTCTGTAGGAAAATAAATAGAGGTGTCTAGTTTTATTTGAGTCCCCGTGGGGTGTCTTGCCTGGTTTCCAGATGCTGCTCCAGCAAGGGGTGGGTTGGGTGAGGGACTCTCCAGGCTCCATCCCCAGAGTTGGCTCCAGGTGTGATTTATTGCCCAAATACAGATGCTTTATCCCATCTAACCCAGTGGAGCCAAGGAATTTGCACACACCTGCCTGCACTGTGGGATCCACAGGAGATCCATGACCAAGGGATGGTGCAGGTGGTGGCCAGGGGGGTCATCTCAGGGCATGGCATGGGTGGGACACCTCAGACCACCCCAGGCAGGACAAGGTGCCACTAAGTCCTGAATCCAAATCACCAGTGAGTTTAGGAAGCATCTTTTCTCACTGAAAGCAGATTAATTTGGGGAGGAAAATGACTTTTTGACTCCAATTCCTGTCCAACAGGATGCTGTGTGAGAAATGCCTGAGTGTCACAGACACCCCCAGAGGTGGCAGCTCTGCCACAGGAGCTCCAGGAGATGAATGTCTCCCTCCAACAGGAGTCTGGATAGCAGGTAGAAAACCTCCCAGAACCTACAATGACATCACACATATCTGTGGATAAGCAGCTGGATCTTGCCCAAAAAACCTGCAGTGGGAATTGAGAATTTAAAGGCATGTAAAGATACAGCCCCAGCCTGTCAGTCAGACACACATCAAAATGTGCCTTAATGTGAGATTGAAATCACAGCAGAAATGCTGGAGAATTCCCCCCCCCTTCCAGGGGCTTGCTCTGTTGGCAAGTTTCCCTCAAAAAGGTGGAGTTTGTCTCCTAGTTGAACTTGTCTGGCTGCAGCTTCCCCAAATGGTTTTTATTTGGTCTCCTCTCCACCCAGACCTGAAGGATTCACCCTTAGCCAACACCACGTGCCTGGCAAGGTGAGAGGGGTGACAATCGAGTCAATCTCATGTCATTGACTGAGGAGATTAGGGGCTAAAAGAATAAATTATTTTCTGGAGTCCTCACTCCTTTCTTCACAACTCTTGGAAAAGACAAAGAGGGTGCTGAAGAAGTAATTCTTTGGGAAATTTGGCATCTTCTGTAAGTGCAGACTTTGAACACAGAACAGATTTTCAACATAAACCTGTGAGATTCATGCATGGGATAGAGATGATGGGGAACAAGGAGACAGGAGATGAGACACCAACAGTGCCTTGGCTTTGCTGCAGTGAAAAATCTCTCCAGAAATCCCAGGCAGCGTTTTATCCAGGAAACAAGGATAGGTGGGGTGGCATTGGGAGCTGGGGAGGAGAAGGGCAGACACAAAACCAAGGGGAAGGAGGATTTCAGTAACAAAAATCCAGCACCTTTCAGTTTGCTCTCAGTATCCAAGGCATTGTGAGAAAGGATTTATTAGGAAGTTTGGAGCTGAAAGGAGGAAAAAGCAGGAATTTAAGGTGCCCTTTTCCTTCAGGCATCACAAACACGAGGAAACCCTGGCTGGTGCAGGGCATTTATAGCTCAGTCTGGTTTATCTTTTTATCTGATTTATCTGATTTATCTTGCTCTTCCAGCATTTATGACCCTGTTTCTCAGAGCTCAGGAGGACTTCTCTACCTAAACAGACTCTGCAGTCCCTCTCTGAGCCCTGACAGGCTCCTCACCTCGATGTTCCTCTCCCATGATGAGTTTCCAAAGGCCCCACTGGAAGATGAGCAAAGGTTTAATTGTGTGTTGCTTTTGGTGGGCACCACACTCTGATCCCAAAACTTCAGAGCCTCCTGCCAGAAGCTCCAGGATTGTCAAAGAGGTTCCTGGCTCCTTGTGGGATTACTGAGAGGATTGTTGGGGAGCAGCTCTTGGAGCTTTGCTGGTTTGATGCATGATGTGAGCTCAGGAAGGGTGGAGACTGAGAGACAAGGTCTTCTGGGCATATGGGATCTGTCTCCAGGGAGGAGTTTTGCCTCCAAGAGGGCTGGAAAGGGGATTTTTACAAAGGCATGGAGTGGTAAGACCAGGAGAATGGTTTTAAACTCACAGAGGACAGAGTTAGGTGGGATATTGGGAAGGAATTCCTGGCTGGGAGGGTGGGGAGACCCTGCCCCATCCCTGGGAATTCATAGCCATCCAAAAATGGATGCCTTGGATCAAAATTGGGGACCATTATACAGTGTCCAAGGCCAGGCTGGGCAGGGCTTGGAGCACCCTGGGCTGGTGGAAGGTGTCCCTGCCCATGGCAAGGGTGGCACTGGATGGGCTTTAAGGTCTCTTCCAACCCCAACTATTCCATCATTCTATGTTTGGGGCACCCAGCCTCTGATTAGGTATCTCAGATCCTACTGATGTTCAATTTCTTTCCCCATTTTCCTTTTTCTTGATGATTTTGGGTTTTAAATTTCATTCCATGTCACTTGCTTCTTTTTAAAATCCATCAGTAGAGCTGAAGTACAACAATTCCATGACTGAAGAAATTCTGGGAACATGGCAAGTCTTATTTCAGAGAATCCCAGAATGGTTTGGGTTGGAAAGGACCTTAAAGCTCATCCAGTCTCACCCCCTGCCATGGGCAGGGACACTTTCCACTAGCCCAGGTTGCTCCAACACCATATCATGGTCCTTTTTGATCTGAGGCATCAATTATTGAAAATAATAACAACATTAGTTGTCCTGAACTCAAGTTTCTTTCCACCAGCAAGTCTGGCCTCTGCTCTCTGAGGAAATGTGTCATGGGAAAGGAGAGGAATGGAAAGGAAATGAAGCAGGATGGATAAGAACAGACTTTAATAAACAGCAGCAAGAAGGGGGGAGACTCTCCTAGTGGGACACTTGGAATTGTCCATGCCTAAATTGCCCTTCCTGTTTTGGAGAGGCAAAATGGAACAGGATTGTCCCCAGGAACTGCAGGAGATGCTTTCTAGATGCTCATCTTCCTAAAGATCAATTCCTAAAGGTCAACCCTCCCATAGGTGAGCACGAGCCCAAGTGGAACAACCTTGGCAGGCTCTGATTCAACCCCAGGGAGCGTCTCTTTCCATATTTCCCTTTTTTCCTCGGACACAAGAGGCTTTTTCAAGGCTTGTTTTCAACTGGGGACTCACCCACCCTCCAGGGAAGTCTTGCCAGCAGAACTCAGGTGTGCTCCAGTGAAAGCAGGCCCACAAAAGTGGGAATGAGGGATGTGGAGACAGCTCCAAGCATTACACTTCTATCTCCTGGGCTGCCCCAGGGCATCTGTTTTCTATTTGGGCTTGCTTGGTGGGTTTTTTTTAGTTGACATTTGAGAGAAATTGGAACATTTTGTCATTTCCCTCCATACAGATGTGCAGGAGGGAGAGGCTTGGGAAGTTGGGATCAGGCAGAAAGGGAGGATTTTCTCCACGTTAAAGGGTCAGAGTCAGGCACAGGACCCTGTGCTGGGAGTCCTTGCCCTCCCAGGCAGAGGACAGGCTCAAATTCCAGCTGCTGGGGAAGAGAAAGGCAAAATGAACCCATTCCATCTCACCTTGACAGCAGGGAGTGGTTTGGAAGGCAAACCTCTCGCAGAGAGCCTTCAGAAAGAGTAGCTGGAGCTCTGGGTATTCCCTCTTCCCGAGGAAATATCCCAGCTTGGCTCAGCTTGGATTCCTCTGGTAATAAAGAGAGAATCTCCAGCAGTGCCTGCTCGTGGCCAAGGAGGGCTGGGAGGGATTTCAGGAGCTGAAATATGGGCTGGGAGCACTTCAGCATCCTTAACTGGCAGGCAGAACAGGCTGAGATGTGCAGCTATTCCAGGGATTTCTCATTTTCCCCTTGGGTTCTCCTTTTCTGTCCTGCCTGGAGTTTCTCCCACAGCAAGATGTGATTTTTCTCCGGGGAAATGGAACTGCTGAGTGAAAAAAACACCACTTTTCGTGTGAACTAATAGTGACAAATAAATAAAGGCAAGTGAAAAAGGCAACTCTCTGTAAAGGTCAGTGGGTTCTGCCCTTTCCTCTCTGTCCTTAAGTCCAAGATGACTTTTTAAATCATTGTTTTCTCTGAAGGAGGTGGATCATTACTCCTTGTCTCTGATCTTCTCCTCTGGACCTTCAGGCTGCTGATGCATTCAGCAAATGAAAATAATTAGATCATCTATTATAATAGCACAATATAATATAATATAATATATATTGGTTCCACTAGACGTGGATTAAACTTTGGCTTTAAACTGGATTGAATTTAGGATTAAGGAAAATTCCAGCTGGCTTGGACACTCCTGTGCAAGGGAAATAAATAAATTATAAATAATCCTCTGTGTGCTAAACTTTCCATGTCGTTCTCAGGTCTGAGGGATTGGGAACATCCCCCCTCCCCAAAATCCAGACTTTTTTAACTCGAGGAAACCCTCTTTCCTAATCCTGGAGGAGAAGAAACTGCCAATATCAATGGATTCTGACAAATTATCCATGATTTAAGGTAAATAATTGATTATGTGATGGATTTCTCACCACCTGCCAGCACAAGAAGGATAAACATTATTCATATAATAATATTTTGGGGCAGTTTTGTCCTTCCCAAAGTTCAGACACAGGAGTTTTCCTTCAGTTGGGAGGATATTTTCCATCAGGTGCTGCTCCCATTTGGTCCTGGGGCTAAAAACACAACTGAAGTCCTTATTTCAGAGGTGATTTCCATGGGAAAGAAAGGAATATCAATTAATATCAATTAATTAGCCACAAGTAGGACTAATAACAGCTTAATAAAAAGTACTAATAGCTTAATAAACAGCCTTGATTTTTTTATGTGTTGTTTTGAGGCAAAACAGGCCAATAAAAAAGGTAATATTTCTCCTTGCTCTGATCTAACCCAAAATTTAAATGAAAGCTGCAATATATATTTGGATTGAAATTATTAATTAGCAAAACCCATAGTGGGGGATTATTCAGAGTGGGGATTCACATCTGTCAAAAAACAGATGTTGGGTTTCCTCAGCCATGGAATAAAAGGGTTTGGAGGGAAAAGCAGCTTGAATTTGTCATCTCAACCACTTCAGACCTGGCCAGCCCAAATCCTGCAGCATTCCCAGGAAAAGGAGAGGGCTGGAATGGTGTCCCTACACTCAGGATGGCTCCAGGACATGGCAAATCTCTCACTTTGGTCCCAATTTCGTAAGAATGCAGAGGAAAAGATTCTGCTGGATAAAAGTTAAAGCAGCAAAATCCATACGAAATGCCAGAAACCATTATTAGTATTATTATTATTATTATCATCATCATCATCATCATCATCATCATCATCATCATCATTCACATTCACATTATCATTATTTTAGTATAATTATTATTGTCGTTATTATCAGTATCATAATTACTAATATTACTACTATTATTACTATTAATATTGCTGTTACTATTAATTTTATTGCTAATGTTACTATTGTGTTACTGTTATTGTTGTTATTAATATTACTGCTACTATTAATTTTATTGCTAATATTATTGTTGCTATTGTTATTATTGTTATTATCATTATTATTATTATTATCATTGTTATCATTTTCATTATTACTATTTTTATTAATAGTAGTAGTAGAATTAGTACAATTAGTAAAAGTATTACCTAAATTATGAAATTACATTGCTACAAAACAACCAATAAATCCATTAGTAACAATTTTAATCATTTCTCTCTCTTTAAATTCATGTCTTTACCTCGATCCATGCAACGAAACAGAAGGAAATTCCCAAATTCCACATTTTCCTTGAACCAATGGAAACTCTCCCCCACAACTGCCAGGAAAACATCAGGAAACACTTCCAAGAGCATCCACCTGGGCTGGAAAACTTCAGAGCTGGCCTGACCTGTTGTCCTGATGGAGAAGGACATCTCCTGCACTCCAACCCACCAACCCCTCCAATCCACTCTGGGTTGGAAAGATCCAGCACTTCTCCAGCCTGTTGGGTCACAGCCTCTGGAGTGAAGGAGAACTTGGCAGCAGAGCTGGAATTACTGAGATATTTTGGCTCTCTGAGGGGGAATATTTTTCACCCACCCCAAGTGGAGCAGACACAACAAGGAAGAGGAGGAGTGGAAAGGCATTTTAGGGGAATATTCTGCTGGGAGAAGTCGGTGTGGGGAGGTTCAAGGTTTAAGGGCAGGTCCTTGGGAAGTGCAGATAAAGCTTGGGCTGATGTTTCATCCTTCATTGAAGGCCCTTGGGAGGTGCAGATAAAGCTTGGGCTGATGTTTCATCCTTCATTGAAGGCCCTTGGGAGGTGCAGATAAAGCTTGGGCTGATGTTTCATCCTTCATTGAAGGCCCTTGGGAGGTGCAGATAAAGCTTGGGCTGATG
>JAWWEE010000074.1:1047824-1058901 GCA_035221455.1 Xenops minutus | reverse complement strand
AGCCTCCTTTTCTCCAGGCTGAGCCCCCCCAGCTCCCTCAGCCCCTCCTGCTGCTCCAGCCCCTTCCCAGCTCCATTTCCTTCCCTGCACACCCTCCAGCCCCTCCATGTCCTTCTTGCCATGAGGGATCCAGAACTGAGGGGCTCCCTCACTTTTGACCTCTCATCTCCTCCCAGACCTTGTTTGCTCCACTCTGCACCATCCCCACCTCAAAGGCATCTCCCTGGACTGGAGGTGACAGTGAGGAGCAGACACAGGACACCAAACCCTTCCTTCTCATGTGACACACACCTTCCCCAGCTTGTCCTTCTTGCCCAGAGGGGCCCCAAAGCGAACCAGAACAGTTCTTAGAACCCAAAGACGAGCCTTTCCTCGTGCCCCTTGTGCCTGGCTATTGAAGAACCGCTTGCCCTTGCTCGGAGCCCGTGCCCTGGGGCTGTGGTGGCCCTGGTGGCCCTGGTGACCCGTGCCCTGTGTTTCTTGCAGGACTCCCTGCTGTGTTTGTCACAGCGTGGGCCAGCGTGAGAGCCACTCTCGCCGACACCGAGTAAGTCCTGCTGCCTTTTCTTCTCTTCCCTTTCTCTCTGAAGCTCTTGTGGGGCTTGGGGGTGAATTCCCAGGGGGAGAGGAAGCTGGCAAAGGCAGAAGTCTGCTCTGGAATTAGTTAACTCTGGGATGGGATCATGTTATGGCACGGAAGGATGAACTTCCCTGACTTTTCGGTTCCTTTGCCATGGTTTTCTATGGAATGTGAGCACCTGCAGTTGGTATCCCCGGGGACCAAAGGGACAACTTCCCAGCCAGGCAGGGACAAGATGTTTAAAATCCTGAATGAACAGGAATGTATTTGGGATCAGCACAAGGAAGGGTTGGTGCTGGGGGGGTGGAGAAGTTGTAAGTCCTGCACACAGGACATGTGGATCCCCCCATCCCGGGATGGTTTGGGATGGAAGGCACCTTAAAGCCCATCCAGTGCCACCCTCTGCCAGGAGCAGGGACACCTCCCACTAGCTCAGGATGCTCCATACCATGTCCAACCTGGCCTTACCCCCCATAACTCACAGGCCTGACCACACAGCAGGTTCCCCCTGGCCACAATCTGCCACCAGCAGCGTGGAGGTCCCCAGGAAGCTTCTCAAATGGCTTTGCCTGGGGAGGCACTGCTTTCCAAGCAGGATTTCAGCCCCAGGTTTGGAAGGATGGATCAGCAGAGCTGCTGAAGTGGGTGGAATTATTCCAAAGGGGTTCTCACAGAATCATTGTTTGGGTTGGAAGGGAACCCCAAAGGTCATCTTGTCCAACCCCCTGCCATGAGCATGGACACGGCAGGGATCCAGTAAGCAAGGGGGCCTCCAAGGGAGCTGGAGAGGAGCTGCTCCTCAGGAACTGGAGGGACAGGACAGGGGGGAATGGCTTCAAACTGACAGAGAAAAGCCTGAGATTAGATTTTGGGAAAGATTTCATCCCTGGAAGGGTGGGCAGGTCCTGGCACAGGTTGTGGCTGTGGCTGCCCCATCCCTGGAATTGTCCAAGGCCAGGCTGGATGGAGCTTGGAGCAGCCTGGGCTAGTGGAAGGTGTCCCTGCCCATGGCACAGGGTGACACTGGATGATCTTGAAGGTCCCTTCCCACCCAACCCATGCTGGGATTCCATGTTCCCGAGTCAGTTCAGCCCCTGGTGCTCATGAACACTGGATTGCTCCAGGGGTTTTCTGGTAAGGAGGTGAAGAAGAAATGGAAAAGGGTTGGTTCCTGCCTGGAAGGGGCAAGTCTTAATGACTGTGGAAAGAGCTGTTCCACCATGTGGACAGCACAGACCACCCCAATAGGAGTGGGTTTAGAGCAGGAGGACAATTTCAAAGCCACCCTGACCGAGGGCAGGGTTACACCAGGCTTTGGAGGAACCCACCATCCCAGGGGGGATTTATCCCAGAGACTCTCTATGTGCTGCTCTCTGTCACCACTGATTTCCTGATGGGATATGCATCTCTTCTCAGGTGTTGGGACTTGAGTGCTGGCAATCTAAAATGGATTATTCAGGTGCCCATCCTGGCAGCTATCGTGGTGAGTAGGGGCACATTCCTGGGGTGGGAGGTGGTGCCTTGGGCTGGTGGGAAGAGCTGGGCCAGAATTGCCTGCTCTGATCACCCTTAATAATGTGGAGTCTTTACACACCCCCTTGAAGGGCTTTATGTTTGACCTGTCTGGAAGTCTGACAGTTTGACAGCTCAGGGTTTGAGTGACTTCAAGGTTTGCCTAGGAGAGAAAAATCCCACATGTTTAGGGGTAAGGCCCTAAAATCCTGAGTGGAACCAACCCTCCAACCAGTATTTCCAACCCATGTGATACTGGGAGCTGCCAGGGGTTGTAACACCTTCTCACCATCAGTGGGAAGACCTGGAGCTTGGGGTCTGTAGCTGGACCAAACCTTTTCCCCAGGAGTGCCATCAGATGGTTTCAGACTTGTCTTTCTGAGCTGCCAAAAGCTTGGGAAGCCTCAAGAGAAGTCAAACCATCCCAGCTATGCCTGGACACCTCAACCAGTGCTGGAGGGTTCCTTTAACCCCAGCCAGGAGCCAGAGGGGACAGAAGGGATCTAAGGACATTCTCCAGAGCCAGGGCTGAGCTCTCCAAAGCTGGAGAGGTCCTTAGAAGGTGGGGTTATCTGCACAAGGGCAATTCAGGGCTAGTTGTGTGTTGGCTTGAGCAGTGTCCTAACGAGGTGGAGAACCTGCTTTGCCAGGGTTCATTAATTATCCTCGAGGTGAGGTCAGTGTGCTCATGTGTACCTTTAGTGAGGTGATTTGGGGCTCAGGGGGCTTGCTTTCTTCCCTTTGGTGGGAATCCTCCAGCTGGCTCCAGCAATCCCTCCTGCCCCTTGCAAGAAAGAAATCCCCAAGGGCACAGCGTGGTCACTGGGGATGGGATGGGTGGCTGGAGAAGAACATTCAGCCAGTCCAAGGCGAGGAATTCCAGCAGCCTGGTCCCATTTCATTGAAAGCCCAATTAGCAGAGGAGAAAGAGCTCGATTGAGCGAGGCTCGTGGTGCTGCAGGAGGCTGAGCTGTGCTGGTGCCCGGGCTCCCTGCAAGGGCTGCTGCTCAGCATGCAAAAATATTCTGTGGGTTGCTTCTCTTTGGCTTCTGTGGGTTCACATTGTTCACTTGGCTGCCTCCTCAGTTCCCTCGCTGGCTGCTCAGAGGTTGCTGGACCAAGCTGTGCGTTTTCTGGATGGACTTGCAGGGAATTTGGAGGCTGAGGGGCTTGAAGTCCCTCCACTCTTCTCCTGACTTTGATGTTATTCATTTGGCTGGGTTTCTTCTAAAATTTAGCACGTTCCAGGAAGGCAGAGGAGTTGCCCTTATAATTGTGATCAGGTTGGGCTTTTTGAAGTTAGCCAACAAATGCAGGACAAGATCCCACTTTTGAGCTCAAAAACTCATCTGAGAAATAAATCCTGCTTTTTTTTTTTTTCCCCCCCTTTCAGATCAGTTTCCAATAAAAAGGAATTCTATATCCCCAGGCTCTGCCTATGGGTCTCTCCATCCCTCCCTCACACCTTCTGTGCCAGTCAGGAAATCTCAACCAAACTGGGCTCAGGGAATGGGGCTTCCTGGATGTTGAATTCCCACAAACCCCATGAAATAGATGAAGGGGAGAAATTTTAGTGATGGCCCTTCAAGGAAAAAGATGTGGCAGGACCTTCCCCCTTTCAGGCAGAGGGGAACTGTTCCAAATGAACTTGCCCCACGTTAAAGGCAAAGGAATAACCCAAGCACAGAAGACAAAGCCATGGCCAACCAGGCCATGCTCTTCCAGCATGAGCTCCTTGTTTTAGGAGTGAGGACAGTTATCCATTGGAATGACTTCCCAGTGGCTGTGGTGGCATCTCCAGCATGGAAACTCTGAAAGCCAGATCTGTTCTAGCTCAGCCCAGAACGAAACCAGGGAGGTCTCATGGACTCTGCTGTGCCAGAGCTCACACCAGAGGTGGACAATGGTCCCTTCTGGCATCAAATTCCAAGGCTGTGTGCTAATTTGGTTCCTTGAAATGCTGCTCTAGGGGCATTTGGGAAGTCAAAGGCTGCTGGAGGCTTCCAGGGGAATCCACAGGCAGGAGCATTGTCCAGGAACACGGATGAATGGGCTGTCTGGGCCAGCTGCAGGTGTAATCCCAGCTCCAGGGAAACCAGGCTCTGAGGAGCTCCAAATCCCTGAGAATCTCTGGAATGTCGACCCATTTTCCATCTCTGTTAAGGAGCCCTGAGATGCTGCCATTAAATTCTGCTGGGGGGGTCACCAGGGACATGTTCCTGTAGGACAAGGTCAGATCCACAGAGTCAGTGAGGCTGCAGAAGTTCTCTCACACCGAGTCCAACCATTCCCAGCACTGCCAAGGCCACCATGTCCCCAAGTGCCACATCCACAGGGCTTGGAAATCCTTCCAGGGATGGGGATTCCCTGGGCAGCCTCTTCCAAGCTGTGACCATGTAGATTGGCTTGGATTTGCTGCTGAGCACGAGTTGGGTTCATAGGTGTGTCCCCCTGAAAGGGAGGAGATATTCCTGCCTTGCTGTCCTCGTGGGATCCACCCCAGACTCTTCTCCAGGGAAGAGCTGGCCATGAAATACAACAGCAGTTTCACAGTTTCATTGCCCTTCCTCAGCCCTGAGCTGTCCCCTCCACTCAGGTCCCCTCTGTGCCTTCATCACGGTGCATTTGGCTTGTTCTGCTTTCCTTTTCCACGTGGAAATATGGAAAGACATCCTCCTGATGCTCCTGGTGTCCTGAGCAGCTCTGGAGCTCAGCTGAGAAAAACAGAACCTAATTCTGGTCTTTCCCCAGGGTTCCCAGTTTCCAGATGGGAAACTGGAAACCTGCTGGGCCAGCTGGCTCCCGTGGAGGGTTTTCCATGTGGGATTCCACACCTTGCCAGGCAAAGCCATCCCTTTCTCTCTCCCAAGGCCAAGCACCGACAAGATCCCACCAAACAGGTCCTTGCTGGGATGCTCATCCCTTCCCCAGGAGGAGCTTCCCCTGCAGTCCCTGCCCCGAGTGCCCTGGGGGAATGGGTGAGCTGAGCAGCTCGAGCAGCACCTGGCTGGTTTTTAACAGTTGTCTCCTCTTTGTCCTTGTGTTCCTCTTCCCTTCCAGGTAAACTTTATTCTCTTTATCAATATTATCAGAGTCCTCGCAACCAAGCTACGGGAGACAAATGCAGGGAGGTGTGACTCGAGGCAACAGTACAGGTGGGTCATGGGGCCTCTCTGCTTTTTGGAGGGGGCAAAGTCCTTGTCTCAGCCCCTTGGCTTTGGAGGAAGCCCAGAGTGATTAGTCCATGGTGTCCGTGGCCACCTGAAATAAGGTGGGAAGGATGGATGTTGTCTCCCAAGTGTGGAAATGCAGAATGAGCCAGCAGCAGCTCAAACATCTCCTAACCCTTCCTGGTCCAGCCTGCAGGACCTGCCTCCCAGATCAGGGAGGAATTCAGGCTCTTCAGCCAGTTCAGGAGTGAAGGTGCTGCTCTTGAGCCAAGAGAGCAAAACTAAAAGCATTGCTCGTGTTGTTGAAGGCCTGAAAACTCCTATCAATGTCCTCATTCCTATTTATTTCCCTCCTGTGCTTTGTAAAATTTGATCTTTTTGTTAAATCCACCCTTCAAGGGCTGTTTGGTGCCTTTGCTGGAATGAACAAAAACATTCCTGACTCTGTGCTGGTGTTTCCTTGTTTGTTGTGCTTTGTTTTCCTTTGTTCTGCCAGCCCTTCTCTCTTGATCATTTGTAGCACTGTCAAAACCAGATGGAAAAACTCCAGATTGCTGAGACACCTCAGCTTCTTGAAGGCTCCCAGGGCTTCCCAGAAGCTCCAGGACTGCCCCCCCTGACACATGGCAAGGGGGACAGCAGGATGGTTTGGGCTGCAAGCCATGAGCTCATTGCTAGAGTGTCCCTCTCCACACACAGGGCACTTCAGTGGAAGCAGGAGGGACATTTGGCAGGGAAACACCTCTCCATTTTTCTGTGCTGCCCCGTCAGGCTCTGATTTATCTGTTTATTTACTTCTCCCTGGCTGGAGCTGGCTGTTAATTATGGTTTGGATGGGGCTTTCTCCTTTTAAAGTCCCTCAGTGGTTTCCAGCTGCTGGACAGAGGTGGTTGCAGACCTCTGGGGGGGTCATGTCTGCCCCTGTCCATAATTGCTGTGCCTGAGGACTTGCTGTCACTCTTGGCAGTAATTAATCCTTAATTACTGGCACTTCCAGGCAAGGCTCATTCCCACAGGAGCAAAGCCAGACAAGCCCTTGGTGCCTCCCTCCCAGTTCCACATGCTGAGATGGAGCTGCTGCTTTGGAAGGAGCTTTTCCAGGGGATGCTGCAGCCCAGGGCACCTCCTGAGTGTCCCCCTTCCAGCCCCCCGAGGGCTGCAAGAGTTCTCCTCCCAAATGCACTTTGCTCTGCTCCAGCCCTGCCTCTGTCCCAGGGGAAATCTTCATGTCTGGCCTTGACAAGCAGGAAAATCACAGCGTGGCTGAAGCTGGAAGTGCCCTCTGGAGATGATCCAGTGCCACCTCCCTGCCCGAGCAGGTTCAGCTGCTGTGGCTTGGGGAGAGCCATGGCCAGGCACACAGTGAAGGGGAACCCTCCTTTATGGACAAGGGATTCAGTGCCAGTCAGAGGCTGCAACAGCCACACTTCTCCTTCCAGTCACCCTCCCACCCTCCACCCAGGATCCTGACCCAAACCTGGAGATAGTTTGAGGCTGGAAAAGACACCTCCTCTGTACCTTCCCCTGCAGCAGCATCTCCTGGGAGAGGGTTTAAGTAGCACCTCAAGACATGGGTGGTCTCACATGCCATAAGAGCTTGAAATCCCAGGTGGGCACAATTCCAGTGGAAACATGAGCTGGTCAAGAGCAACCAGGGGGACACTTTCCCCCCACCCACTAATTGCCTGTGTGTCCCTCTCTCTCCTTGTCCCCCAGGAAGCTGCTGAAATCTACCCTCGTCCTTATGCCTCTGTTTGGCGTTCACTATATTGTTTTCATGGCTATGCCATACACAGACGTGTCAGGGATTCTTTGGCAAGTTCAAATGCACTATGAAATGCTGTTCAACTCTTTCCAGGTACTGTAACCCTGGGATCACGGGGGGAAACAAGAGGATTTCAGTGGGGAGAGGGGGGAATGGCAGTGCCAGGCTGGGTGGGGAGGAGTGTCCCTGATTCCAGGGGGTTCCAGGGAGGCACCAGCAGAAAAGAGATGTTCCCCAGCACCAAAACCCTCAGTAATGTGTTGGGTTTTCTTCCTTTTAGGGATTTTTCGTTGCCATCATATACTGTTTTTGCAATGGAGAGGTAAGTCACTGACACCTTCAGGATTCCCCTCCTTTTTTTGTTGGTTCCATGGATGAACATCAGCACTTCCCCACTTTCAGAGTGACACAGCCCTGTTGTGAACCCCAATATCTGCCAGTCCCCATTTTTGGCCACCCAGGTCGATGAGCCACCAATAAATGAGCTACTGGAAGTAGCTAATGGAGAAAAAAAGTGGGGTTTTTATCATTTCCCAGCACTGCTTAGTGGTGCTTAAACTGAGATGTGTGGCAGGAAGAGAAGTGGACTAGTGGAGCAGCTGCCTGGCCAGAAAACTCTGTGGGTTGACCAGGCTCTTTTGACCTTTTATTTTTGATTTCCAGAGTAACATCCATGGATGTTTTGGTTTCCATTTATTCCCTCTGTGGCTGCAAAGTAGGTGGTCAGGGGATGCACACTGAGAAAGCACTTGCAGGGACTGGCACAAAGCTGGTTTGACCTGAAATTGTGAGTTTTGAAGGGAAATGCAACAGCAAATATGATGCTTTTGTTCTACAGGTTAAACCAAGGCAGCATCTCTGCCATAAGGGCAGTTCATCTCACCCTAACTTTAGCCACCAGGTTTAGACTCAGTCTAAAGTAGTCTCAGTCTGAAGTCGTCGACTGGGTCTAAAATAGTCATTTAGCTCCTTTCTAGAGGCAATTTCTGGTGACTCAAGTGCCTCTGAAGGGGGTTCATCCCACATACTTGACTTTCAGAGTACAGTGAGAGGATGCTCTCCTGGATTTGCTCCTGGACAAAGTTCACCCACGTTTTCAGTCAGATGTTTCCAGCCACTCAAGTTTCCCAGTGTCAAATATCCCACGTGGAAAGGGGACATTTGATGTGAATTTGCTGTTCCTTCCAATTTCATGGAGTTGGGAGGGACCCACAGGGCTCATCCAAGTCCAACTCCCCCCAGAGTTTCCCACCCCTTCTGCCTGTGGATCCCACCTCCTTCTGCCCCTCTCTCCTCCCACTCATGCCTTGTCCCCCTCCCTTTTCCCTCAGGTCCAAGCAGAAATAAAGAAGTCATGGAGCAGGTGGACATTAGCACTTGACTTTAAAAGGAAAGCACGCAGTGGGAGCACAACCTACAGCTATGGACCAATGGTTTCCCACACCAGCATCACAAATGTAGCCACACGAGGAGCTCTTGCCCTCCATCTCAACACCAGACTGATCCCAGGGACCCTCAATGGACACCGGAATTTGCCCGGTTATGTCAAGAACGGCTCCATTTCTGAGAATTCCATGCCTTCCTCTGGCCCAGAGCAGTACAACAAGGAGGAGGAATATCTCAATGGCTCCGGGCTCTACGATGGAGACAGACCCACAGTGCTTGTGGAGGAAGAAAGAGAGACAGTGATGTAAAGAGCGGGGCAGAGGAAAAGCAAAAGAAGCCAAAGGATGAGAGAGGTTCCCGGCGAGCATTTAGTGGGCAAAAGAACACCAGGCCACGCATGGAATGCCGAGGGTTTCCATACAGTTCCTCTGCTCTGTGGAACCAGAGGTTAAGTGAGCTGGGGAGAAGAAGGGAGCCCCCCACGTGGCTGGTGGTGGATCCCATCCACGGACTCGGCGATCCACGTGCCCCCCGGGTGTTCACGGGGCAGGGCTCTCCACACCCGCTGGACCACAGGGACACTGGGAGGTGTCCCCAGGCAGGGCTGGGAAGCACCACGCGGGTCCTTGGAGCTCCTGGAGGAGGATGGATGGATGGATGGATGGATGGATGGATGGATGGATGGATGGATGGATGGATGGGAGGCTCTCCAGGGCTCTCGCAGGGAGGGTGCAGTGCCATGGTCCTGAGAGGGTGGAAGGCACCCTGGGCATCACCACCTTCTCTTTGGTGTGCCCTCTGCCCCTGGTGACACTCCCAGGGCTGGGCAGACCCTGGGGCTGGTCAAAGCTCTTGCTCGCACGTTCCCCTTCCCTTGGGAAGGCTCCTTGGCAAAGAGCTCCTGTGGGGTGGGTGGGGGCAGCTCGTGGGGCAGGGGTGGGCACAGAGCCCTCCTCTCCTCTGCCTGAGTCCCAGCAGCAAGGCAGGAACCCGGGGGACCTGAGGGTGGAGAGTGGGGCTCCCAGAATACGCAGCATTGCTGTTCTCCAGGTGCAGCAGTGGGGAGGGATCCTCCAGGGACAGGGAATCTGCAGGTGTTGGGGGGAAGGTGTGGCCAAAATCTGTTCAGAGGGGACCTAACTCAGCCCTCCCTTTTTGGGCTGCCCATGGAAACAAATTTCGTCTCATTTTTAAACCTCTAAATTGTTTCCCATCTCGTTCTCCGAAAATCCCGTTCCATCGAATCAGTGAAATCCCAGGATGGTTTGGGTGGGAAGGGACATTAAAACCCATCCTGTCCCACCCCCTGCCATGGGCAGGGACACTTCCCCTAGCCCAGGGTGCTCCAAGCCCTGTCCAGCCTGGCCTTGGACACTTCCAGGGATGGGGAATCCACAGCTTCTCTGGGCAACTAATCCCAACCCTCCTGAGGAGAAAAACCCCACCAACCTTCTGCCTGTGCCACCAGAAGCACAAACTGTGGGGTACAGCCAGACAAACCCACCCCCAGGAGATCCAAAGGCAGGATTTGTTGGATGAAAGCACAGGGATTGCTCCTGGATGGGCACCTTCTGCACTTCCCTGTTCTTGCTGTTTGGGTCACACACACACAGCTGGACACCAGGGCACACCTTGCTTTGGGTGCACTTCAACCAGAGCCATTGGCTTTGCCTGGAGAGGAGGAAATTGTGTCGTGGTTGGCTCCAAAGGGAATAGCACCAGGGATGTCTCCCTCCTTCAGGAGAGGGGGACCAGGAGGATTTTGTCCCTGTGCAGAGTTTCCCTTGCTGGGGTCCCTAAAGGTTGTTCTCTGGTGGATCTTCAGCAGCCAGGAAGAGGTGAAGTCCTTTTGGCCACCAGTGGGTTGTGTTGGGGTTGACCCTCCAGAGAAGGGTCTCTGCCATTCCCAAGTGTGACACAGAACTGGTCAGGAGTGAGAAATCAGGGACAGCCCCCAAAATTCCTATTGCAGCAAGTCCTTCCCCACAGGAAGGGCTCTGTCCTTCCCCCACAATTCCTTTGCTCCAGTCCAACAGTCAGCTCCTCATGGGGCTCTTTTCCCCTAATTTCTTCTTTTCCTTCTTGGCAATTTTCTGGTAGCTGAAGTGTTTTCACCCCTTTTACTCAAATGGAACAGGTATTGGGGAAGTTTGGGAAGTCCTTCAGGATGCAAGTGAGGAAAATGGGATAAACTGCTCTCTGTTCTTGATCCTGTAGATTTAATTGTTGGGCCACAGCAGCCAGAACTTCTGAGGTGCATCCAGTCAATGCAATCAGCTGGTCTTGGGAGGGGAAATTAAGGACTGACTTCTCCCAAATTTTGGAGGAATTCAGGAAGAGAAGCTGGGATTTGACTCCGTGTCCCAGTCTCCTTTAATCAACCTCCCAGGACAGGTCAGAGCAAAGCCCAGTGAAATCAAGGGGGGAAGCTCTTGGACATGTCTGAGCTTTGGATTCAGACCTGCTGGGGCATGTGGTGGCTCAGAGGCTCCATGAGGAGCTGGAGCTCCTCCCCACCACCTGCAGACACACATGAGCAGGGCATGAGCCACAGAATCCTGGAATCCCTGAGGCTGGAAAAGCCCTGCCAGCCCCCAGAGCCCACCCTGTGCCCAGTGCCCACCCTGTCCCCCAGCCCAGAGCTCTGAGTGCCACGGCCAGTCC
>JAWWEE010000074.1:1015051-1026938 GCA_035221455.1 Xenops minutus | reverse complement strand
CTGGAGTGGGAAATGATACAATTTTTGGGGGGGCTGCTGCACTTTTGGGGGCTTGCTGGACTTCGGGGTGGGGGTGCTGCCCTAATTTGGGGGGGCAAACCCTGTGTTTTGGGGTAGCTTGCTGCATTTCAGGCTGGAGCTGCTGCACTTTGGGGTGGGCTCAGCCGGAGGGGGGATTTTTTTGGGATGAAGAGGCGGGGGTGAGGGTTAACCCCGCTCCCTTTCCCGGCAGCTGCGGGATGTTCCCGAGGACGAGCGGAGCCGCCCGCAGCTGGAGAGCGGGATGCTCCATGCGCTGCATCTCTGCGAGTGCTTCTTCGACCCGCACCACACCTGGCGGCGGCAGCTCAGCGGGTGAGCGCCCCCCGCATCCCAAAAATCCCGGCCCCCCCATCCCAAAAATTCTAGCCTCCCACCCCGCTTCATCCCTCTCTTTCCAGGGAATTCATCAGCTCCAAGGAGAAGAGTAAATACAAGTTTGCCCCGGCCCCTTTGCCCCCTGAGTTTGGAGACTTCTTCCAAGGTAAAGGGGGATTGGGATTGGGAAAGTGTGGGATCCATAGGGATGGGGAGTACCCAGGGATAGGGGCAGTGTGGGATCCATAGGGATGGGAGTATCCAGGGATAGGGGCAGTGTGGGATCCATAGGGATGGGAGTACCCAGGGATAGGGGCAGTGTGGGATCCATAGGGATAGAGAGGTAGAGGATGCTGGGGCAGGGATGGGATCCAGGAGGGATGTGTAATTTGGGGGCAGGTATAGGATCCAAGGATCAATAAAGGATTCTATACCTGCTCCAGGTTATCCTATACCTGTCCCACACATATGGGATCCTCCACCTGCTCCAGGTTATCCTATACCTGTCCCACAAATACAGGATCCTCCACCTGCTCCAGGTTATCCTATACCTGTCCCACACATCTGGGATCCTCCACCTGCTCCAGGTTATCCTATACCTGTCCCACACATATGGGATCCTCCACCTGCTCCAGGTTATCCTATACCTGCCCCACACATCTGGGATCCTCCACCTGCTCCAGGTTATCCTATACCTGCCCCACACATATGGGATCCTCCACCTGCTCCAGGTTATCCTATACCTGCCCCACAAATTCCAACTCCTGTACCTATTCCCAGGAGCAGGAACAGGACCCTACAGCAGGAATTAAGTCCTGCACCTCTTGGGAACCCCCAAAAATCAGCACAAAGGGGATTTTTTCTGGGGAAGCCCCAAAAAAACCCCTTTTGGAGGCAACACCCATTGCCCAAAATCCCCTCAAAGTCCCCCCGACCCCATAAATCCCCAAGAGGACCCAATGTTGGACAAACCCCCCTTTTTGGGATAAATCTCCTCCTCTGGCACAGCTGGAGCTGGAAAATTTGGGATATTCTTGTCCTTGCCAGCACCGAAAGGGTCCTGCAGCCACACGGGCACTAAAGGGGGTTTTCCTGCTTTGGGGGATCAAAAAGGGATTTTTTCCCCTATTTTTGGGGGCTTGAAATGGGATTTTTTTTCCTTTTTTGGCAGTACAAAGGTATTTCTTTACATTGTTTTTTTAGTTTGGAAAAAGGGGGTGTTTGTCTATTTTTTTGGTTGGGAAAAGAATAATTTCCCTATTTTTTTAAGCAGAAAAGCAATCTTTTTCCCTATTTTTGGTGAAGAAAAGGGATATTTTTCTCCTATTTTTTGTGTAGAAATCTTTTTTCCCCTATTTTTTTTAAGTAGAAAAGGGGTCTTTTCCCCTATTTTTTGTGTAGACAAGGGATTTATTTACTATCTTTTGTATAGAAAAGGGATTTATTTCTTTTTTTTTTTTATGTGGAAATGAGATCTTTTTTCCCTATTTTTTTCAGGTAGAAAAGGGATCTTTTTCCCTATTTTTGTGTAGACAAGGGATTTATTTCCTATTTTTGGGGTAGAAAAGGGATTTATTTCCTATTTTTTGAGTTAACAAGGGATTTATTTCCTATTTTTGAGTTAACAAGGGATTTATTTCCTATTTTTGAGTTAACAAGGGATATATTTCCTATTTTCTGGATAGAAATTAGATCTTTTTTTCCTACTTTTTTCAAGCAGAAAAGGGATCTTTCCCCCCATTTTTTGTGGAGAAAAGGGATTTATTTCCTATTTTTTTGGCGAAGGTATCAAATGAATTTTTTCCCTCTCTTTCCAAATAGAAAAGGGATTTTCCCCACTATTTTTGGGGGGAGAAAAGAAGGGATTTCCCCTCTTTTTTTCCCATTTTCCCCTCCAATGAGCCCTTTTCCCCCCTCTCCTCCCAGAGAGTTTCCCGGCGGGGAAGGCGCTCCCGGAGCGGCTCCAGCTGCGGGTCCTGCACGTCTTTGGGGCCGTCCTGTCGGGATCCAAGGTAACCTTGGGAGTGGGCTGGGAAAACTGGGATCACATTCCAGGCACAGATAAACCCCCCCCACCCAAGAGAGGCAAAGGCTGGAGTCAAAGCATGGAATCCCCCAAAGCTTTCGGGAATCCTGGCTGGAATTGCAGCCCTAAAGCCAGGCGGGATCAGCTGCAAAATGTGACATTAAATTATGGTGTAAAGAGGGAAAGTTAGGTGAATAATTAGCAAATTGAGTAATTAGATTAAATGAAATAATTCAATAAAATGGTTAAAGAATTAATTTAAGTAAAATAATGACATTGAATAATTAAAGTAATGCAATAAAGTGGTTAAATCGAAGAGTTAAATTAAGTAAAATAATTCAATAAAATATGGGAAATAAGTCATTAGATGATGTAACAGAATTCAGTAAAATACTGGAAATAAGTCATTAGATGAAGTAAAAGAATTCAATAAAAGAATTTACTAAAATAATTAGATAAAATCATTTAATAAATGTATGGAAATAAGTCATTAGATTGAGGAAAATAATTCAATAGAATTCAATACAATAATTCAATTAAGTAAAATAATTGAAATCAGTAACTAGATTAAGTAATTCAGTGAACTAATTCAATTATTAATTCAATAATATAAATAATAATTAAATAATTCGATAATTAATTAAATAATTGAATTAAATAATACAAGTACAAGGGAACTTGAAGCTGCTGCCTCACCCCCAGCCTCGCTCCGGGACGGAAGGTGGGAATCTCTTGCATTCCAGAATTCGAGCGGGGCTGACTTTTAATTACCCCAGCAATTAAACCTCCCTGTAATTAACAACCCCAGAGCCTGCTCTCTCTGTCACCACCCCCACCCCACCCCGTGTGTCTGCTCCGTGTCCCCCAGCCCAACGCGCTGCGGGCGCTCAGCCCGGGGGCCGTGCGGGTGCTGCTGGGGCTGCTGCACCACGGCCACTGCCCAGCCATGCTGGAGGCCGCCCTGCGCGCCGTGGTGGCCACGGTGCACGTCCTGCACGCCGCCGGCCCCGGCCACGCCGCCCTGCGCCTGCTCCTCGATGGATACTTCCACATCCTCAACGCCCACGCGCCCGAGCCACGCGCGGACATCGTGCCCCTCAGGGTGCTCATGTTGGGTATGTGGCTGGGATGGGGGCTCCTGTGGGGTACATGGCTAGGATGGGTGCTCCTGTGGGGTACATGGCTGGGATGGGTGCTCCTGTTGGGTACGTGGCTGGGATGGGTGCTCGTGTTGGGTACGTGGCTGGGATGGGGGCTCGTGTTGGGTGAGTGGTTGGGATGGATGCTCATGTTGGGTACGTGGCTGGGATGGGTGCTCCTGTTGGGTATGTGTCTGGGGATGGGTGCTCATGTTGTGTACGTGGCTGGGATGAGTGCTCGTGTTGGGTACATGGTTGGGATGGGTGCTCATGTTGGGTGGGTGGCTGGGATGGGTGCTCATGTTGGGTGGGTGGCTGGGGATGGATGCTCGGGGTGGGGACGCAGGCAGAGCCGATCCCTGATCCCGTCCCATCCCACAGACGCCATCCCGGCCATGCTGCGCTGCGAGGACCGCCCGGTGCTCCAGGCCGTGTTCCTGAGCAACAACTGCTTCGAGCACATCATCCGCCTGCTGCAGAACAGCACGGTATGGGGTGGCCACCTGGATGGCCCCAGCTCTGTCCTTGCCATTCCTGGATCTGAGTGACCCTGGGACAGGCTGGGATGGCCACTCAGATGTTCCACAGCCCCAGCTCCCTCCTCATCATTCCTGGGTCTGAGTGATCCTGGGACAGGGTGGCACATCCTTGGTGACCGCTGGGTTGGGCACCTTCATCTCCATCCTTCCCTGCTTCTAAATGATGTTGGGAAAGGGTGGCGTGTCCCACCTTTCTTGGTGACATCCTCAACCCCATTCTCACTCTTTCTGGCTGTAAACAATCCTGGGACAGGGTGGCATGTTCTCTCTTGGGTCTTCATCTCCATCCTTTCCTGGCTCTAAACAATCCTGGGACAGGGTGACATGTCCCCCCTTGGTGACACCTTCATCTCCACTCTTCCGCTTCCTGGCCCTAAACAATCCTGGGATAGGGTGGCATGTCCTACCTTGGTGATACCAGTGTTGGGCACCTCCACCTCCATCCTCCCTGCTCCTGGCCCTAAACACTCCCAGGACAATGTGGCTGTGCTGCAGCAGCTCCCACAGGGTGGGGCCCCTCTGAGGCCCCTTCGCCGTGTCCCTGTGTCACCATGTCCCCACGTCCCCGTGTCCCTGTGTTCCACACCTCCACCGTGTCCCACAGCTCTACCTCAGCAGCTCACAGGAGGCTGGTGAAGCCCAGGATGAGGTCCCCACACAGAGCAGGGATGGACTCCAGCAGGTACGGGGAAGGGTGACCCCATAATGCCACCACGGGGTGTGGTGGCCGTGTCCCCTGCACCCCCAGCTCCACAAACCCCCCATTCCCGTGTCCCACAGGTCGGTGCCAGCGGCTCCGATGCCATCGCAGTGCACGCCCTCGGGGTGCTCACAGCCATCATGAGCAACTCACCCTCAGCCAAGGTGGGCAGCCAACCAGAGGACACCCCCAAAGCACAAGGGTTTGGTGTGGTCGCCTCCCCAGGTGGGCTGGGGTGGAAGCAGCAGGTGGTGGGGCTCGGGGTGGGGTCCCACGTGTCCATGTGCCTGCAGGAGGTGTTCAAGGAGCGCATCGGCTACACCCACCTCTACGAGGTGCTGAGGAGCCAAGGGCAGCCCACCCAGCGCCTGCTCCAGGAGCTCCTCAACATGGTGAGCGTTCCCACTTCTCCTTCCTATTGGGTGCTGGTGGTTTGTGGTGGCTCTCCATGCCTTGCCCCCCAGTCCTCTCCACCCAGCTGGGCTCCCATCAGCTTCATCCCAAAGGGCCATCCTTAGCTTGGAGTCCTGCTCAGCTTTGGGGAGATTTGAGCCCTTTTGGATGTGCAACTTGTTCTGGTACTGCTGGGCATGGGAGGGTCTCGAAGCTGCTTATTGCATGAGGATCTCCAAAACACTTGATTTGTGGAGGTCTCCAAGATCCTTGACGTATGGGGGTCTCCAAGAATTTTAATGCACAGGGGTCTCCAAGGTCCTTAATCCATGAGGATCTCCAAGACCCTTGATGTATGGGGTCTCCAAATTCTAGATGCACAAGGATTTTCAGGATACTTGATGCATGAAGGTCTCCAAAACTCTTGTGATGCACAGGGGTCTCCAAGGTTTTTGGTGTGTGGAATCTCCAAAGCATTTAATGCTCAAGGGTCTCCAAGGTTCTCGATGGATGAGGATCTTGATATACTGGGTGAATGGGAGTCTCCAAGGCCTTTGGTGCACGGGGGTCTCCAAGGCTTTTGATACACAGGGGTCTCCAAGGCCTTTGGTGCACGGGGGGTCTCCAAGGCCTTTGGTGCACGGGGGTCTCCAAGGCTTTTGATACACAGGGGTCTCCAAGACTTTGAGGGCTCATGCAGTTTTGATGCACAAGGTCTTTGCTGTCAGCCCGGGGTGACCACGGGGATGATCCAACCCTCTCCAGGGGGTCCCAAGCACCTCTTGTGTTCCAACAGGCGGTGGAGGGCGACCACAGCTCCTTCCCGGTGCGTCCCATCCGCAACGAGCAGCCTCTGCTGCTGCTGCTGGCCTGGCTGCCGGCGCTGCCGTGCCGGGATCTCCAGGTCTTCCTGGCGGGGTGGCTGCGGCGGCTCTGCGAGGCCTCCCTGCCCAGCCGCCTCACCTGCGTCAAGGCTGGCATGGTGGGCAGCCTGCTGGCCGCGCTGGGCGCCGAGCCGACGCTGCCCACCGCCTGCTGCCAGAGCCTGCTGGAGCTGCTGCGCGCCCTGGGCAGCCTGTCCATCCGGCCCGGGGAGCTGCGCCAGCTGCTGCGGCTGCTGCGGCACGAGCGGGGCCGGGGCTCACACCCCGCCGTGGGGGCCATCATCCGGGCGCTCTCGGGCATGGCCAGGGCGGAGGGGCCGCCCCGGGCGCTGCAGAGCTTTGACCTCAGCCCAGGCATGGCTGGCATCATGGTGCCCACCATCCAGAAGTGGCCCGGCGGCGCCTTCGCCTTCCACGCCTGGGTGTGCCTCAGCGAGGAGGAGCCCGAGCCGCCGGCGAGGCCGAAGAGGAGGCAGCTCTACAGGTGGTGACGGGCGGAGGGGCCCGGAGGGGGCGAGGTGAGGATGAGGAGGGGCAGCAGCACCATCTCCACTGTGTTTCTCCTCCTGCAGCTTCTTCACGGCGGGCGGGACAGGCTTCGAGGCGTTCTTCACCGCCGGCGGCGTGCTGGTGGTGGCCGTGTGCACCAAGAAGGACTACATGACCGTGGCACTGCCGGAGTTTGCCTTCAATGACTCAGCCTGGGTGAGCATCATCCCATCCCCGTGCCCACCAGGGGGTTGGTGAGGACCTGCCCTGACGCCCCTGGCCATCCCCCAGCACTGTGTGGACATTGTCCATGTCGCCGGCCGCCGGCCCTTTGGCCAGAACGTTGTCAGTGTCTACACCGACGGACACCTGCGGAAGACGGCACAGCTCCGCTTCCCCTCCCTCCACGAGGTGAAGGACCCCCCGTTACCCCACCAGACCCCCCCAGTGGCACCATGGGGGGCTGAGCAGGGCCCCTTCTCCCTTCCAGTCCTTCACCTCCTGCTGCATCGGTTCGGCGGGTCACCGGACCACCACCACCGCCTCCACCACCACTACCGGCCACCCGCCGGCGCCCCATGGCCCAGAGCTGGCCTTCCCCCAACACCCTGTCCTGGGACGGTCCCAGTCTGTCCCCGCCACCCTTGGCCCCCACGCTTGGACCCCCACGCAGCTGCCCACGGAGGGGGTGGTGGCCACCACGGCGGCCGGAAGCCAGGACACGGAGTGGGGCAGCCCCACCTCCCTGGAGGGTCACCTGGGCTCCGTGGCCATCTTCTGTGAGGCTCTGCAGCAAGCCCAGGTCAAGGCTCTGTTCTGTGCAGGTACCTCAGGGTGGGGCATGGGGCATGTCCACAGAGGTGCTGGTGGCACCAGGGTCTCTTCCCTCCACCGTGTCCCAGCTCATCCCACTCCTCTTCCCCCAGGACCAAATGTCACGTCACCATTTACACTGGAAGGTGACCTGGTGGAGCTCAGCAGCAAACTCCTGCTGTACTACACCCCCCAGGTGAGGAGAGACACCCCCTGGGGGCAGGGACAGCGCTGACAGGCCCTCCACCCTGAGGCACATCTCCAGGAGCACGAGGATGCTCCCATGGTGCTCTCTTCTAGGCCTGCAGGAACAACATCTGCCTGGACCTCTCTCCCAGCCACGGCTTGGACGGGAGGCTGACGGGGCACAAGGTGGTCAACTGGGACATCAAGGTACAATGGGCACAGGGTGACACATCCACCCCATGGCACGGAGGCAGGTGGGTCCTTCCTGGGGTACAATCCCAGGGCAGGATCCCACAGGGTGTTGGTGGCTCCTCTGGACCTTACAGGGACTCTGTTGAGTCCACCAAGGATCCTCATGACCTGTGGGTCCCCTAAGGACCTGTCTGCCCCATCCAGGGCAGGCACCATGGGTGGTGTGGGGGAACAGGTGACTTTTTGGGACTCCAGATGGCCAAGCAGCCTCCTCCTCCAGCAAAGGCTGTCCCCTCCCTCCATCAGGACGTGGTCAACTGTGTGGGGGGGATGGGTGTGCTCCTGCCCCTGCTCGAGCAAGTGGTGTCCAAGAAGGAGGAGCCCGAGGACGAGGAGGAGACCAATGACCTGGTGGGGCCAGAGCTGACATCCTCCAGGAATGCCCAGGGCCTGCTCATCCCGCTGGGAAAGTCCTCAGGTGAGGAGTTCAGGGGATATGGAGCAGGAGCTGTCCTGCTCAGGTGGTTGGAGGTGACCACAGTGCCATGGAGGTTGTTCCTGGTGTCTACCACGGACAGGAGAGGTCTTGCCTGAGGCACCAGCAGTTATGGGCTAATGGAGAAGCCACTTTTAAGGCTGTTATGACCCCAATGAGTCATAAACAAGCAGTTCTGGGAAGGTGAAGGTGGATCTGGCCACCTCCAGGTTGCCTGTGGGTGGAGTCTCTGATGTCTTAGGGCAGGGCTGGGTCCATCCAGGAGCCTTTGGCGTGGGTGCAATGGGCTTTCTGCTGACACCCAGCTGCTTGTTCCCAAGCTCAGAGCTACAGAGGTTTCCCCCTCCATGAATGTGAGGAGAACAGGGTGCAAAGTTAGGAGAGCAGAGCTGGTGGTGGGAGCTGCAGGAGGGTGTCTGGGTGTGCCCGGGGCTCACAGGTCTGTGCCTTGCAGAGAGCAGGCTGGAGAGGAACAGCGTGGCCGCCTTCCTGCTGCTGCTGAAGAACTTCATCCGCAACCACCCAGTGAACCAGGAGAGCCTGGTGCAGTGCCACGGGCCCGCCATCATCGGGGCACTGCTGCAGAAGGTGTGGGGGGCTCCCAGAGCATCCATCCAGGGCACCACAGGGGTGCTGGGGCTACCAGTCTCCCCTCTGTCCCTTGGCAGGCATCGGGCACTCTGCTGGACATGAGCACGTTGATGGCCTCGCAGATCCTCATGGAGCAGGTGGCCTCGGAGGGCAGTGGGCTCCTGCTGCACCTCCTCTACCAGCACCTCCTCTTCGACTTCCGCATCTGGAGCAACAGCGACTTCGCCGTGCGCTTAGGTGGGACCTGGGGGTGGGATGGAGGGGGCCTGGGGGTGGGATGGAGGGGACCTGGGGGTGGCCCCTGTCCCTGCCGCCCTCCAGGCTCCTCACAGCTTCTCCCTGCAGGTCACATCCAGTACCTGGCCAGCGTGGTGAAGGAGCACAAGCAGCGCATCCGTAAGAAGTACGGGGTGCAGTACGTGCTCGACTCCATCCGCACCTTCTATGGGTGAGCTGCCCCACGGAGCACTGCCAGGGTGGTGGGGATGGTGGGCTTCACCTGTTGGAGCTGCAGCTTGGGGTAGACACCATTTCCTTGGGGTAATATCCCTCCTTCTGCTGTGGGAATATTGTGGGTGCAGCATCTCCCCCTCCATGTGGCCATAGCCCATTCCCAAGCCTGTGCCCAGCTTGCCCAGCTCCCAGATCCATCCCCAGCATCTCTTCAGCAGCCACCAGCGGTGTGGTGGCTTCTGCAAGGATCTGAGGGCCTTTCCTTGTTGGGTGCTTTGCTGCCTGTCCGTGATCCTAGGGGAGCTCCCACCCTGCAGGGACACAAAAGCATGGGGTGGGCATTTCCCCTGGGCCAGAAGGTCCCTGGATTTCCACATGGGGCTACCCTGGAGCCCCTCAGGCTTCATGGTGAGATTTGGGATGATGCTGGTGATGGTTGCTGGGGGCCAGACACACATCCCTACATGTGTCTGTCCACCAGCTCCTCCAGGGAGAAGACCATGGCCACCGATGACATCAAGACGGTGCAGACATCCCTTTTCAGCCTGGTGAAGGATTTCTTCTGCAGGAGCTTCTCTGGGGAGGAGATGCAGAGCCTGCTGAGCTACCTGGCTGGGGCCCAGGATGAGCAGCAGGTACATCCCTGAGCCACCATGGTCCCCAAACTCCTCAGAGGCTGGGCCAGTACTCAGCAGCAGGTGGGAGAAGCCACTGAGGTCCTGGTGGGACACCTGGAGGGCAGTGGACAATGAGCCCCGTGTGCTGCAGGTCTGTGGGGCACTGGAGGTCATCCACAGCCTACTGAAGGGCTCGCCTGCCCAGGAGCAGCTCTTCGCCTTCCTCTTTGAGCCGGGCCAGGTGGAGGTTCTCTTCTCACTGCTGGTGCAGAAGAAGTTCTCGGATGAAGTGCGGGAGAGGGTCTTCAAGGTAAGGTGGGTCCCCACCACCAACCTCCCGCTGTCCCCAGCGAGGTGACACCTCCCACTGTCCCTCCAGATCCTCTACAAGATGCTGAAGTACGAGAAGGTCCCTGAGCGCAGCAAGAACCGCCTGAAGCTGAAGGACATCGGGTACCATGGGCTCATCTCCTACCTCAGTGATGTCCCCAGCTCCATGCTGCTCTTCCGCTGCCTTTCCGAGCAGGTCCTCGGGGCAGGTAAGATGTGCCAAAAAAACCAGGCAGCCCATCTTAAAAACGTGCCATGGGATCATCACTGGTGACTTCCCACTGGTCTGGGGGATGAGATCTTTGGTGGCTTCTGAGGACAACAGGTGTCCCACCACTGTCCTGTTTCTCTTTGTCCCCAGACCCTCCCAACTACAAGGACCTGGTGGCCGTGGTTTACCTGTCCCACCGGGCTGAGCTGACCGTCCGGCTCGATCTCTGCCGCAAGGTGAGGGGACAGGCTTGTCACCCCGAGGCACCTAGCCATGCCTGGACATGGTGGTGGCGTGTACATGGATGTGCCAGCATGGAAGTGGTGCAGCTCCAGGACCTCGTGATGGTGGTGGAGAATCTGGGGTGCTCAGGATCGAGATCCTTCTCCTTGGATGAGTGAACCCATCAGGAGCTGGGGCAGCATCATCAGGTCTCCTCCCTTTTCCTTCTCCTGCAGCTCTTCCACCTGATCTACGCCCAGCAGGACCTGGTGAAGCAGCTGGCCAGGCTGGCCGGGTGGCAGGACACGCTCACCAAGCTCTATGTCAAGGAGTCCTACGAGTCCCGCCAGCACAGCCTGAGCACCAGCGGGGGCTGCCTGGAGCTGCTCCGCTTTGCCGAGCCCCCCGGCAAGGAGGGGACGAGCCCCCCGCCGGCCGAGCTGCAGGAGCTGGACGTCTTCCTCCCGCTGGGATACGAGGCCTCGGACCAGGAGCTCTCTGAGGGCTTCTCTGACCACTCCATCTCCCCGAGTGGCCGCACCAAGTCCTTCCACTCCTACAACTTCAAGTCCTTCGACTCCTCTGACCGTGCCAGCCGCTCGTCCTCCAACCCCGGGGACGGGCCCCCCTTTGACGGTGTCTACCACCCACTGTCACCCTTCTCCACCTCCCCCTTCGACTTGGGGCTCGACCTGGCCAGCACCAGCTCCATGGCCACGGCCGAGAGCGGTGCCCAGACCCCCGGCAGCGGCCCCGGCACCCCATCCCCTCTGGAGAGCTTCAAACCCTTCCCGGGAATGCGGGCACGCAAGAGCTCCAGCCTCTCCAACGTCCTGGATGAGAGCAGCTACCAGGACGTGCTGCCCAGCGACAACGTTTCCAACACCAGCAACCCCCAGGTGAGCCCCAGACCCTCGTACCCACCACCTTGGGGTCCTCTGGGCACCAACCTCTCAGTCTGTATGGACAGACTGGGAAGGACAGGCTGGAAAGCAGAGCCAGGAAAGGGCCCTGGGGGTCCTGGTCAGGGGCCAGGTGGCCACGAGTCAGCAGAGCCTAGAGCCAGGGGGGGGCATCCTTGTCCTGGAGCCAGGGGGGGACATCCCTGTCCTGGGGGGCATCCCTGTCCTGGAGCCAGGGGGGGACATCCCTGTCCTGGAGGACATCAGGGCAGGGAGGGGATTGTCCCACTCTGCTCTGCACTGGGGCAGCCTCACCTGCAATAGTGGGGCAGGTTGGGGGACACAAT
>JAWWEE010000074.1:1003332-1014951 GCA_035221455.1 Xenops minutus | reverse complement strand
CCCAGAGGGTGGTGGGCACTGCCCAGGCTGCCCAGGGCAGTGGGCACAGCCCCAAGGCTGCCAGAGCTCCAGGAGTGTTTGGATGATGCTCTGGGGCACAGGGGGTGACTCTTGAGGATGGTCCTGGGCAGGGCTGAGGGTTGGACTGGATGGTCCTTGAGGGTCCCTCCCAACTCAGCCTGTCCCATGGTTCTCCCTCTCCTCCGGCAGCAAACGCCCGAGGAGGAGCTGTGCAACCTACTGACCAACATCATCTTCTCGGTGACGTGGCGTGGGGTGGAGGGCTGGGATGATGCCTCGTGGCGGGAGCGCGGCCAGGTCTTCTCCGTGCTCACCAAGCTGGGCTCAGCCTGCGAGCTGGTGCGGCCGCCCGACGACATCAAGCGCAGGTGAGTGAGTCCTGCCCACCTGGGGACATCCCAGGGGACAAGGCCACCCCACAGAGCGCCTGCTCTCCGCAGCCTCCTGGAGATGATGCTGGAGTCGGCGCTGACCGACCTGAAGGAGTCGGGGCCGGGGGCGCTGCCCGGCCTCACCCACAACGCCCTCAAGCTGCTCCGGCTGCTCCAGGACTTCCTCTTCTCCGAGGGGCACAACAACCAGGCCCTGTGGAGCGAGAAGGTGGGTGGGAACAAAGCCCAGCTCTAATGCCTAATCCCTGATGTTAGACCTGAGCCTAAACCCAGCCCTACCTGCAGTACTTGGGATATGACCTGGGCCTTAACCCTAACCTTAGCCCTGATCCTGACCCTAATGCTGCTGTTCACCCCAATCCCTGATGTTAGACCTGAGCCTAAAGCCCACCCTACCTGCAGTACTTGGGATGTGATCTGGGCCTTAACCCTAACCTAACCTTAGGGAGTAACCTTAGCCCTGATCCTGACCCTAATGTTACTGCTCACCCCAATCCCTGATGTCAGACCTGAGCCTAAACCCAGCCTTAGCTATGGCACTTGGACCTAACCTTAGGAAATAACCTCAGCCTTAATCGTAGAGTATAAATCAAATCCTAATCCTAACCTTAGAAATAACCTCGGCCATAATCCTAAATTTATATCAAACCCTAACTCTAACTGCAGGAAATAACCTAAGCCTTAATCCTAAACTTAGATCAAACCTTAACCTTAGGAAGTAACCTTGGCCTTAATCCTAAACTGTAAATCCTAAACCTGAACCCTACATCCTTGTTTTAAACCCCAACCATTAATCCTAATCTTAACCCTAACCCTGCACCCTTACTATAAACCTGAGACCTAAGTTTAACTCCCAACCTGTAATGTAACTGTACATCCTAAATCCTCACCCCTACATCCATGCCTTAAACCTCAATGATAATCCCAATCCTCTACCCAAGCCCTAATCCTTACCCCTAACACTAAACCCTGAGCCCCACCCTCATGCCAAGCCCAGACTGGTTTGTCATGAGTGTTATGGGTTGGGTTCTACCCTAATCCTAAACCCCACCCACAACCCAAACCCAAAGCCGAGGGGTGTTGGGTGATGGGATCAGACCTGGAGGCTGGAGAGGGGTGGGATTCCTGCCCGGGGGGTCTCACCGTGCCCCCCCAGATCTACGAGGGGGTGAACAGCCTGCTGGACAAACTGGGCGTGTGGTTCCACTTGGCCAACGGGACCTCCGACCTCAAGGAGATGGCCCAGACGGGTCTGCGTGTCCTCGTTGGGTACATCCTGCTGCAGGACCCCCAGGTGGGCCACCCTTCTCAGGGCTTGTGCTGGGATCCCAGCCCTTGGAATGGCCCCCTTCCATGTCCCGTGTCCCCCCAGCTGGGCCCATGGTGGGATCTCAGCCCTTGGAATGGCCCCCTTCCATGTCCCATGTCCCCCCAGCTGTTCTCCCAGTAGGATCCCAACCCTTGTGATGGCCCCATCCCATGTCTGTGTCCCCCCAGCTGGGCTCATGGTGGGATCCCAACCCTTATGGTGGCCCTGTCCCCTGTCACTCAGCTGGGCTCATGGTGGGATCTCAGCCCCTGGAATGGCCCCATCCCATGTCCATGTCCCCCCAGCTGATCTCCCAGTAGGATCCCAACCCTTGTGGTGTCCCCATCCTATGTCCTGTGTCCCCCCAGCTGATCTCCCAGTAGGATCCCAACCCTTGTGGTGTCCCCATCCTATGTCCTGTGTTCCCCCAGCTGGGCTCCTAGTGGGATCCCAACCCTTGGGGTGTCCCCCTCCCATGTCCATGTCCCCCCAGCTGCACTCCCTGGCGTACGTGAAGCTCCACAGCGTCCTGCAGACGTCCTCAGCTCCCAAGAAGGACGAGGCCTGTTACCTCCTGGGAAAGCTGGAGACGCCACTGCGGCGCTCGCTGGAGGCCAAGTCGGAGACGTTCTCCTGGCTGGTGCCCATCATCCGCACGCTCATGGATCAGTGCTACGAGACCCTGCAGCTGCAGCTCTTCCTGCCCTCACTGCCCCCCACCAACGGCAGCCCCACCTTCTATGAGGACTTCCAGCTCTTCTGCACCACCCCGGAGTGGAGGGGCTTCATTGAGAAGCACGTGGGTGTCATCGCTGGAGGAAGACCTGGGTGGTGGATGGTGGGTGTGAAGCCCTGGAAACGCCTCTTTTCTCATCCTGGTTGTCTCAGGTGCAGCCCACCATGGCCCAGTTTGAGATGGACACCTTCGCCAGGAGCCACGACCACATGTCCAATTTCTGGAACGCCTGTTACGATGCCATGATGAGCAGTTCCCAGCGGCGGGAGCAGGAGAAGGCGGCCAGCCGGAAGATGTTCCAGGTACCACCTGCTCCTCCCCACTGGGATGTCACGCTGGGGGTGTGCTCCTCATCCTGGGGGTGTCCTCCTTACCCCAAGGATGTCACCCAAGGAATGGCGTCCTCATCCTGGGGACATGCTCCTCACCCCAAGGATGTCATCCAGAGGATGTGCTCCTCATCCTGGGGACATGCTCCTCACCTCAAGGATGTCATCCAGGGGATGTGCTCCCCATCCTGGGGACATGCTCCTCACCCCAAGGATGTCATTCAGAGGATGTGCTCCTCATCCTGGGGACATGCTCCTCACCCCAAGGATGTCATCCAGGGGATGTGCTCCTCATCCTGGGGACATGCTCCTCACCCTTAGATTGTCACTCTGATGACCTGTTTCCCCATCCTGGGGACATGCTCCTCACCCTAAGGATGTCATCCAGGGGATGTGCTCCTTGTCCTGGGGACATTGTTCTGGGGATGTGTCACATCATCCCAGGGATGTGCTGCTCACCCCAAGCACGTCATCCTGGGGACATTCTCCTTGTCCTGGGGATGTCCTGCATGAATGTGCTCCTCACCTAGAGGATGTCTCCAAGCCCCAGCCCTGCTGTCACTTCACCTGGCACTCCCTTGGCAGGAGCTGGTGCTGGAGCCGGTGGCGAAGCGCTCCAAGGCGGAGAACGCGCGGCACACCAACGTTCTCAAGCAGGCCAACAACCACCACAGCACGGTGCTGAAGCAGTGGAGGTCCCTGTGCCGCCTCCTCACCTCGCCCCGCTCTGCCTGGGCTGACCGGTGAGGCCCTACCCGGTCCCCAGGGAGGGGTGGCATGGCTGGGGGTCCCGGGGCTGCCTCACCCCCCGTGCCCCCCAGGAACCCCCCAGAGGTTCGCTGGAAGCTGTCGAGCGCCGAGACCTACTCCAGGATGAGGCTGAAGCTGGTGCCCAACCTCAACTTCGACCAGCACCTGGAGGCCAGCGCCCTACGGGACAACCTGGGTGAGACTGGTGGCACTGGGGCACCCAGGAGTCCCCCCATGCCAGGGGACATGGGGTTGAGCTGGTTCGATTTGGGCACCCTTCACAGGACTTGTCCTCCAGCTCTGGGTGGGCTGGGGGACCTGCTGACCCCCTCCTCCTTTCAGGAGCTGACCACCTCCAAACCCCCGCCGAGTCCCTCCCGCTCGCCATGGCCAAGGAGGCCAAGGTGAGCGAGCTGGAGGACGACCAGCTGGCTGAGGAGGACCTCCCCGTGCTGGACACCCAGTGAGTGTCCCCCTGCCCTGCCACAGCACCGTCTCACCCCAGCTGGGGGTGTCACTGGGGTCTCCTCACCCCTCGGTGCCCCCCAGGGCAGAGCCCAAGGAGCAGAGCCAGCGGGAGAAGCTGGTGGTGTCGGAGGACTGCGAGCTCATCACCACAGTGGCTGTGGTACCCGGGCGCCTGGAGGTGACAACACAGCACATCTATTTCTACGACGGCAGCAGCGAGAAGGAGGAGACAGAGGGAGGTAACGGCGTGTGACCCCTGAGGGGGGTGAGGATCCCCCACCCAGCCCTTCTCCCCCATCACCCATGGGTGGTTTGAGGTTGGGCTTCTCCCCCAGCCCCATCCCTGCCCACCCATGTCCCCAGAGCTCATCACCCATAGGTGGTTTCGGGTGGGCTTCTCCCTCAATCCCGTCCCTGCCCACCCATGTCCCCAGAGCCCATCACCCATGGGTACTTTGGGGTGGGCTTCTCCCCCAGCCCCATCCCTGCCTTGGGAATGGGGCTCTGGGTGGGTGGTGATGCCGATCCTGGCAGGAATTGGCTATGACTTCAAGCGCCCCCTGTCCCACCTGCGTGAGGTCCACCTGCGCCGCTACAACCTGCGCCGCTCCGCCCTCGAGTTCTTCTTCATCGACCAAGCCAACTACTTCCTCAACTTCAAAAAGAAGGTGGGACACCCTTACCTCACCCCCAAGCCCCTCCCAGGCCCAAGACACTGCCCAAGCTCCGGTCCCTCCATGTCCTCCCTGTCCCCTCCAGGTGAGGAACAAGGTGTACTCATGCATCCTTGGCCTGCGGCCCCCCAACCAGATCTACTTTGGCAGCCGGTCACCCCAGGAGCTGCTGAAAGCCTCGGGGCTCACACAGGTACTGCCCCAGCCATGCCCATCCCCATGCCATGTGTCTCCTTCCCAGATGGAAAAAGGGAGGGTGACAGCATGGCATGGGGATGGCCATGGGACCCGGGGTGGCTGTGGGATGGGGATGGCCATGGGACCAGGGGTGGCTCTGGGATGGGGATGGCCGTGGGACCAGGGGTGGCCTTGGGATGGGGATGGCCATGGGACCAGAGGTAATGGTGAAACCAGGGATGGCCATGAAACTGGGGACACCTGGGGGATCAGGGACAGCTGTGGGACCAGGGATGGCCATGGGATGGAGATGGCCATGGAACTGGGGACAGCTGTGAAACCAGAGATGTTCTGGGACCAGTGATGGCCATGGGATAGTCACTGCCATGTGGTGGGGTGTCTGCCCTGACTGCTGCCCTTCCAAAGCCCAGCTCATCCCTCTCCCCTTGCTCCAGAAATGGGTCCTGCGGGAGATCTCCAACTTCGAGTACCTCATGCAGCTGAACACGATCGCGGGGCGCACCTACAATGACCTGTCCCAGTACCCCGTGGTGAGCCCCCTGTGCCCCCCACCACCCCCAGCGAGCCCCACGTGCCCCCCCAGCCTCACCCACCTGCCCCCCACCCAGTTCCCCTGGATCCTGCGGGACTACGTGTCGGAGACCCTCGACCTCTCCAACCCGGCCGTGTTCCGGGACCTGTCCAAGCCCATTGGGGTGGCCAATGAGCGGCACGCCCGGGACGTGAAGGAGAAGTGAGTACCCCAAAAACGAGGGGCAGGGGGTGTGGGGAGCACCTGGGTAGCTCACAGTGGACCCCACCTCAGGTATGAGAGCTTCGAGGACCCCACGGGCACCGTGGACAAGTTCCACTACGGCACCCACTACTCCAACGCGGCGGGAGTCATGCACTACCTGATCCGCACTGAGCCCTTCACCACCCTCCACATCCAGCTGCAGAGCGGCAGGTGGGCACCTGGGCATGGACCCCGGGGAGGGGACATCAGGGGGCACAAAGAGCCTCCAACCGGGTGTCCTGTGCCCCCAGGTTTGACTGCTCAGACCGGCAGTTCCACTCGGTGCCCGCGGCGTGGCAGGCCCGCATGGAGAACCCCGTGGATGTCAAGGAGCTCATCCCCGAGTTCTTCTACTTCCCAGAGTTCTTGGAGAACCAGAATGGTAAGAGGTGGCCGTGCCCACCCATGGGGGCACCTGGGGGTCCATGGCCCTCACTGAACTGAGGGGCTTGCTAAGAGATCCCTGAATGACCCCTGTTTAGATATAGTCCTTATCTATAAATGTCTATATATAATTTATATATTATTATCATAATATCACTATTTGTTATATTTATATTATTAATATATTGTTATACTATCAATTTTATATTATGTAGTATTATTTATATTGTTACGTGATATATATTATTATACAAAGTAGTATAAGATAATGTTAATATGTTATTAATATCATATCTCTTGTGTCTCAATATATTATTGTATTATTACGTATTATTATTTTGGGATTATTTCAGAGCAGTTTGGTTGCAGTGCAGAGCAGGGATGGAGCCATTTGGGTTGTTGTTATTACCTATAGAAACATAGGAATATAAATTAGTATCGAGTTGTCCCGGGAAGGGAAGGGAAGGGAAGGGCAGGGAAGGGAAGGGAGAGGAAGGGAAAGGAAGAGAAGGGAAGGGCAGGTCTCCCCACCTGGATCCATGGTGACACCTGACCATTGCAATGTCCACACTGGTTGTGGTTGAGGGCCCTGGGGGTGGGAAAGGCCACGGCACACGAAGTTCAGCGGGTTAAAATCCCTCCAGGTTCTGGTGGGAACAGCCCAGAAATGAGTCTGGGGGCACCTCGGAGGGCTTTGCTGGTTTGTGGCCCTTCTAAGACATGGCCAGTGTAGCTGAGCCAGTTGTGTCCCATCAGAAGGGATGGAAACCTTCAGTCCTTCCTGGGAATGTCCCCATGGAGGGGACAGTGTCACACCTGAGCCAGTGGGGTGAGGGAGGACACGGGCAGATAAAAAGCATCATCCCACCTCCCAGGAGCTGCTTCTTATCAGCCTCTTCCCTCCTCTGGCTCAAAAGCAGCTCCTTGCTGGGCAAAGGTGGGGTTGTGGTGGTCACTGAAGGTGGTGGAGATGGGGATGAGGGTGAGGGTGGAGATGGAGAAGGGGGTGGAGATAGAGAATAAGGAAGGGGCTGGAAGTGGAGATGGAGAATAAGGAAGATGAGGAAGGAGATGGAGATGTGGAAGGGGTGTTTTTGCAGATGGCTGGTTGTCTGAGCCATCAGCCATCACCACCCCAGTCTCTCACACTCCCCCCTGCCCGCAGGCTTCGACCTGGGCTGTCTCCAGCTCTCCAATGAGAAGGTTGGTGACGTGGTGCTGCCGCGCTGGGCGCGCTCCCGCGAGGACTTCATCCACCAGCACCGCAAGGCCCTGGTGAGATGGGGGGCTCATCCCCAAGGGGTGTGCCAGGGGGCTGGGGGGCGTTCCCACCCCCTGATGCCCCACCCTTGGCCAGGAGTCGGAGTATGTCTCAGCCCACCTCCACGAGTGGATTGACCTCATTTTTGGGTACAAACAGCGAGGCCCAGCCGCCGTGGAGGCCCTCAATGTTTTCTACTACTGCACCTACGAGGGTGAGCCGTGGGCAAGGGGGGTGGGGGGCACCTCCCAGGTGGCCCCCGTGACCATCCTCACCCCCAGGGGCTGTGGACCTGGATGCCATCGCCGACGAGACGCAGCGGAAGGCACTGGAGGGCATCATCAGCAACTTCGGGCAGACGCCCTGCCAGCTGCTCAAGGTAGCTCAGGTGCCCACCCCCAAAAGAGCCCCTTTTTGGGGAGTCACCCCCCTGTGATGGGCTCCGTGTCCCCCCAGGAGCCCCACCCCGCCCGGCTGTCGGCAGAGAGTGCTGCCCAGAGGCTGGCCCGCCTCGACACTCGCTCCCCCAATGTCTTCGAGCACCTGGACCAGCTCAAGTCCTTCTTTGTGGAGGTGAGGACCACCCTGAGGGTCCTCGGGCAGGACTGGGTGGGGTGGGGGCAGCCAGGGGGATGCCCAGCCACTCCTGTGTCCCCCCAGGGCATCAGCGACGGGGTGGCCCTGGTGCAGGCTGTGGTGCCCAAGAACCAGGCGCACTCCTTCATCACTCAGGGATCCCCGGACGTCCTGGTGAGTGGGGGCAAACTGGGGAGCTGGGGGAGGTTCTGCTGGTCCAGGGCAGGCCCAGGACCAAACCAGGAGGGCTGTGGTGGTGGTGGGAGTGCTGTCATCTCCACCTCCACCTCTGCCCAGGTCACCGTGAGCGCCAACGGCTTGTTGGGGACCCACAGCTGGCTGCCCTACGACAAGAACATCTCCAACTACTTCAGCTTCACCAAAGACCCCACCGTGTCCAACACCAAGTGAGTGCCCCGGGCTCGTGGTCCCCAGGGATGGTCCCTGGAGGTGCCACCACTCCAGCACCTCATCCCTCCCTGCCAGGACACAGCGGTTCTTGCAGGGCCCCTTTGCCCCCGGCGTGGACCTCAGCTCCCGCACGCTGGCCGTGTCTCCCGACGGGAAGCTGCTCTTCAGCGGGGGACACTGGGACAACAGCCTGAGGGTCACCTCGCTGGCCAAGGGCAAGGTGGTGGGGCACATCACCCGGCACATAGGTACGGGCGAGGGTGGGCAGGGGGGGCTGTGACACCCTCGTGGGGTTGGGAGGGTTGTGGAGGAGGGGACAGAGAGGGGTATCTCCCAGTGTGTCCATCTTCTGGGAATCCAGGTTCCATCTCAGGGCTGGAATGGGGTGGCAGCATCTCCACAACCCAGAACACGTCTTGGAGTGAAGTGAGGTTTAACAGCACCTCCACATCCCATAACATGTCTTGGAGTGGGGTTAGCAGTAATTCCATACCCCAAAACACCTCTTGGAATGGTATTAGCAGCAATTCCATACCCCAAAACACCTCTTGGAGGGGGATTAGGAGCAATTCCCCATCCCAAAATACATGATGGTGCCATCCCATGGAGTCAGGGTGCCGAGTGTGGTGGGATGGGACCTCATGGTGTCCCTCTGCATGTCCCAGATGTTGTCACCTGCCTGTCTCTTGACCTCTGTGGGATCTACCTCATTTCTGGGTCCCGGGACACCACCTGCATGGTGTGGCAGGTCCTGCAGCAGGTAAGGGGTCACCCAGGGGGGAGCTCACAGTGGGCACTGCCAGCAGGTCACTGATGTCCATGTCCCCAACGCCAGGGAGGGTTTTCCAGCGGCTTGGCTCCCAAACCTGTGCAGGTCCTGTATGGCCACGATGCCGAGGTGACGTGTGTGGCCATCAGCACCGAGCTGGACATGGCAGTGTCGGGCTCCAAGGTGAGCTGGGGGCACCAAGGGAGTGGGCCATGGGGGGTGTTACACCTCAGGTTTAGGGGGAGGTTGGTTAAGAAACAGCAGAATCCTCAGGGGGTTCAGTAACTGGCAACAATTAGAACATTGAGATAGGAGAAGGCACTTGGCAAACTTGGAAACATCCGAAGTGAGGCACATCACAAACTTCAGCTTAGCAAAGTCAAGCTTGGCCAACTTTAGCCTGTCCAGAACAAGACACTTCCTGAGGCCTTGACTGGAAGTTTTTAAGTCTGACTTATAATAGATTTCCAGAAGAAGTTGGGAGGAGAAAGAGAGAGAGAAAGGAAAAGGAGAGAGAAAGGTCAATAGTCACCATCTGTGGATCCAGCAGCGAGACTTGGTGCTTTCAGTTTTGATGTCAAAGTGATGGTTGTGGTCTTGGTCCATCAGAGGAGGGGGAAAGCCCCAAAACACAAACTTGAATGGGTTAAAATAAGCTCAGGTTCAGGTGGGAACACCCAGGTACCTCCTCTGGGGTAGGAGTTTCACACTGACTGAGGTGACACTGTGGGTCACGGGGTACTTTGGGGGGCTTTGATGGTTTGTGGCCCTTCTAAGACATGGCCAGTGTAGCTGAGCCAGTTGTGTCCCATCAGAAGGGATGGAAACCTTCAGTCCTTCCTGGGAATGTCCCCATGGAGGGGACAGTGTCACACCTGAGCCAGTGGGGTGAGGGAGGACACGGGCAGATAAAAAGCATCATCCCACCTCCCAGGAGCTGCTTCTTATCAGCCTCTTCCCTCCTCTGGCTCAAAAGCAGCTCCTTGCTGGGCAAAGGTGGGGTTGTGGTGGTCACTGAAGGTGGTGGAAATGGGGATGAGGGTGAAGGTGGAGATGGAGAAGGGGGTGGAGGTAGAGAATAAGGAAGGGGCTGGAAGTGGAGATGGGGAAGAGGGTGGAGGTGGAGATGGAGATGTGGAAGGGGTGTTTTTGCAAATGGCCCCTGGTTTGAGCCATCAGCCACAATTGCTGCAGCCTCTCCATGGGGCAGTGTCCCCGTGGTGACCCCATGTGTCCCCTCCCTCCCACAGGATGGCACCATCATCACCCACACCGTGCGCCGGGGGCTCTTCATCCGCTCGCTGCGGCCGCCGGGCGAGAGCTGCCCGCCTGCCATGCTGTGCCACCTGGCCGTGGGCCCCGAGGGGCAGCTGGTGGCCCAAAGTGCCACAGGCCAGCGGCCCTGCCTGAAGGTACAGCCCAGGGTCCCCAGGGTGGCCTCCTGGTGGCCACCAGGGTCCCCACCCTCTGCCTCTTCCAGGCCAGGTTTGCACTGCACCTGTACTCCGTGAACGGGAAGCTCCTGGCGTCCGTCCCGCTGGAGCAGGAGGTGACAGCCATGTGTCTCACCGAGGACTTCGTGGTGCTGGGGACCACCCAGTGCGGCCTGGAGATCAGGGACCTCCAGAGGTGTGTGGGCAGGGGGGTGGGGGTGAGGGTCTGGCAGAGGATGTGGATGGAGGGAGGGAGTGGAATGAAAAGTGGATGAAACAGAAAGGGATTGAGGATGTGGATGGAAAAGTTCATAAGGATCTGGAAGGAGATGGGGATGGCAAAGAGGATGTGGATGCAGAAGGGGATGGGAATGGAGAAGTGGATGAGGATCTGGGAGGGGGATGGAGAAGAGGATGTGGGTGGAGGAAGGGATGTGGGTGAAGAAGTGAATGTGGATCTGGAAGGAGACGAGGATGAAGATGGGGATGGGAGGGATCCCCGTTGTCCCTCCCTGACCCCACCCCTCAGGATGTCCAGGGGTCCCATCCCACCCCTCGTCTCTCCAGCCTCAAGGCAGCTGTGCCCCCCATGCCCATGAGGGTGCCCGTGCACAGCGTGTCCGTCACCAAGGAGAAGAGTCACATCCTGGTGGGGCTGGAGGATGGAAAGCTCATCGTAGTGGGCGCTGGGCAGCCCGCAGAGGTGAGCAGGACCCCACATAGATGGGTGGGAGGGGGAGCTTGGTGTCCATGGGGTGCTCCCGAGCTGGGGACATCCCCATGGCCTCTCCTGAGCTGAGGGACACAGGTGTGGGGTGGGGAAGGGGATGTGGAACAGGGATGGGGATGGGAGGGGAAGATGGAGAGGGAGAGTGGGAAGGGGATGGAGGTGGAGTGAAGGTGGAGATGGAGGTGAGCATTGGGAGGGAGGCGAAGGTGGAGAGAGGAAAGGGGATGGAGGTGGAAATGGAGGTAGAGATAGGGAAGGGGATGGAGGTGGAGAGGCAGATGAGGATGGGGGTCAAGAGGATGTGGGTGGAGACGGGGCTGAGGATGGGGATGAAGAAGAGGATGAGGATAGATGAAGGATTTGGGACTGGAGAAGGGGATGGAGGGCTAAAGGATTTGGGGCT
>JAWWEE010000074.1:964743-978917 GCA_035221455.1 Xenops minutus | reverse complement strand
AGTGCCCAGCCCTGGAGGTGCCCAAGGCAGGACTGGCCGTGGCACTCAGAGCTCTGGGCTGGGGGACAGGGTGGGCACTGGGCACAGGGTGGGCTCTGGGGGCTGGGAGGGCTTTTCCAGCCTTTCGGGGATGGGGTAGCCATAGCTCGTCTGGTTCCAATGACCTGGATTTTAAAATGACCTGGATTTTAAGGAATCCATCCCATCCACAATCCCCCAGAGCTGAGTAGTGTGCCCAGGTGCCTGGAGAGCAGGGACAAAGCTCTGGGGGAGCAGCTCTGGGTTTGAGGTCAGTGAGATTGAGGGTTTGAATCCATTCCATGGGAGAAACTGAGTCTGACCCTGACCTGACTCCAAAGCCAGAGCTCCAAGGGGAGTTGGAGCTGCCCCGTGTGTCAGGAATGAGGAGAGCAGGGACTGAATGTACAGAATTCCACACCTGAGGCTCCCTCAGAGCAAGCTCAACATGTCTAAAGTTGGGATGGGTCCCACCTATCCCAAAAACACTCACAGCAGTCAGACTCAGAATGGTTTGGGCTGGAAGGGAGCTTAAGGATCATCCAGTTTCACCCCTGCCGTGGGCTGGGACACCTCCCACCATCCCAAGCCCTCTCTGAACTGCCCAGAACCTTCTTGTAAAATCATCTTTAAGAAAGGAAGTTACAGATGGCTTTTGCCATGCAATCCCAAATCTTTTAGGGAAAACTGAAACATTCCAGTCCCACTTTACACCATCAATAGCTGCAGCTCCCTGTGCTTTAGCACAGAATACACAGCAAAGGCAACAACTCTCAGGTCTGGCTTATGAAACCCAGCTGAGGAATCTGAAACAACCACAGGAGCAAATTCCTTCCAGTAATTAAGGATGTGCCTGGGGGCAGAAGTTCCAGGGCTGGAGCTCCGAGGTACCTGAGTTTGTTTCCATGGACATTTGGCATAAATTTGTACTTCAAAAAAAACACAAGGAAAATAAAATCCTCATGGCCCTGAGCTGCTGAAACCCTTCTCCATGGAAAGGGCTCTCCAGCCCTGGCACAGGCTGGACTTCCCATTCCCAGAGGGACCGAAAAGCCCTGTGGATGTGGCACTTGGGGACATGGTCAGTGGTGGCCTTGGCAGTGCTGGGGAAGGGTTGGACTCGACCTTAAAGGGCTTTTCCCACCTCAGAGGTTCCAGGAAAGCTCCACATCCCCGGGAATGACTGACCTCCAGCTGCAGCTTCAGGTTGTTGGCGGTGCTGCCTCTGCCATCGCCCAGCTCCGTCATCCAAATCCAGAGCAGGGACAGGCCGTGGCACTCCAGGAACGACTTCAGGCACGACTGGGAGTGCGTGTTCTGCACGAGCCAGAGGGATGGAGAGTCCATGGGAATGTCAGGGACTCCCAGGGAAAAGCCCTTCCATGGGATAACATCACGAACTGCTCCACTGGGATCATGGAACCACTGGGGAGCCAGAACTCAGCACATGGGCAGGTCTAACTGGGATCATGGAACCCACTGGGGAGCCAGAACTCAGTACATGGGCAGGTCTAACTGGGATCATGGAACCCACTAGGGAGCCAGAACTCAGGACATGGGCAGGTCTAACTGGGATCATGGAACCCACTGGGGAGCCAGAACTCAGCACATGGGCAGGTCTAACTGGGATCATGGAACCCACTGGGGAGCCAGAACTCGGCACTGGGGCAGGTCCAGCCTGATTTAGGTGGCCAGAACTGCTGGATTCGGGGCAGGAACACAAACAGCAGGACCACTGTGACCATTATCCGGGGAACAAACCTCCAGGCTAATGGATAATGGAGCGGCTGGGCTGGGCTTGGGATGCAGGACCAAGGGCAAGCCCCCCTCCCAGCTTCCCCCTCCCTCCCTTTGCAGGGCTGTGGCTTTCCCAGCACACGGATCCCTGCCCCTCCCAGGCTGCCCCTCACCTGGATGAGCTTGAGGCAGGTGAGTTTCTGCTCCAGGGTCTCGATGCGCACCATGAGGCGGGACAGGCTCAGCACCTGGTTTTTGTCAGACAGCCCCTCTCCGTTCTCCAGCAGCGCCTCCAGCTCCCCATCCACCTGCCCGGGGCAAAGGGACCCCCCATGGGATGGAATTCCTGCCTCCAAATCCCACCCCACCCTGGCAATGGCACAGCTGGGCTCAACAAATCCAGCACCACCTGCAGGGAATTCCAGGGGGTTGCAGCAAAATATCCCAAAAATGAGTTTAGCTTTTTATGCAGAAAAACAGATTTGCACTGAGGAATTCTCCTTAAAGGCAGATCAAATTTCCTTCCTCCCAACCTTTGGGAATGGCATGAACTCTTTATAAATTATCCTTAATTGTAGGTCAAATTCACTTCTTTATAAGCTGTAGAAATGCTTTATAAATTACCTTTAACTGCAACTCAAATTCACTTCTTTCTAATCCTTAGGAATTGTATAAATTACCTTTAAGTGCAGCTCAAATTCACTTCTTTCTAATCTTCAGGAATTGTGTAAATTCATTACAAATTACCTTTAACTGCAGCTCAGATTCACTTCTTTCTAATTCTTAGGAATTGTATGAATTCCTTACAAATTATCTTTAATTGCAAATAAAATCTACTTCTTTATAACCTCTGTTAATTGTGTAAATTCTTTCTGAATCTATATTAATTTATAGATAATCTAGATTAGATTTATAATCTTCAGAACCAGAGGAAAATCCCTTTCCATGTGGGCATTTTTCATTATTTAATCCCTAACTGGTGTTTTAAAACAACTTCTCTTTACATAATAATATATGTTTATATTTATTTATAGTATATTTATGTGTTATGCTTGTGCTATATTTATCTATTACATTTATATATTTACATATTAAAATTAAATGTAATAATAATAGTAATAATTTATTTCTTGGTTTCCCTCCCTCCCTGATCCAGTAAATAAAACCAAAACTGTCCATTTAAATGGAGTTTCTCCCAAGGAACTGGGAATGAGCCTCTTCCATGGGAGCAGAGCTTGGCATGTCCAAGGACAGAGGAACAACAACTCAGAGCAATTAAAGAAGGTCCTTGCAGGAGTTTCCACCCCAAACCCCTTTGCAGTGCTTTGCTCTGGACTCTCCAGTTTTCCCACACCAAGGGAACCCATCCCTGCAATTCCACATGTGGCCAAAGGAATTAGAGACTCAAATTCCACCTGGAAATGGCAAAATTCTGCCCTTTCAGCTGCCAGGTTTCAGGGAATGCCCTGAATCCTGAAGCCAACGTTGTTCATCCTTCACTGGCGCTTAAAAACCATGGAAAACAAAGCAAAGTTTTAAAACCATGTGGAATTTTGCAGATTTTAGTTATGGATGAGCAGATCCTGGACCTGTGGAAGCCTCTCTCCACTGGGACTTTGGGATAAATAACCCAGTGAAAGGAAATATGGATTTCACTAAAGAGCGAAGAAAACCTCCAAGTTTATGGATTTAACTCCCCAAGTTTATGGATTAACTGAAGATCCAAGAAAACCTCCAAGTTTATGGATTCAACTAAAGACCCAAGAAAACCTCCTAGTTCATGGATTCAACTAAAGACCCAAGAAAATCTCCAAGTTTATGGATTCAACTAAAGACCCATGAAAACCTCCTAGTTTATGGATTTAACTAAAGACTCAAGAAAACCTCCAAGTTTATGGATTCAACTAAAGATCCATTAAAACCTCCGAGTTTACAGCTTTAACTCTCCATGTTTATGGATTTCACTAACGACCCAAGAAAACCTCCAAGTATTGAGGAGCCTCATGCAATAAAACCCTCAAATTTGGAAAAGACTTCCAAGATCCTCCAGCCCAAGCTCTGCTGGCACATCCATGGAGAAGCCTGACCCCTGAGACCCTCAGGAGTCCTGTCTGCCCAGGGAAGAGGCGACAGGACGGGAGCAAATGGCCTCTACATTGGACAATGGGCAAATCCCTCCTGGAAAGGGCTGTCCAGAAGGGCCTCCCCACTCCTGGTGGGATTTACCAGCCTTGTGGACGTGGCACTTGGGGACAGGCTGGACTGGATGATCTGGGAGGGCTTCCCAAGCCCAGCAGCCCCAGGAGAGGGCGACTCACCGAGTCCTTTTTGCGGGAGCGCTCCTTCTTCATCTTGCCTCCAGCGGCGCGGATGCTCACCCTGTTCTCACCACCCAGGAAGCCCCGGCAGTTGGAGGAGCCACAGAAACATTTCTGGGCCTCTTTGCTGGGGAGACACAAAACCCTCTTCAGTCCCAGCCCAGTTCCAGCCCCAGATGGTTTTCCACCCGTGTTTCAGTGAGAAATGGGGATGGCTGCATGGAAGAGCCTCTCAGGCCACTGGGAAGTCAAATCCAGCCTTAATTCCTTATGTAATTCCCGTGATCCCGTGTTTTCCCAGCTGGGAAACAAAGCCTGGGGCACCTCCAGGCCAAGGTCCAAGAACAGAAAGGAAAAGGTGGAGCTGGTGGGTCTGAAAACTTCTTATCCCACATGGACATCAACATGTTCCTTTTCCCAAGGAATCTATAACCAGGATTGTGTATCCAGGGAAAAGGCTTCCATTTTGGAGCATTTTGTAGCTCAGAACTCCATAAAATACAGAGGGTAAAGAATGAGCTGAGGATTCAGGGAAGCAGCAACATTCACATGGAATTCTTTTGACATGGATATACAGCCATGGATAATAAATATAGTAAGTATAAACAGAATTAAATTAATTAGATAAATATAAAATATATTAACTATAAATTAATCATTATAAATCTAAATTTGAAAGTTCTCGTCAGGCAATATTTCTCCCAAACTTCTGCAATTCCTGCTTGGAATAACCACCCATTTTAAACTACATTCCACAACTCCTTGGGAGAAGAGAATCCCCTGGAGGAACAGCACAAGAAGAAAGAACAAGGGAAGCTCAACTCCAGGATCCTCCAGGAAGGAGGAATCATTTTAAAAGGCAACTAAAAATTCCTTTCTGATTTTCCTCCTTCCAGGAAGAGCCTGAAGGAGGATCCAGAGGGAAAAGGAAGGGATGATCCTTAAGTTTTGCTCCACCATACAGCTGGAAAAACAGCCAAGCAGGACTATTAGGCTCAGGTTTAGGCAAATCCCAGGCCAGGAAAAGGGGATGTGTTATCCCAGAGGGTTTTACAGCTCCTCAGGCATTGGCAAACCACCAGACAGGACTGGGAGAGGGAAAAGAGGAACTCCTGAGGAACACTGCAGAGTCTGGAGCTTGGCTGGCTGTGGGAGCAGCAGGGCAGGGAACTCCCTGGGAATGGCCCCGGGGCAGGCTCGTACCCGTATCTCTGGAACTGGTAATCGAAGGTGAGCTCCGAGCCCGACGGCACCAGCTTGGTGGTGAAAAACCCCACGCGGAGCTGCCCGTTCACGGTCCACTGTGGAGAAAGGGGGTCACCAGAGTCAGCACAGCCCACAGAGCAGGGGCTGCTCCCCGCTGCCCACCCCATCCCTGCCACAGCACCGCTCCCAGGGATCCCAAAATCCAGGGGTGGGAAGGGCAGGGGGAACGGGGAGCCCCGGGCTGTGATCCCAGGCTTTACCTTCTGGGTCTCACAGTTGGGCTCACAGCTGTGGTTCATGAAGCGCGAGCAGTTCCCTTTCTGCGTGGCATCGATTATCTGGGGAGGGAGAAGGAATCCAGGGAAACAGGCTCATTCCCGGGAAAAGGAAGTGCAACAGCTACAAACACACCCCATGGAGGGCCAATCACTTTGGGCTGCTCTTTACTTGGGCTGGACAATGGGGTTTATTAGGATTTTATTCGGGGTTAATGCCCCCCAAAAGGAGCACTGAGGAATATGGTTCTTAGTTAGCCTTGCAGAGTTCTCCAAGTGGATGGCAATGCCAGATTTTGAACATTCCTGACCCCTGGAGATGCAGCATAAGAGATTTTGGGAAGATTTTTGCCACATCCATCGTACTCCAAGGGAAAAGTCATGTCCTGGATTGCTCCCAGCTACAAAAACCCCCACAGGTTCATTTCATGACTGGAAATGCCCCTTTGGGTCCTCTGTTATCACAGAATGAACCCAAAATTGCTTATTGGGGGAAAAAAGAGGAAAAATGGGGAAAAAAGAGGAAAAAAACAGGAGGAGGGAAAAGGAAAAGAGGAAATAACAGTGAGGAAAAAAAAACAGGGAAAAGAGGAAAAAAACCAGGGGAAAAAAGACATGGAAAAAAAGAGCATTTTTAGCTCCTTTAGTCCCAAAGTGCCCAGACCCAAAAAGTCCTGCCAAGCAGAACATGAGACTAAATTCCTGCTCTTCCACACTGTTCTCAGCCAGGGAGGGCCCAAGGAGCAGCTCCACATCCCCCAGAGCTGAAGTGATGACAAATAATTAGGAATATCCTATCCATAAATATTTCAATGACAATCCTGCCCCAAGGGACTTTGGCACCCAAAAATATCCCAATCTAACAGGGTTAAATGGAAGAGGAAATGTGGTTTCTTAGTGGACTTGGGCACCCAAGAAGGCTGGGCTGGGCTTGGAGCATCTCCCTAAGTTCCATCCTTTCCTTTGGAATGACCATTAGTCCTCCCTAAGGACACTGGGATAAAGCTGAGCTGCTGGAATATTGTTGGATCAGGTTAGAACTGAGCAATGGGTTAAGAAAATAAGGCATAGGAAATTCCTTTCCTTAGGAAAACATGTCTAATGGATTTAGGATGTGGCTCCTTGGATCCCAAGGAGGTGGTGCTGTCCCTAAAGCCCAGGAAGACTCTCCCAAGGCCAAGCCCAGCAACCCCTGTCTCACCTCATCGTTCTTCAGGGCCATGAAATAGTAGTGGATGTTCTTGTTCCGGGCATATTCCTTCACCCGAGCCTTGAATTCCTTGTGATCCAGCACTTCTCCACAGTATTCCAGGACAAAAGTGTTGCTGCAAGAGGGAAAACCACGGCTTTGGTAGGGAAGAAACACCCATAAATACAAAATAGCCAACAGAGAATGGACCCGAGGGGGGCATGTGCTCCTCTGACACCATGGAGAAGGACAGGGAGGGTGGAGACAGATCAATCCCATGGCAATTCCATGGCAAGACTGCTGGAAAACTGTGAAGAGCAACACTGGAGTGGGAGATCAAAGAGGTGGATGATGAAGGAGGACACCCAGCAGGGACAAGTTGAAGCTGGAAGAACCTCAGCAAACCTTCTGCCAGTGGACCCAAGAACCCCCAGGCCACGCTTGTCCCTCCAGGAGGGAGCAAAGGGGCGGGAAGCGGCGGCGGGAAGCGCTTACGATGGCAGGTCTTTGGCAGCTCGGAGGCCCCAGCCCTTCTTCTCGGTGAGGATCACCTCCACATCCGCGTGCTGCTTCTTCTGGAAGCGCCGGTTGGAGCAGTAGTCGCCGTTGGGGCAGCGGGAAGAGCTGTGGGAAGGAAGGGCAGCAAGTCAATTCCCAGCGGGACAACGGCGACAACAGGAATGGCTCAGATGGGAAACAGATCCCCAGGAATCGTCATGAATTCCCGGTGAAAGCTTGGAATGTGTTCTGCTGTAAAAAGCAGGACCAGGGGCGTGTCAATTCAAATGGAGGTAATTCGTTTCTGGAATTTTTGGAATGCTCATCCCACTGTACTTCCACGTCAGACCATCAAAATGGGATGAACTGGGATCTTCTTCCCCTGTTTTGGGGGTTCCTCCTCCAAGATATTCCCTGTTAGGGCTATGAGATAAAAACAAAGGGTGGGATTCTGGAACGCAATTCCAACCCTTCCCCCCTAGCTGGTGACAATCCTCATGCCCAGGAGGAATCCCACCAAACTCCTCTTCCTGGCCTCCAGCCCCCATGGAGCACCAACCCTTCCAGGAGGGAAGAGGAGCCAACAGCCACAGGCTGGGGAGGCTCTGGGAAGAAGAGACGCCGGAGACTGGGAGGCCTGAACTCCTGCAGGTCATCTCAAGACTGAAATCATGGAGCCATGGAATGCTTGGGGTTGGAAGGGACTTCAAGGACCATCCAGCTCCAACCCCCTGCCACAGACAGGGACACCTTCAACTAGCCCAGGTTGTCCACTGGCCTTGGACACTCCCAGGGACGGGACACCCACAGCTCCTCTGGGCAGTGCTGGGCCACCTCCAATGGTCACTCCACGCCAGCAGTGCCACTTCCCAGGGATTCCTGGCTCACTGCAGGGATTCCCAGCCCACACAACCCCCTCACCACTCGATCATGAGCAGGCGGTTGAGACAATCCTCTCCACAGGCCACCTCGCCCTGCGCCCGCTCCTCCTTGGACAGGGGCGGGCACTCGCACAGCATCCGCTTGATGTCCCGGTGGGATTTGTTCTTCTTCCTACAGAAGGCAAGTCACGGGAAGCCAAGGTGAGACAGCAGCCAGGGGGGGAAATTCCTCCTCGGTCCTTACTGGAGGACATGAATTTCTCCTCCAGCAAGGGGATGATGACCTTGGGATAACCACAGAAGGTACAGGGGTAACCGAGGACACTCGGCTTGTTTTGATGGGCAGGTGAGACCTTGGGGGTCACAAAAGATGATTTCCCAAAAGGAACTGCCAGGATATTTAACTTTTTCCCCCTCTCCTCAATGCCCACAGTTATTTGGAGCTCTGTTTTTAAATGGTTTTTAAATGGTTTTAATAAAGGGAATTGGAGGGGGTTTAGTGACTTCAACCTGTTTTGTGATGAAACAGAGGAAATGAGAGTTACAAGAAAAGTAGGGCATGAAAGGCACCCCCTAATTAATATTTTAGTTCCATGAGCTGATCTGGGAATGCTTTGGAGCGTGGATCCCAGAAAAGCTAAAAAAGGATTTAAAAAAAAATAGTGGGATTTCAAATTACGGCTCTTAAGAGTCCAAAAAACTCATCTGAGGTGACAAAAAATGCCACGGAAGGAACAAAACCCTCTGGAAAGAGGTGCTGTGTTTCCAAGCGCTTTCCCACACCAGGACAGAACTCCCTGTGCCATCAGAGAGGGAGTTGGTGTTGGGGACACTGACCAGGCAGGATGTGAATGAAACAATCCATCAACCCACCGACCTTCCGCTCACACCCTCCCGTTTCCCAACGCTCCCCGTCACCTGGGAATGTCTGTGCCCAACTGGGGGATCCTCCTTAGGAGAACTGGCCCAGTGTTGCCACCTCTACATCTGCCAGATGTAGGGAAGGCAAATTCCCTCCTCCTCCCTCCAAATTATGCCAACTTGGCCACAAAAAAAACAACTACCATGGAAACAAGTGGAAGTTAAAATCCCAAAACTGCTCCAGGAAGAAACCCAAGGATGAAAGAACCCATTACCTCTCGGTCAGGTAGACGTTCTCCTCGATGAGGTCAAAGTAGCACGGCATCTTCCCCTGCTTGGCAAACTCCTTCCAGCGCTGGGGGTCTCGGAAGTCGTCCATGATGCACGGCCGGCCCACCATGGAGGAATCCTGCGGCGCCGGCTCCGCCTGCTCCGCCTCCACCTTCCCCTTCCTCTTCTCCCGCGAGTCCACGTCGCTCTCCGAGTCGCTCTCCACCTCCGGCCGCCTTTTCTTCGGCGGCCCTCGTTCCTTGGCATCGTTCTTTTCCAGCGCCTTCCCCTCCTCCTTCTTCTCGGCGCCGGGCCCCGGCTCCTTGGTGGAATTGCTGCTGATCTCGTGTGCCTGCACCGAGCCTTTGTCCTTCTGCGCGCCCAGCTCGGACTTGCTGGAGGGGCTGGGAAAGCGCGGCTTGCACTCGCCATCCCACCGGTCGTCCTCTTCGTACTCCTCGTGGTCTTCCGTCAGGGAATCCGGCACTTGCCCCTGGATCCGCTCGTAGCTGACCACGGAGGGTCTGCTGGCAGACCTCGCGTCCCAGTAACCGTTGCCTTGCCAGTAATTCTGGGAGGCGCCGTAGGCTCCGGAGCCCGGCTGGTAAACGTACCCCGAGTACATCCCGAAGCTGCTGTCCGGCTGCTGGTACGTGCTGCTGGGCTTCTCCGTCTGGGGGAAGTCCCAGCCCAGGGCACTCATCTCCTCTGGTGTGTGGAAACCATCCAGCCTGGAATAGTCGCCGAGGCCAGACTGGTTGAGCCCGCCCTGCCCCTGCCGACTGTCCGGCTTGGAGGAGCTCATCTGGTGCCGGGACGCGTCGGTGCCTTCAAAACTCTCCGGGTGACAAAAGGGCTGCTCATCCGGCCGGCCCACGGGCCTTCCCATGGCCACCATCTCCGCCAGCATCATCCTCTCCTCGGCGCCGGCTTTGCCACGGGAATCCGCCGTCAGATCCGCCTGGCTCGTGCTGTCCACGCCGTCGCTCTGCGCCTGGCACGGGTCCGCCCGCAGCTCCTCCGCCTCCATCCTGCTCAGCTCCGTGGAAGTCGCCGGGCTCTTCTCCATCCCTCTGGGAGAAGTCCTGCTCTCCACCTGGGAGCCGCCCTTGCTCTCCGACCTCTCCTCGTAGTAGGGCCGGCTGGGCTCGGGCCGCTCATCATCCCAGTGGTCGGAGAAGCGCCGGTTGCCTTGGCTGCCCCGGGAGGAGCACAGGCTGTTCTCCTCCATGGCTATGGTGGAGTTCTTGGGAACCACCACGACGGATTGCAGCCGCTTCCGCGGTGTGCCGTCGTCGGAATCCGAGTCGTCCGTGTCGCTGTCGTCGCTGCCGCCCTCGCTGTCGCTCTCGCCCGTGTCGGAGTAATCGTCGTGCCCAGCGGGAATGAATTCCATGGCGTTGCCACTGCTGTCACACGTCGGGGCCTGAGTCAGCGTCTCCGTGTCCTCTGCCGTGATGACGACATCGGAAGAGGGATACAGGACGTCTGGAACAGCCGAAGCCACCAAGGGCTCGTTTCCCTCGTCCCTCTCGGCCGACACGCCGGGACTCTGAACCCTCAGCTCCTCCAGTTCAGCTCCCTCCGTGGAAACGGTGCTTTCCTCCACGACCTGCCTGCTGCGCTGCTCCAGCGGCACTTCCGAATAGTAGGAATGTTCATCTTGGAACGCCTGCTTGCTTTTGGATGAACCAATGTCAACGTGCTGAGCATCGGACTCCAGCACCTCTTCAGCTTCCGAATGCTGGAGCAGCTCCTGGTGCCCAGGCGGCGGCACGTCCCATTTGGAAGAGACACCTTCCTCCGGCACGGGATGGTCCGACACGAGGCACTGGGAACAGCCATCCTGGGAGGAATCCCTGCTCGAGCTCTCCACTGCCAGGCTCACTTTATGGGAAGGATGGCCATGCTCATCCTCGCAGGCAGACCTGGAAAGGGGATCCTCGGCACTCTCGTAGCCACACGTGACCGTCTGTGGCTCCACCTGCACGTCCAGAAAAGCCTCGGATGGAACTTTCAAATCCGCTGGTTCCGCTTCAATCTCCACTTCTGAGTGGTACAAACCAGGGGCGGTATCGTCGGAAATGTAGCAAAAAACGGGTTCTTTGGTTTTGTCACACGGCTCCGCCTCATCATCCACCCTCCCAAGGGCAGGTCTAGTGGCATCTACATTCACGACGGGGAAATGGGCAGCCTCCTCTTCCTCCTGCTGCTGTGGCGGCACCGGAGCCTCCCCCTCCTGGAACAGGCTGTTGCACTCGCTGGACTGCACCCGGGAATCATCCGGCTCCTGCTCCTGGGACACATCTGCACTCTCAAACCCATTGGATGGCAACGGATGCGACAGGCTCGTCTTCACGACAGGCGATGCTTCCGACTGGCACGGGCCGTCGTCAGAGGATGCAGGAATGTCCTCTGCTTTGGAGGCACTGGAAGTTGCCAGAACGTCATCGTGACCCTCTGGGGAGCCATTGACGCTCAATTCCATGGGGAAACATGTTCTTAACAGATCGTGCTTTACCTTTAGTGACGGCTCGGGTTCCTTAACACTGTCGTGGCATTCGCTTCCTGCGGGTTCCCCGCATTTCGGGTCGGCAAAACCCGCTGTCGACTCGTCCGCCTTCAGCAAAGCGGGCGACTCACTGGGCTGATCTAACGGAGAAAGTGTCTTTTCCCTTTCCGGCCTTTTGGCAATGGACACCCTGATCTCATTGCTCTTCGGACACGCGCTCTCTGAATCTAGAGAATTACACTGCGGCTTCGTTTCCTCGAGCGATTCTGTACAACAGAAAGAACTCTTAAATTTATCAGGCTTTGGCGCGGGGGTCTTGGAAGGGGTGGCTTTATAGCGGGAGGAATTCACATTACTGTCGGGCTTGGAATGGGAGGACCCCTTCCGATAGCCCAGTTCATCGAGGGGAGAGCACCTTTTGGATACTTCACTTTCGGAAGTCCGTTTGGAATCTCGATCCGCTTTCGACGAGGACCTTCCTCTCCTCTCCACGTCGGCGTGAGACGACTCCGCTTTGCTGTCCCTGTCCGACTTGGAGTACGAAGACCTCGAGTCTCTGTAGGAGGAGGAGGAGTGGGAGGACGTCCGCCGGGAGTCGCTCGACCTGGAATGTGTCCTCCTGTACTCGTCCTCCGAGTCGGAGCTCTCCCGCGCCCTGTCCGCGTAGGAGCGGGAATACCTGGACCTCTCCCTGTACGGGGAGCTCCGGTGGTACCGCCGCTCGGACTCGTAGTAATGCGAGCGCTCCGACCTCGAGTAGGAGGAGCTGGTGCGGGAGCTGCGCTCGGAGCGGGAGCGGGAATGGGAGCGGCTCCGCCTCCTGTCCCTGTCGGAGCGCGAGCGGGAGGACGAGTACCGCGAGTCTCGCTCCGACTTCGAGTAGCTCGAGTACTTCTCGTCCCTGTCCGACCTGGAGCGCGATGACGACTTCCCCGGGTCGTCTCCTCGCAGGGACGCCGAGCTCCGCCTGGCATCTCGCTCCTTCTCCGTGCTGGAGACCTTCAGCTCGTGCGAGCGCTGGCTGGACGAGGTCCTCACCGAATCCTCGTCGGACTCGGAGCCCTGCGGCGCGCCGTCGGACTGGGAGAACTTCCTCTTTGCGCTCTGCCTGCGGGGGCACGCAGGAGCGCCCTTGGAGCCGTCGGAAACCTCCTCCTCTTTCCCAATATGGGAATCTTCCTTCTGCGGAGTCATTTCCGGCTGCTCGGGCGCGCTCTGGGCGACACGTTCCTCTGCTCCGCGCGCTCCCGCGTCCTGCCTGGCCTCGGGCTCCGAGGCCTCCTTGGGCGCCATGTGGCTCGGCTCCTTCGGCGCCGGGACTTCGGCTTCCACGGGTGGGGACAGCAGCAGGGTGGACATGGGCGTCACCGCGGGCTGTGGCAGTGCCGTGGCCACGGGGGCCGGTGCCGGCGGTGGAGGGGGAGGCGGCGGAGGCGGCGGCGTGGGCGGGAATTCCACGGCCAAGGCCACCGGCTCCGCTCCCGGTGGCGGCTGCACCGGTGCCGGAGCCGGCATTGGCTTCGCTGTGACACTCAGCAAGTGTTTTTTAAAATGAATCTTCCCCAGCTCTACCTTCGGTTTCGGAGGCGAAGATTCCTCGGCTGAACCGGCGGCGTCGCCCAGGTCCATTTTGGTTTTGGGGTTAAAATCGGCAGGAAGGGGAACCGCTGGAGGGGCGGGAGCTTCATTTTGTTTCTCGTTTCCGAGTCCACTCAGGAATCGATTGGGTAAAGTTTTCTTGGTTAAACTGAAGCTAAAAGACACTTTTTGCCTTCCCTGCTCCTCAAGGTTGACCTTGGTCTTGGTGCCTTTGGGCAAGAAGCGACTCGAAGCGACGCCTTTGAACACGGGGCCTTTGATAAAACCAGCTCGCGGCACCGTCTCGGGTTTGCCCTGCGGGAGGAACACGAGATGAACTTGGAGGAATTGGGGGTTTGGGGTTTTAACAGTATTTTCTTTCACCTGCTGAATTTTTCATGGTGATCAAAGAGAAATGGACACCCTGGCTCTGCCTTGGGCACCCGGAGCTGTCCTGCACAAAATCAATTCCTCAGGCACTTCCCATTTGGAACAAAACCTCCCCTGGGCTTTGGGCTGAGGCTTTTGAACCGACTCATGAACAACCAGACTGGAAGCCCTTCGACCATTTAATTCTCACTTTTGGGAAAAAGAGATGGAGTTCAACATGCCAAGTCAACTGGGGCCAAAATGCTGCCTTGCTGTGCTGTCTCTGCACTACCAGCCTACGAAATATCCCAATTTTTAAGCTTTAGATACGTTTGTTTCCACATTTCAGGAGATTCCACCTGGATGCAGCTTCCCAGTACAGGAAAAGGCTCCAGGGACACCTGAGAGCCCCTTGCAGGGCCTGAAGGGGCTCCAGGAGAGCTGGAGAGGGACTGGGGACAA
>JAWWEE010000074.1:870062-881089 GCA_035221455.1 Xenops minutus | reverse complement strand
AGTGACAGGGAGGTGAGGCAGGCACAGCCCCAGTGCCATCAGCTCTGTGTCCCCCCATGCCCAGTGACAGGGAGGTGAGGCAGGCACAGCCCCAGTGCCATCAGCTCTGTGTCCCCCCATGCCCAGTGACAGGGAGGTGAGGCAGGCACAGCCCCAGTGCCATCAGCTCTGTGTCCCCCCATGCCCAGTGACAGGGAGGTGTGGGAGGCACAGCCCCAGTGCCATCAGCCCTGTGTCCCCCGTGTGTGCCCCATGCCCCCGGTGCCATGGGTGCTGTGTCCCTGCAGACGGTGCCCTGTCCAGGAGTGAGGTGCAGCCCCGCAGTGAGCGTGGGGAAGGCCCCTGTGTTCCTGAGCAGCGGGACCTGGAGCAGCGGGAGCTGCCACCGGACACCTGTGCGGGTGAGGCACCACGAGAGGACCTGTCCCCACTGTCCCCTGCCTCGTGTTCCCCCTCCCTGCCTGTTCCAGTGATGTCCCTCCTCATTCCATGGTGGTCCCGTCCTCCCTGGGCCCAGTTTTCCAGCTGTGACTGGGAACCACCTCGAGTGACCCCAGGGGACACCCAAGTGACCCCTGTGCCTGCTGTGCCAGGGGTCTTTGATATCCCTTTCTGGGAGACCCACGTGTCCCTCTGTCCCCCACTGCCACTGCGTTGTGCCAGAGCCCTTGGGCTGTGTCACAGTCACCCACAGTCACCCAGCCCCATCAGCCGTGTCATTGTCACCTGTCCCCAATAGGCTGTGCCATTGTCACCTGTCCCCAATGCACTGTGCCACAGTCACCTGTTCCTAAGGGTTGTGCCACAGTCACCTGTTCCCAAGGGCTGTCCCACAGCCACTCATCCCCACGGGCTGTCCCACAGCCACTCATCCCCACAGCTCCCCCGGGGATGTTTGATGCCCCATAACTGCTGTGGGACCGGGAAGTCCCACCCAGCCAGAGCCCGAGGGTCCCACACCCCGAGGGGCAGTGACCTCGGGCCGCCCTGTGTGGCCGCATCCTGGCCCCGGCCAAGTCTCTCCTTGTGAACAGAGTCGCTGATCTCCACCTCCGACATCCTGTCCCGGATCAAGCAGGAGGTGGCCTTTGTGGGGGAGCAGCAGTTCCCGGAGGAGCGGGGGATGCCGCCGGACCCCTGTGCAGGTGAGCCCGGAGCCGTTCCCTCCCCGTGCCCCCGGAGCAGGATGTGGCCCCGCGTGGCTGATTCCCTGTCCCCCTGCCCTCCCTCCCTGCAGGCGCCGATGCCCTGATCACGGCGCACGACTTCTTGTCGTGGATCAAACAGGAGGAGGAGCCCTGTGTCCGTGAGCCCTGGGAGCTGCCGGAGAGGGAGATGCTGCCGCCGGGTCCCGGTGCCGGTGAGTGATCCCTCCCCGTGGCACTGGGCTGGGGGTGACCCGGGGACATCCCCGGTGTCCCCAGCGGTCCCTGAGCGGTTTTCCCACGCCCTGCAGCCGGCGAGGCGCTGCTGGTGAAGACGGAGGAGCGGTGCCCGCACGCCGAGCCCGCCGAGGAGGTGGGTTTGCCGGGCGGCTCCGGGGAGCTGCTCTTCCCCGGCTCGGGCTTCGGGGCCGCCGAGGGACAGGCGGCGGTGCCGGCGGCCGTGGCTCTGCCGGCGCAGCACAGACTGGGCAAAGCCCCCGGCCCCGAGCCGGGCGCGGGGGCCGAGAGCGGGGTGGGCGCGGGCGCTGCGGGCCCCGCCGAGGGGCGCCCGCACGGCTGTGCCGAGTGCGGGAAGAGCTTCAGCGGCAAGAAGAGCCTGCGCATCCACCAGCGCAGCCACGCGGCCGAGCGGCCCTACCCCTGCGCCGAGTGCGGCAAGAGCTTCAATTGCCACTCGGGGCTGGTGCGGCACCAGATGATCCACCGCGGCGAGCGGCCCTACAAGTGCTCCGAGTGCGGCAAGTGCTACAGCCGCAAGGAGCACCTGCAGAACCACCAGCGCCTGCACACCGGGGAGCGCCCCTTCGCCTGCGCCCAGTGCGGGAAGAGCTTCATCCGCAAGCAGAACCTGCTCAAGCACCAGCGCATCCACACCGGCGAGCGCCCCTACCAGTGCCCGGCGTGCGGCCGCAGCTTCCGCTACAAGGAGTCCCTCAAGGACCACCAGAGGGTCCACGGCGCCGAGCCGGGCCCCCCGCCGCTGCCCCCGCCCGGCATCCTGCCCCCCGGCGATTAGGGGGCTCCCGGCCGCGGACTGACACCCCCCGGCACGGGGGCAGGCACCGGCCACGCGGCTTCCCCACCAAACCGGGGGGCGCAGGGGACCCCCACGGGGGTCGTGTCCGCCCCCCGCCCCCGGTGCCCCGCCGTGGACGGGCACTTCGGCCCCCAGCGCTCCCCCCACAGACGATGTCGCTGCACGGGGTGGGGAGCAGCCCCCCCTGCCGTGTCCCCCCCCGCGCCACCCCCCGCCTGCCGCTCTGTCCCCCCGGCCCCCGATGCTTATTTTTACTGCCCCCCACCCCCCGTCCCGCTGTACAGTGCTTGGGGTGTAGTTTTGTATGGGCGAAGCGATCCGGAATAAAGTCGTGCTGGGCTGCAGCGCCTTCGCCCCCCAACCCCGCGGGGACCCCGGGGCTCTGTGGCCATGACCCTGCCCCGGCCCTGGGGTCCTCACCCCGGGAAGGCAGCAGGGTGGGGAAGGGGCAATACTGTGGGGCACGAGGGAGTGGGAATGGTGGAGCTGAGGGCTCTGGGGGCTGCTGGATGTCCCCGTGTCACCAGCTGTGGTAGGACTGTGTGTGCAGACCCCCAGAGTGGGGAGATGCTGCGCCCATGGGTGACACTGCAGGAAAGGGAGGGACAGAATGATGCTCCAGGGCGTGTGAGCACGTGTGTGTGTGTGTGTGTGTGTGTGTGTGTGTGCTCACACCTGTATCTGTGTGTGCTCACACCCATGGGTCTGTGTGTGCTCACACCTGTGGGTCTGTGTGTGCTCACACCTGTGGGTCTGTGTGTGCTCACACTGTGTGTGCTCACACTGTGTCTGTGTGTGCTCACACGTGTCTATGTGTGCTCACGTGTCTGTGTGCTCACACTGTGTCTGTGTGTGCTCACACCTGTGGGTCTGTGTGTGCTCACACCTGTGGGTCTGTGTGTGCTCACACTGTGTGTGTGCTCACACTGTGCCTGTGTGTGCTCACACCTGTGGGTCTGTGTGTGCTCACACTGTGTCTGTGTGTGCTCACACTGTCTGTGTGCTCACACCTGTGTCTGTGTGTGCTCACACCTATGTCTGTTTGCATGTCTGTGCTCACTTGTCTCTGTGCTCACACTGTGTACTCATGTGTGTGTACTCATGTGTGTGCTCACACATCTGTGTGCATGTGTCTGTGCTCACACGTCTGTGCTCACACGTGTCTGTGCTCATGTGTGTCTGTTTGCACTGTGTGCTCACACTGTGTCTGTGTGCTTCCAGTCTCTGTGCTCACACTGTCTGTGTGTGCTCACACTGTGTCTGTGTGTGCTCACACCTGTGTGCTCACACTGTGCCTGTGTGTGCTCACACCTATGTCTGTTTGCATGTGTCTGTGCTCACTTGTCTCTGTGCTGTGTACTCGTGTGTGCTCACACATGTGTGCATGTGTCTGTGCTCACACGTGTCTGTGCTCATGTGTCTGTTTGCACTGTCTGTGTGCTCACACTGTGTCTGTGTGTGCTTCCACTGTCTCTGTGCTCACAGTCTGTGTGTGCTCACACCTGTGTGTGTGTGTGCACACCCCACCTGTGCTGTGTCAAGCTCCCTGCAGTTGAGTGTGTCCTGGGTCTCCCCTTTCACTTGAACCCTCTCCCCACGGCCCCCCACTTCCCAAACCCTTTCCTGCATCTCCAATTCCCACATTTCAAACTTTTCCTGCCTTTCCTGAGGTTCATGGGCTGCCCCCATGCCTTCCCCATTGCCCACCTCCCTGCACCCCCAAACCCCTCTGCAAGTTGTTCCACCACCTTCATTGGAAGCGGCTGAACCCCCCACTCCTGTCCTCCATCCCCAACCCATGTCTGGGTCACTCCTGTCCCCTCTCACTGACCTGTCCCCACGTCCTTCCTACCCTTCTCTGGGGTATATGAGTTATTTCACCCAATCTTAAACCTCAGCCATGGGAAGCCACGGCCCTTCCCAAGGCACACTGTGGTCCCTAAGCTGGGTGTCACTGTCCCCCTGGAAAGCCCCAACCAGAGCTGGGTGACCCAGCAAGTGCCACAGCTCCTGCTGCCCTCCTGTCCCTCCCCAGGGGCTGCACCCACCTGCCACACCCCACCTGGGTGGGGAAGGAGCTGCCACCAAGCAGGATGTGGAAGTTGGGGTGTCCCTGTGGGCTTTGGCGGGGACACAGCACAGGAGGGGCTCAGGGTTCAGCAGTGCTGTCACCCCAGTGTGGGCTGGAGATGGAGAAGGGGAGGCAGGGTGTGTGAGGCTGGGGTGCCCTGGGGACACTGTGCTCTTGGGGACATTGCACACACTGTGGGGACTTCTGTAGGGCACTGCATACTGGTTGGGGACACTGCAAACTGCTGGTGACCTCAGACGCTCCCTGGGGACACTGTACACTGCTGGAAACACTGCATGTTGTTGGGGACACTGCACAATCCTTGGGGACTGTGCACACTGCTGGGGACACTGCACACTGCCCAGGAGCCTCGCATGGTGCCAGGGACACTGCTGAGGGACACTGCACATTCCTGAGGACCCTGCACATGCCCTGGGACCTTGCACAATGCTTGGAGATCCAGCACATGTCCTGGGCTTCTTCCAAACTGCCTGGGCACCCCACATGCTGCTGGGGACCTCCAAAACTCCCTGAGGACCCTGCACACTGCCCAAGGGGCCTTGCGTGATGCCAGGGACCCTCCACACTCCCTGAGGAAATTGCACATACCCCAGGAACCCCAGACACTGCTTGGGGACACTGCACATTTCTGGAGACCCTGCACACTGCTCAGGGACACTGCACATGCCCTGGGCACCTTGCACACCAGTCTGGGGACTCCACATGCTGCTGAGACCTTGGACACTCCCTGGGGACTACATATTGTCCAAGGGGCCAGTGCACAATCCATGGGGACACTGCACACTGCTGGGAACACTCCTGGGGACCTCAGACACTGGGGCCCTGCACACTGCTCAAGGGTTCTTGCATGATGCCAAGGACCCTCCACAGTCCCAGCGGATCCTGCACATGCCCAGGGGACACTGCCCATGTTCTGGGGACCCCACACGCTGCTGGAGACCTCAGACACTCCCTGGGGACCTTGCACATTGCCCACGGTTCTTACATGATGCCAGGGACCCTCTACACTGCCTGGAGATCCCAAACACTGCTGGGGACCTTGGACAACTCCCTGGGGACACCACACACTCCTGGGGACCTGCCAGGCTGCCTGGGACCTGCACATTCCTGGAGACCCTTCAGACTCCCTGAGGAACCTGCACATTCCCTGAAGACACTGCACACTCCTGGGGACCCCAAGCACTGCCTGGGGACCCTGAACACTGCTGGGGACCCCAAATACTCCCTGAGGACCCTCCACATTGCCTGGGGACCCCAAACACTGCTGGGGACCCCAAATACTCCCCGAGGACCCTCCACATTGCCTGGGGACCCCGAACACTGCTGGGGACCCCAAATATTCCCTGAGGACCCTCCACGTTGCCTGGGGACCCTGAACATTCTCAGGGACCCTCCACCCTGCAGGCTCCCCCAGAGCAGTGGGGGGAGCTCAGAGCCACCAAAGTCGTTTGTCCCACGTCCCTGCCCCTGCTCAGGGTTGTGCATGGCAGGGCTGTGGGACAAACAACCCCCTGGCCCAGCTCCTGCTCCCACACAGAGACCACACACAGAAAAAGGTCTTTTCTGGCTTTTGGGTTTTTTTGGAGGCTTTTGTTTTTTTAACAGAAGTTTTATGGTTATATGCAAATTAGGTCATTAAATGATTTGCATAAAATGTTCGCACCTCGGCGACTAAGTGTTCCTAACTCCCCACCCCCCGAAAGGTAGTAAATCCTACTCCACTATGGGTGCCACGTCGCCCCACTGACACCCACACGCGTGTCCCTCGCGGGCTCGGCGTGACCTCGGGGCGCTCCCACGCCTCCACACGCGCGTGGGGACATGTGCCTGGTGAGCTCTGAGCACCCGGCGTGGCGCCGGCCACCCGTGTGCCCCCGTACCTGCCCGTGGGGGTGCCGGTGCCGCCGGCACGGGGCACACACCATCCCCCTGGGCCGGGCACCGCCGGCGTGGCGCCGCGCTGGCCGCGGGCACACCGTGTCCTTGGCGGGCCGGCGCTCGGCCCGTCCCTAGCTGTTGGTGAGGAAGAGGCGTCTGTGTCTGGAAGCAGAGCTGCGCGGCCGCCCGCGGCGCCGGCCCCGGCCGCGGTTGCTGAAGGGGCTCCGGCTGGGCACGGCGGTGTCCGCCCACGCGGCGCTCCCGGTCGGCGGCTCCGGGAAGCCGGGCTCGACTTTGGGCTGCTCGAGGAGCGGGCTGGGGTCGCGGCGGGGCTCGGGGGGCGGCGGGGCCGGGCTCTGGCGGGCCCCGGCGCGCTCCTGGCGCAGGTAGCGCAGCTCGTCCCGGATGTCCGTGAGGACGCCCAGCAGGCGGAACTGCAGCTCCCGGTCGCGTGCCCGCTCCTCGCGCTGGGTGGCCCGCTCCTCCTGCCACATGGCCAGCTCCTGGTGGTACAGCTGGTCCCACTGCTCCTCCAGGTCGAGCAGGTGATGAATGCTAGTCCTCCAGCTGTCCCGGCGCTCCTCGCGCAGCCGGGAGCAGCCCAGCCCGCGCGGGGGGCCGGCGGCGGCCGGGGCGTCTCCCGGGGGGGAGGCAGAGGAGGGCAGCGATTCCTCGGTCAGGGCGCCGTGGAGTGGGGAACGGGCTGGGGGCTCCTCGTCCGCTGGGGCCTTCTCCCAGGTGGGCCCCATCAGTACCCTGGGCAAGGAGCCCCCCTCCGGGCCCGGGCCCCCCGCCTGCTCCTCGGGACGTGCTGAGTCCATCCCGCGGCCCAGGGCGGGCAGGTCGGACACCCCCTCGTGCCCCCAGTCCGAGTGAGTGTCCGCGGGGTTCAGGGAGTCCTCGGGCAGGGAGGTGACGGAGCCCTGGGAGCTGCAGCGGCGGATCAGCATGGCCTGGCGGGACAGTTTCACGTCCTCCTCCGCAGGCATGGGCTCAGGTCCCGGCTGCATCCCCACGGTCCCGCCGTGGCCACGCTCCACCTCCCGGCCTTCCCGTTCCTCCTCCTCCGACATGGAGGCGTAGGAGACCAGGGACTCGTTCCGCAGGGATGGGGAGATGGCAGACGCGTCTGAAGTCCTCAGCTCTGGTCCCGACTCGGCTGGAAGAAAAGAGGAACCCTCTGGTGAGACCCAATGCTGCCCCAGCCCACAGGCCCTCGCCAACACATGGATCCCAGTGGATCTCCATCCTGACCCCACTGGCAGTGGATCTCCAGCCAAACCCTCTCCCAGTAGAACTCCATCCAGAGCTCACTGGCAGAGATGTCGAACCAAACCCTGCTCCAAAGCAGATCTCCATCCAAACACTGCTGCCAGCAGACCTCCATCCTGACCCAGTGATTTCCATGCAGATGACACTCCTAGCGAATCCCCACCTGGATCCATCAGATCTCCATCCAGACCCTACTCCCAGCAGATCCTCACCCAGCACCAGCAGATCCCCACCCAGCCCCGTCCCAGAGGATCTCCCCCCAACCCCCAGTGCCTGCAGACCCTGTGCCCCCTCCCCACGTACCGGAGCCACCCTGCCCCTCTCCGCGGCCGTAGTCAGTGCTGCTGGCAGGGTCGGGGCTCTGTCCCGGCAGCCGCGGCGCAGCCGAGCCCTCCACGTCGGGCAGGGCCGAGGGCTGCCCGTTGGTGTCGATGTAGATGCTGGGGTGGCTCACTCCGGGCTGCAGGTGCATGAAGGGCTGCTTGGATGCACCAGGGAAGAACAGATCTGCGGGACACAGGGGATCCGGCCTCAGCCCAGGGCAACGCGCTGGCACTGAGGCACAGACACCCCTGCAAGGCTGTCCTGGGAGGTCACTCACCCTCACCTCCCCCAGCACCACCCTGAACCCCGATGGTGACATCCCCTAACGCCATAAAACCATAGATCGTGGTATTGTGGAATGTCCTGAGTTGGAAGAGACCCCCAGGGATCATCCAGTCCAACCCCTGGTTCTGCACAGACACCCCAACAATCTCACCCTGTGCCCCAGAGCATCATCCAAACCCTCCTGGAGCTCTGGCAGCCTTGGGGCTATGCCCACTGCCCTGGGGAGCCTGGTCAGTGCCCACCACCCTCTGAGGGAAGAACCTTTTAGTGAGATCCATCCCAAACCTCCCCTGACACAGTTCCAGCCATTCCATAGGCCTTCGTTCAGCCTTGAGATCTCCTGCTTGGCACACGATGTCTCTGGATGAGAGACACCCAAGTTGGAACCAAGTGAACTGAGCCCTATTGTGCCCCCAGTGAAACCAGAAGGAATCCCAGTTGGGATCAAATTAAAGGAACAAAAAAGAACAAAATAGACCCACTCCCATAAAATCTGAGGTGCTCCTGCTGATCCTGTTGATCTGGCACAGGTTGCCCATAGAAGCTGTGGCTGCCCCATCCCTGGAACTGTCCAAGGCCAGATTGGACAGGGTTTGGAGCAACAGGGGCTAGTGGAAGGTGTCCCTTCCCATGGCAGGGGGCTGGAACGAGATGAGCTTTAAGTTCCATTCTAACCCAAAGCATCCCATGATTTCTATGACTCGTTGATGCCAGGTTATTTCCACAGTAGATTGTTAATCCCAGTGCGCAGTTCCCAACCCTGGTGGTTTGATACCCGGGGACAACAGGCCCACAGCCCTGTGGGATGCTATAATCCCACCACAAACCCCCAGGTTCCACAATCCACAGTGGTCAGCACCGAATGCTGACCCTCAGCAAGCACCAGACATCCCTCAGAGGGCACAGCGGGAACGCCAACACCCCAACCACCCTCTCCCCAGAGCCCCGCGGCGCCTGACCTGGGTCCAGGATGATTTCGGGCTCCGAGTCGTGGCTGGCCTGCAGGAAGGTGGAAGCCACCATCTTCTCCAGGGGCGTGAGGCGCGGCTTGTGGAGCGGCCCCCCGGCGCGGTTCATGGGCAGGTGCTTCTTGGAGGTGATCTTCTTCTTGACGTCCAGCCGCAGGTCGCGCCACTTGTGCTTGAGGTCGTCGATGGAGCGCTCGGTGTAGCCCAGGAAGTTGACGCGGCTTTGGATCTGGGTCCAGAGCTGCTTCCGCCGCACGGGGTGAGCCCGCAGGGCCTCGGACCCGTACAGGGCGCTGAAATGCCGGACCACATTCCAGACCAGCGTCTCGGTCTCGTCATTGGAGAAGTTGGCCTTCCTCTTCCGGCCAGACGCTGGCATCGCCTGCGAGGCTGCGGCAGAGGTGGAAGGGGCACAATTGAACCTCGGTCCCCACTCCTCTCTGTCAGCTCCTGGGGGGAACATGGGGCTGCGGGAGCCCGAGGGAGCCGCGGAGGAGGGAGCCGAAGCAAGAGCCCCGGAGGCATCCATGGCATGGGAGGCTTGGGCCGGGGAGGATCTAAAGAGCCGCTTCGGCACAGCACGCGGCACGGGCGCACCGCATCCCCTCGCCCCGGCTCGAGAGCACCTGGGAGGGGAGAAAAGGAAAGGGCAGCGGTGGGTGGTGGCGGCGCGGGGTGACGGCGAGGGACCCCCGGGCTCTCTCCAAGCAGAGGCACCTGGGAGCCCCCAGCCAGTTACCGCGGGGGCCGTGGAGAGGGACAGGGCCGTGGAGAGCGCTGGGACCACGGTGAGGGGTCATGGTGAGGGGTCACGGTGAGTACCTCGGCCACAGCACGTGCCGTGGGTGCTGAGGAGCACCCCAGGGCCAGGCTAGGAGGCTGGGGGGGCACGTCAAGGCCATGGTCTCATGGCAATGCTGACCATGGCAGGGAAAGCCCTGGATGTGATGAGCACTTCGGGTTCCCAGCAAGGGCCTCGAGGACATGGCACTGACCGTGACCTTAAGGACAGGTCACTGGGCCATGCAAAGACCTTGGCCATGGTGAACACCTCAAGGCCACGGTAAGCACCTTGGACGCAGCAGGCCTTGGCAAAGGTCTTGGCCATGGTGAGAGCCTCAAGAGCCCAGCGAGGTGAGGACCTTGGGGTCATGGTGGAGCCCACAGGCACAGGGAGAGCTTCGAGGCACTATGGAAGGCCTTGGCCACAGGGAACACCTCAAGCTCCCAGTGAGGATCTTGGCACCACAGCAAGGATCAAGCCCATGACAAGTGTTGCAGGGCCATGACAAAGACCCTGGCAAAGGCCTTGGCCATGCTGAACACCTGAAGATCCCCATGAAGATCCTGGGGACGTGACAAAGATCTTGGCCATGGTGAACACGCCAAGCTCCCCATATGGACCCTGGGGCCGTGGCAAAGACCTCAGCCACAGTGAACACCCCCAGCTCCCAGAGAGGACCCTGGTGCCACCACAGCCAAGTCCTTGGCCACGGTGGAGACCTCAGCCATGGTGCACACCTCAAGCTTCACCTGAGCATCCTGGGGCCACGGCAAAGACCTTGGCCATGGCAAACACCATGGCCATGGTGAAGACCCCAGGCTCCTGGTGAGGGACACGGGACCACAGCAAGAACCGTGGCCACGGTGAAGGCCCCAGGCCCCCTGTGAGGGCCGTGGGTCCCACATCAAGTGCCTCCAGGCCGTGCCGGAGCCCTTCGGCCACGATGCACACCTGGGCCGGGCCGGGGGGCACGGTGCCCCCCTGGGCCAGGTGTGCACACCTGGAGCTCCCCGGGAGGAGCCTGCCCGGGGCCGCAGCGATGCCTCCTCCTCCTCCTCCTCCTCCTGATCCTCCTCCTCCTCCTGCCCCCCCGGCCCTCCCCGCTCCCCCGTGCGAACCGGCCGAGCCCCCACCCGGGGCGGGCTCCGGGGGTCCTTCCGCCCCCCCCACCCCGCCGCGGCCTTGTCCGCGCCGCCCCAGCCGGGCACAAAGCGGCGGGGCC
>JAWWEE010000074.1:841429-854136 GCA_035221455.1 Xenops minutus | reverse complement strand
GGGCCTCCCGCTCCGGCCGCGCTGCCGTCGGGGCCGCGCCGGGCCTGCCCGCCCTGAGCGCCCCCCGGGACCCGGCCCGGCCCCGCTCCGTCCCCATGGCGACGGGGCGCCCGCAGCCCCCCGGGGGTCCCCCCCGCCGTGCCCATGGCAACGGGGCTCGGCCGGCCCGTGTCCCTGTGTGTGTCCCCCCACACACACAAAGTGTCACCTCCGGCCCCGCGCTGTCACCTCCCCCCGCCCCGCGGGACCCGCACGGGGCCGGGGTAAGCGGCTTAGCGCGGACACGGGGACGGCCCCGCCGCCCCCCCCCGGGCTCCGCAGCGGCCCCCCCGCGGGTCCCCGCCACCCCTCGGGGGTCCCCGTCACCTCGAGGGGGTCCCCGCCACCCCTCGGGGGTCCCCGTCACCTGGGGGGTCCCCATCACCTTGTGGGATGTCCCTGTCATCCAGGAGGGTCTCCATCTCCTCGAGGGGGTCCCCATCACCTCGAGGGAGTCCCTGTCACCTCGAGGGAGGCCCCATCACCCCTGCGGGGTCCCTGTCACCTAGGGGGTCCCCATCACCTTTTGGGGTGTCCCTGTCACCCCTGTGGGTTCCCCATCACCTCAAGGGGGTCCCCATCACCTTCTGGGGTGTCCCTGTGACCCTGGGGGTTCCCCATCACCTTGTGGGGTGTCCCTGTCATCCAGGAGGGTCTCCACCTCCTCGAGGGGGTCCCCATCACCTTGTGGGGTGTCCCTGTCACCCCTGTGGGTTCCCCATCACCTTTGGGGGTATCCCCATCACCCCTGTGGCATCCCTGTCACCTCGAGGGGGCCCCATCACCTCAAGGGGGTCCCCATCACCTTGTGGGTGTCCCAGTCACCTGAGGGTTCCCATCACCTCGAGGGGGCCCCATCACCTTCTGGGGTGTCCCTGTGACCCTGGGGGTTCCCCATCACCTTCTGGGGTGTCCCTGTCACCCCGGCGGGGTCCCTTGCACCTCGAGGGGGTCCCCATCACCCCTGTGGGGTCCCTGTCACCCTGGGGGTTCCTGTCACCCTGGCGGGGTCCCTCTCACCCGGGGGGTCCCCATCACCTTGTGGGGTGTCCCTGTCCCCCCGGCGGGGTCCCTTGCACCTCGAGGAGGTCCCCATCACCTTGTGGGGTGTCCCTGTCACCCCTGTAGGGTCCCCATCACCCCGGTGGGGTCCCTGTCACCCCGGCGGGGTCCCTTGCACCTCGAGGAGGTCCCCATCACCTTGTGGGGTGTCCCTGTCACCCCTGTGGGGTCCCCATCACCCCGGTGGGGTCCCTGTTACCCTGGGGGTTCCCTGTCACCTCGAGGGGGTCCCCATCACGTTGTGGGGCATCCCAGTCACCTGCGGGTTCCCCGTGACCTCGAGGGGGTCCCCATCACCCCTGTGGGGTCCCTGTCACCTCGAGAGGGTCCCCATCACCCCGGCAGGGTCCCTGTCACCCTGGGGAGGGGTTCCCTGTCACCCGGGGGTTCCCCATCATCTACAGGGGTTCTCTGTCACCTCGAGGGGGTCCCCATGACCCCTGTGGTGTCCCTGTCACCCTGGGGGGGTCCCTGTCACCCTGGGGGGGTTCCCCATCACCTCAAGGGGGTCCCCATCACCCCGGTGGGTGTTCCCCCCACCCTGACCCCCCACCCTGTATCCACAGGCACCAGAGCCGGTGCGGCCACCGCGCTGCCCCTCGCCCCTGCGGCCGCCGGCCGGCCCCGAGCGCACCTCGGAGCGGGAGACACAGACAGCTGAGCTGTCCCTGACGGTGGTGGCGGCCGTGCAGGCCGTGGAGAGGAAGGTGGACTCCCATTCCACCCGCCTGCTGGACCTGGAGGGGCGGACGGGGATGGCGGAGAAGAAGCTGATCGACTGCGAGAAGACGGCGGCGGAGCTGGGCAACCAGCTGGAGAGCAAGTGTGCAGCACTGGGCACCCTCATCCAGGAGTACGGGCTGCTCCAGCGGCGCCTGGAGAACATGGAGAACCTGCTGAAGAACAGGAACTTCTGGATCCTGCGGCTGCCCCCGGGCAGGAAGGGGGAAGTCCCCAAGGTAACGGTGTCCTGGGGTGTCGCAGTGGGGTCTGCACCCCAAGTGCTCACGGAGGGCAGGAGCAGGGTGGGCGAGCGGGGACAGCCCCAGCACAGGTGAGTGCTCCCTCTTGGAGCTGCTCCTTCCCAGCTCATCCCCCTCTGGGACTAAAACACGGTCAGATACAGGGCCCAGGGGGGCATCCTGGTGATCAGACTGCGCGTTGCAGTTCTGCACAGCCAAGGAGGCATTTACTCTTTTTTTGTTGGGTTTTTTTTTGCCACCATTTGAATGCAACCCCTGCAGATTTAGTGGTTCTTTCTTTGGGACCACCTTGGTGCCCCAGAGTCTCCCAGGCTGGGGAAGGAGAAAGCTCTGGGATTCAGGGAAGGCAGATGACTTCCCTGGGCTTAGACAAGGTCTGGAAAGAGCCCACCATCAATATTCAGTTCCTACTTAAATTTCATGACCTTCCCACTAAAAGAAAGTGTGCAGATGAACCACGGGGGTCATGGGAAAGGGAATGTCACTGGAGAAAGTGGAGAGGGTTGGGAAAAGGGGGGCTTAGAGCCTGCACCCCGTTAGTGCAGTCAGGGAGCAGAGGTGGAATGCCATGTTTTCCTTTGAAGAGCTGCATTCCCACATGGCACATTTTGCACAACCTGGATTTATCCATAGGAATTGTTCCAGTCTGGGAAGCCATGGCCTGCTCCTGGCTGGTGGGCACACAGTAACTACGGATAGTGGGGAGCCCTGCAGGCCTGGGTAGAGTTTTCCCTGGAGTTCAGGGGTAATTGAATCCAGGGGTTACGTCAGCTCATCCATAGGGATGAGTCCAGCCCGGTATCCAGGTTTTCTCTCCTTTATGGTCCCTCCAAGCCCGATCCTTTGGGGAAATCCCAGTCTGGATTCAGCACTGGGAACCATCCGTTTGGCTGAGACCTTTAACCCCATAGAAATACCTGCCCAGGGGTTGTCACAAATGTAAAAACCAGCTGGTTGGTGGCTGTGGAGGAGCTGAAGCCTGGCTGTGTCTGAGAGGCTGGAGGTAACGCTCCAGGCTCCTGGGGAGGGAGGCAGCCCTTGTACCAGTGCTCTTGTGATCCAGGTGCCAGTGACGTTTGACGACGTGTCCGTGTATTTCAACAACAAGGAATGGGAGAAGCTGGAGGAGTGGCAGAAGGAGCTGTACAAGAACGTGATGAAGGGGAACTACGAGTCACTGATCTCCCTGGGTAAATATGGGGCACGTTCTCTGGGGCTCCTTCTGGCTCCTCCATAGAGATCCCCTTGGATGAGACCCAAATGTCCCATTTTAAAGACTTGAAAGCCCAGGAGAATGTTTCCAGGCTGGGTCCATTCCCAGCTCGTGCCATGGTGGTGTCCTGGCTGAGAGGGATCTCCATAGGTAGGTGGGCTGGGGACCTCCCAAACCTTTTGACCTGGAGTTACGTGTTGAAAGACCAGCACCTTCTCCGTGGCTGTTGGAAGGGCTTCCCTGCATGTTCTGGGTGTGCAGTGGGTACCAGCCCACCCACCCCCTCAGGGGAAACTTTTGCAGAGGGAAAAATTGTCTGATGTGATCTGTGCTTTGGGGCATTTCCTGTGGAGGTTCAGGAGCTGAGAAGTGCTTTTGGCTTGAGAGCCAGGATTTGCCTGGGAAGTTCTAAAACCCCACCAGGAAAACACAGGGGTTCTTTAAGGCAGTTCCTCTGTGTGTGACACCTCAGCTCCTGCCTCCGTGAATCCTCCTCTCTGGCAGTGCCCAGCTTTGCTGCCCACAGACCCTCTGGCTGTTCCTGAGTGTCTTCCCATGTGCCCCAGGCACTGGGGAGGGGTGGAACCTGGTGTTAGAGGCCCAGTGCAGTAATCCCTGTCTCCATCCCTCTGCCTCTCAACAGACTATGCAATTTCCAAACCTGGGGTTTTGTCTCAGATCGAGCAAGGAGAGGAATCGCGGGGCAGGAACGAGCAGGACTTGGAGGAGAGTGAGATCATTACTGATGCCACGGCAGGTGAGACCTTGGCACGAGGGGAGCCCTGCTTGTGTCTCGGGGAGCTGCTCATCCCTGGGCTAAAGCAGGTGTTGCTGGGAGCTGTGGCTGTGGGGGAGGAGCCTTGCCTAGGAACAGGATAAGTTTGGCAGATGAGAGATTTGATGTCCAGGTACAGCTCAACATATAAACCAGGGCAAGAGGTGCCCAGAGAGTTGGGCACTGGGAGCCATCAGCAAGGGAAGCATCTGCAACCAGACCAGGTCCTCAGGGAGCCAGTGTGCCCAGCAAGGAAGGAGAATTGGGTCCCACTGGGAAAGCCTATCCATCAGAACATCCAGAACATCCTCTCCACTCTCTTTGTGTGGATGGTGCCTGGGTTTATCCTTGGAGCATCCTTCTGGAGAGGGAAATCCACTCCCATCCTGCACACGGGGAGATGGAGTGCTGAGGAGTTTCTCCGAGGGCAGGGCTGGGCTGGGAGAGGGGCACTAGGGATCCCAAGTTCCAGAGTAACCCCTGCTCTGGGATAAGGGGGCTGATAAGGAGATAAGGAGGAGTCCTAGAAGAGGTCAGCTCCACTGACCGTCCCTGGTGCCAGGCTGTAAGCGTGGGTTTGCTCCAACCCCCTTCCCATGCTCTCCATCACAAGGATTTTGAAGTTAAGGCAAATAAGAAGAGGAAAATCATCATCCCACAGGGAGCTGCAGCTGGGGGTGTGGGGTGGCCAAGGGGTGCTGAGCTGTGGCCCCAAGTCCCAGGCGGGCAGAGCGAGTCCCCTGTGCCTGTGGAGGATCCCAGGGGAGAGGCAGGAGCGTGGCAGGGATGGGAGAAGGGTAGGGCTGGAGGGAGAGCAGAAATGGCCGAGCAGATGAAACCCCTCTGGGATGAGTGGCCAGAGCCAGCAGGGATGGTTGTGAGCAGTTTCTTCACCCCGGCTCCTGGGAATGACAGTGGGCGGGAATCTCTCTTTGCTGCAGCTGGAATAAGAGTGGTGATCAAAACGGAGGAGCTCCTTCCTGAGGACAGCCCCGAAAACCCCGAGCTGCACGGGATGTCGGGGCAGTCGGAGGGGAGCTTCCAGAGCCCGGATGAGGAGGCGGCCTGTGAGAGCCCCTATGGCTCCGTGTCCCCTCCGAGGGACCTCCCGGGAACCAGCCTGGGGGACTCCTCCGAATACGGAGCCGACTTCAACGAGATCCAGAGGGTCATCGTGCACCATGGCAGCTGCACAGGTGGGACCTCAGCACGTGGCTCCGGGGCTGGCGGGGGTCAGGAAGAGGTGGGGAAGGGGCTGGCTGGATGGGAAGAGTTAAATCCCCCCAGAACCAGCTCCAGAAGGAAAGTTCTGGCTGCAGCAGGCTCAGGAGTGGCTCTGCTCAGAGGTGGGAGGTCCTGCAGGTCATGGGGGATCCACCAGTATGGGGGTCACTCGGGGCAGGTCTGCAGGACAGGGAGGAGAGTGGAGGAGCTGCCAGGAGGGAAGGGGAGGGTGAGGTGATTTAGGAGAGAGTGAGATGATGGCACTGGACCTTTCATGTATAGAATTCTGCCAGTTGGGTGGCAAGTGTGGGCCAAGTGCTGCAGACCTGCTGTGAGGGAGATGGGAGGTTGGGAATGGTGGGTTCCCTCCTCCCTACAGCTTTGTGGTGGTGTAACACAAACCAAGAGGGAGAGAGTTGGGCTCTTGGGGGCATGAGCTCTGCCTCGTGGATCCTGTGGTCTGCTCATGGTTTGAAAAGGGAAAGCAGCCAAGCCACCAGTGGGGTTGGAGCTGGTTCTTGTCCGAGGTGTGGGCCTGGCTGGGAGGGCTGAGCGGGTGATGGAGGTGCTGAGGCCCTGGGTCCACAAAGGAGGTGGGGAGGAAGAGGAGCTGGAATTCCCCAGGAGGGCCACAGCTTTGGCTGTGAAGTCTCAGCTGCCTCTTCCTGGAAGAGCACATAGGCCTGGCTCAAAGTCCAGCATGGGGTAACATGAGGGATCCATTGTGGATTTCCTCAGGACACACTGTGTGTGTCCCTGGGATGTGTCCCTGGCACAGGTGGCCTCACCAAACAAAAACACTGACTCATTTCTGGCATGGGTGACATGAGAGGGAGCCTGACATCCATCCATCCATCCATCCATCCATCCATCCATCCATCCATCCATCCATCACTCCGTCCATCCATCCATTCATCCCTCCCTCCATCCATCCATCATCCATCCCTCCATCCATCCCTCCATCCATCCCTCCCTCCATCCATCCCTCCCTCCATCCATCCATCCATCCCTCCATCCCTCCATGCCTCCCTCCATCCCTCCCTCCATCCCTCCATCCCTCCATCCATCCCTCCATTCCTCCATCCATCTGTCCCTCCATCCATCCCACTGCTGATCACTCTGGGAAGGAGGGGGTCTCTCCCTGTGCCCGTCACGGTGAGGCTGAAGGAGGGGGCCATTCCCAGGCTGGGTGTGCAGTGCCAGGAGTGGAGCTGGGTGCTGGCAGCCCGGTGCTGTGTGTCCATCGAGCAGTGCCATGCCAGGATTGTTGTTGTATGCCAGTGAAACGGCAGCAGATGGAGCTGCTCTGGAATCACTCGGCCACACGAGCCCTCGCAAACCAATGGCACTTCTATCCCCCACATCCTGCAGCACTGTGAAATCACCAAATGTTTTGGCAGGAGGGTCTGAGGGCACCCTCAGGGGTGGTTTCTCTGAACTCCACGTTGAGGGGTGGCATGACCTTTCCCAGCGCCCTGGGCTCTGGCTGCAGCCGGCTCACATCTGGGTGGCGGGGCAGAGCAGGCAGGGCCCACAGCTGCAGGAGCCCGCCAGATGTTTCTGTAGCACCCCCAGCTTTGTAAAAGGTCTCGCCGATGACCCTAACGCTGTTGTGGTTCCCCCTCAGAGGACGGGATCGTGATCAAGACGGAGGAGGAGGAGGAGGACGACCCCGACACGCTGGAGCCGTGCGCCATGTTCTCGGGCAGGGCCGAGCCGCCGCCGTTCCCCAGCCACGAGGCCGGGCTGGGCTGCGAGGCGCAGTGCAGCTCCAAGGGGCAGCCCCGGGGCCTGGCGGCGCGCGTGAGGAAGCCGTCGGCCTGCGAGCGGGACTCCGGGGACATGAAGCCGGCCAGCGCCCAGCAGCGGAACCGCACGCGCGAGAGACCCTACATCTGCCCCGAGTGCGGCAAGAGCTTCATGCTCAAGATCAACTTCATGATCCACCAGCGCAACCACCTCAAGGAAGGGCCCTACGAGTGCCACGAGTGCGACCTCAGCTTCCGCAACAAGCAGCAGTTCCTGCTGCACCAGCGCAGCCACACGCGCCGCGGCGTGGGGGTCCCGCGGCGCCCCGAGCACGGCCTCAAGCCCCCGGCGCGGCCCCCGCCCCCGGGCAAGCCCTACAAGTGCTCCGAGTGCGAGAGCAGCTTCAGCCACAAGTCGAGCCTCAGCAAACACCAGATCACCCACGTCGGGGAGCGGCCCTTCACCTGCGGCGAGTGCCGGAGGAGCTTCCGCCTGCAGATCAGCCTCCTCATGCACCAGAGGATCCACGCGGGCAAGAACGAGATGGCCTTCCTGTGCCCCCAGTGCGGCAAGAACTTCACGCGGCCCTCCCACCTCCTGCGGCACCAGCGGACTCACACCGGCGAGCGGCCCTACCAGTGCAGCCAGTGCGAGAAGACCTTCAGCGAGAAGTCCAAGCTGACCAACCATTACCGCATCCACACGCGGGAGCGCCCGCACGCCTGCGCCGTCTGCGGGAAGGGCTTCATCCGCAAGCACCACCTCCTGGAGCACCAGCGCATCCACACGGGCGAGCGGCCCTACCACTGCACCGAGTGTGGCAAGAACTTCACGCAGAAGCATCACCTCCTGGAGCACCAGCGGGCGCACACCGGCGAGCGGCCCTACCCCTGCACCGAGTGCACCAAGTGCTTCCGCTACAAGCAGTCCCTCAAGTACCACCTGAGGACGCACATGGGAGAGTGAGGGGCTGCCGATGGCTTCCTCCCCCTCCTCTCCCTCCCTCCATCCTTCCCTCCCTCCTTCTCCTCCTCCTCCTCCTCCACTCATCTCTCCCGCCCTCCCTCCATCCATCTCCCCCCACCCCAGCTCAGGGCATGGACATCAAGGAAGCTTTGTGTGGTAGCGCCGCTGGTCTGGTGGAGACTGGGCTGATTGGAAATAAATTAATGAATTAAAGCAAGCAACGCGCGGCAGAATTAAAAGATTATATATATATAAAATTAACAGAAGCAGCTGATTTAGGGGGAATCCTCACCACCAACAAAAGAAACCTGTACAGGGTGTTTTGCCGGAGTAGGACTCGTAACTGCTTTTTAAATCTACTGTTTGGGTTTTTTTAATAAATGTGGAGGACCTTTTTATTTGATAAGCAACCCTAGGATGGGCAAGATTTTTTTTTTGTTTGGTTCCTTTTTTTTTGTTTTTTTGGGGGTCTTTTTTTTGTTAAATACTCTGTAGGCTGATTCTGGCACAGTCACTTTTTGCCCAGGGGCTCTGCAGAGGTGCTGCCTCGTCCCAGCTTTGCGGGCTGGACACGACAGCCGCTCTGCAGTGTGTGGCTACAAGGAGCTCCGGCCAGGGGGAGGTGAGTAATTAACAGATCCGGCTAACGAGGAGGTTCTGCGTGTGTCTAGATTGGAAGCACTGGTAGGTGCCTGCCCGGCTCGCGGGGCTGTGATGCACTCCTGAATTATACAATAGAATAAAATTCTAGTTGCAGTACAAGACCCTTTTTCTGGTAGGACCCCTCAGCGAGGCTCCTCCAAACACTTGTTCCCAGTGCTCAGCCCTCCCCGGGTCCGGCCCTCCTGCTGCCATGAGAGTGGCACCGAGGGCATTGGGGTGCTGGGGGTCTGGCTGTGGGTGCTGTGGGGTCACCACGCACCTGAGCACAAACCCTTGATGTGTTTAACTGCTCTTCTGCTCTCTGAACTAGTGGTGGGAGCAGCAGGATTCCTGCCCCAGGTGAGGAGCAGGTCCTGGGCTGGCTCTGAGAGAAGCCCTGACCAGCTCGGGGCTGCCTGTGGGAGATCTCCCAGTTCCCGGGTCCTCACTGCTGGTGTCCTTCACCACATGTCGTAGGGGGTGGGACATGGGTCCATCTCCTTGCTGTTTCCACCAGCTGGGTTCCCTGTGATCCAGCCTGTCCTCACCGCATCTCCTGAGGCTGGGCTGTGGATGCATCTGAAGGGCCAGGCTGTGGCCAGGGTGGTGACACCAACTCCATGGAGCACACCAGACTCCTTCCCAGCGGTGTCACATCTCCTGTTGGACAGTGGCATCAATAAACAGTGATAATGGGATAAGTTGTCAGGACCCGTTCATGCCTTTACAGAACCAAAATCCTCATCCAGGACTTTGCCAGTGTATTAACCTTTCCTGAATTTGGAATTTACAGCCTCTTGTGTGCTAGAAAGTGATGGAGGGCAGCACAGCCATGTGGAGCTTCCAAGAGCCACCAGCCGGTCACTGCTGTGGACAGGAACATTTTGGGGCTGCCAGGACAGGCTCCAGCCAAGGTTCAGACTTCCCACTGCCCAGGTGGTGCCTCCAACTCCTGGAGGCAGTTTGGGTTTTCAGGTCAGGGTGTGCAGTCTGATGTGTGTTGATACTTCCATCCCTGGAAGTGTCCACGGCCAGGTTGGACAGGGCCCTTGGAGCAGCCTGGGCTAGTGGAAGGTGTCCCTGCCCATGGCAGGGGGTGGGATGAGATGAGCTTTAAGGTCCCTTCCCACCCAAACCATTCTGGGATTCCATGCAAAGTGCCACGGTGGGGCTGGCTGTCCCAGGAGGGAGGTGTGGGTGCAGGACAGGGCTGTGGCTGCATCCCCTGGCTCCTCAGGAGCCTCCCTGCATCCCTCTGATCCGGGCTGGGTGCGATGAAGGGGAAGAAGGAAATGAAAAGCAGAACTGCTCATGGTCGTCACACTGGCAGTGCCGTGGACCTGGCAGCATCCTTTTTCCTTCCTAAAAATGAACGGATTCAGCTTTTTCTTGGCAAAACCAGCACTAAGGAGCCCTTACCAGCCTGGCTGCCCCTCTGCAGTGCCAGGACCTCAGTGTGGCCAGGCTGGCAGTGCCCCTGCTCTGCTCCATGTCACTGGGCCCTGCATGGCACCTTCTCCTGTCTCCTCTCCCCCTCACGCTGCTCCTCTCCTGCTGCACACAGGCATAGTGGCATCAGTCGCTGGATTCTGCCAGGATGGAACAACACCCAGGTGACCTTCAGTAGCTCAAATGTCAACAATCCATCTCCCACGCCTGGAGGGGACGGCATGGCCATCATGACCCCCCTGGCAGGCACTGAGCAAGGGTGGCAGCGGCACTGACAGACCACGGTGGCAGAGCTGCTGTGGGCACAGGTCTGGGGGTGGCACATGCAGGAGCAGCCCCACTGCCCCCCAAGCCATCTGCAGGGCATCAGCAGCTTATCACCCTCCACTGAGTCATGGGTGGGTTTGTCTTGGGGTTGCTCCATGCCACAACACCGCTCAGCCACGGGGGTGAAATGGCATCATCCTGCTGTGGGACCCAGGGCTTTCTCAGGGTTTCTCAGGGTGCTGTGGGGCTGGACATGGATGCACCCAGGAGGCAGCAGCTCTGAGGACAGGGGACAAGTGGGAGTCACCACATCTTGGCTGTGAGTACCCGCCGGCAGCACCCCAGAGACTCTGGATGAGCAGGGACATAAGGATGTCACCCTGGGGAGCTGCAGGGATGGAGAGCAGGGGTATGGAAGCACCGTGCCAACCCCTCTGGAGCTGCTGGGCCACAGCCTGGATACCCACTGGGGCAGGGAAATGAAAATTCGGCAGAGCACAGCCATGGCAAGGCAGTAACTGCTTGGGAACGGGGTGTTTGATGGTTTTATTGTGTCAGGGGTGCACGGTGCCTCCCCAAAATACTCCTTGGGCCCCAGCTGGCAGCATGGGAGGGTGGCAGAGGAGCCGAACTGATGGCTGAACACCAGGAGCTGCTTTTGGGCACCCACGGCAGCAGCACAGAGGGGAGGACACGGTCCCTGCAGAGAGGCAGGAGGTGGCTTGGGGGACTCCCGGGAGCCCTCTGCTCTTCCCTAAGCACTGCTGCTGCTCTCCACGTGTTTTGGAGCTGTGACAAGAGGGAAGCAGACACTGGCAGAGGTGCTGGCAGCCGTGGGACGTGGGGATGGAAGCTGGAGCCCACCAGCCCGGAGCAGCTGTGGATTTGGGGGGATCTCAGGAGAGCAGGATGGAGCTGGCAGTGCACAGTGAGGCAGCCCCAGCAAAGGATTACCCTCGGCTCTCAGCACAGCTGCCGCCCCAACGCAATCCCTTAAAACTGCATTAACCCCAGCACGGGGGGCCGGGAAGCGGCTCCAGCAGGAGCGAGGCCTCAGGAAGGATCCCAGAGCCAAGCCCTGGGAAGGATCCAAGCACCGGACCTTGGGAAGATCCCACTCGGCACCTCCGCCCCAGCATGGCCAAGCCAGGGCGAAACTCCCGGCTGCCTTCCAGGTTATTAATCATTAAATTAATTTAAGCATCCTGAGCATCCGCAGGGGTTGGCAGCGCCGAGCCAGAGCGTGCCAGCTGTGCCCCAGGGGAAGGCTGGCATGAAGGCTCACACTCACAATCACACTCACACTCACCCTGGCCCTCCCTATCTGTGCCCACTCGCATGGGCTGGCCACAGCCACACGTGTGTGCAGACTTGGGCACACACAGCACACACAGAGGGGTCCCCTGTCTGTGCCCCCTCCTGGTGTTTTCCTGCTCAGTCTTCCCTGGTTTGCACACACACATGGACACAAACACACATGGACACACAAATGCACATACACACACACGTGTGTGTTCTGAGATCCAGGCACACACATACAAAGGGAGAGACAGAGACACCCCCACACATACACACACATGTAAGGATAGGGATGCACACAGAGGGCACACACACATGCACACACATAAATGTACACACAGACATGCACAAATGTGCTCCCACATGCAGGCACACGTGTACAAAACCATTCACACCTGCACCTGCACACACTTCCACACACACATGCACACACATGTACAACACACAGACCCCACGCACACACATTCTGTGATCCATGTGCACACACACATGTGCAGAGAGACATGCACACATCAGCACACAGCCGTGTGTGCAGACAGATATGTACCCACACGTGCACAGGCATGGAAGCATGCATGCACATCCATGGGCAGAGACACAAGTGCACAGATACACACTGACACACACATCCACGTGCACAGACACGCACCCACACACCCGCACATATACCTGTGCACACACACTCGTGCTCGTGTACAGACATCCATGATCCATGTGCACTGGTGCACACACACACACACATCCATGTGCACAGGAACTCATGCATACACCAGAACACACACAGACACACAGAGACACACACAGACTCACACACAATCACGCACACACACACATACAAAGACACACGCAATTTCACACACACACACTCTCACGTCCCCAGCCCGTTCCCGGCCCCCCAGCTCCGCCCCATCCCGCCCCATCCCCATCCCTATCCCCATCCCCATCCCTATCCCCATCCCCATCCCTATCCCCATCTCCGTCCCGTCCCGCCCCATCCCCATCCCCATCCCCTCCCCGCCCCATCCCCATCCCCATCCCC
>JAWWEE010000074.1:786657-797139 GCA_035221455.1 Xenops minutus | reverse complement strand
TGCCAGAGCTGCAGGAGGGTTTGGATGATGCTCTGGGGCACAGGGTGGGATTGGTGGGGTGTCTGTGCAGGGCTGGGTGTGGGTCCTTTCCAAGTGGGGCTATTCCATGGTTTTAGGACCCATGGCACAGCTGGATGTTTGTCTGTGCCATCCCCCTTTTTAGTGGGTTGGATGCTCGGTGTGCATGACCTTTTCCTGCCCCTGTTTTGGGGGCTGAACTTTGCAGGAACTCCAGGCTGCACATGGGAACTCCTGATGCATTTGTGGCTTTCCTGGAAAGATTTTTCCAGTTGACCTTTTTAAAAAAGGAAAAAAGAAAAGCAGTCAATTTTGAATGAACGCAGAAATTGTGAAACTTAACAATGCAATCCAAGAAATTTGGAAGTTTCCTCAGTGCTTTAGTGAGTGCTCTTCAAAAACACAGAGCAGTGAGCAGAGCCTGCAGAGGGAGAATTACAGCCTGCCCTGAAAGGCACAGATAAGTGCATGTGGGACAGACCCCTCTTTCCCAGCCTTTTTTAATCAAAAACCCTTTTTGTGGAGGAGCTTTTTTGACCAGCAATTTTTTTACAGCAAAGTGGAAAAAAAAACCCACCCCAAGCAGCCTGGAGGATCCTTTTCTGTAGCCCTGTCCCAGCATATTGTTCCAAGCAAGAGGATGAAGAGCCCAGAGCAGTTCTGAGTTGTGTTTCCCTTCCCCTCACATTGTGCTGTCGGGATTATTGATGGCTCTAAAGGCTCATGGAAGATGATTTTCCTTCCACAGCGTTTTTTTTTTGTGCATCACCTTTAATGTCTTTGGATTGATCAGGTTCCCTGAGGGTGCAGGTGCAGAGGGATGAGAGGAGAAGCTGGAGACACCTGCAGGACCAGAGTAAGGCAGTGGCTGTCCCAAAGGAGTGAAGTGGGAATGTCCCAGCTGTGCTGAGTCTGCAAAGGATGAAATATTGAAGGAAGGTGCTCCTTTAGTGGGGCAAGTGAGAACCAGAGTTGGGCTTGAGAACACTGGGAATTGCTGGGTAGGGAACACTGCACCTTCATGCAGGATTTGGGATCACAAAGGTGATTTTCCAACACTGAGGTGCTCCCTGGGCAGCTGAAGGAACAGCTGAGGAAGTTGGATGTCCACCAGAACCAGGGAGCTGAAGAAGATGATGGTGGAGTTTGGGAATTGAGGGGTGTTTTGAGATGATTCCAGGGAAAAGGTTTGTTCTTTGTGCCAGAAACCAGGAGTGGAACCTGTATAGAAGATGGTGATGGTGGAGTGTGGGAATTGAGAGATGTTTTGGGATGATTCCAGGGAGAGGTTTGTTCTTTGTGCCAGGAATGGAACTGGAACCAGTATGGAAGGTGATGGTGGAGTTTGGGAATTGAGAGATGTTTTGAGATGATTCCAGGGGAGAGGTTTGTTCTTTGTGCCAGGAATGGAACTGGAACCAGCATGGAAGGTGATGGTGGAGTTTGGGAATTGAGGGGTGTTTTGAGATGGTTGGAAGGGAGACCTTTGTGCCATCAAACCAAGTCCTGCTGGTGTTTATGTGGAGTTGAGGGTCACCACACAATCTCTGAGTGTGTTTCTGTCCAGAACCAGAACCTGACATCCCATAAAGTCACAGCTGACACCTGAAACTTGGGAGCGTGTTGGGTCTGGCTTTGCTCCTGTTTATCTGTGTTTTTTCCACCCCAAAGTTGGGCTAAGGAAGAATAACAAGGGTTTTAATCATCCAAATGAAAGCCTTACATTTGCCATCTCCAAAGGGAATTTTGCCTGGAGTTTGTAAGTAATTTTTAAGGGTTTTTCTTCCCCCCCCATGGACAGATGTCTCTGGAAATGCTCCAGCTCTTTCCTTTGAGTACAAACACATTGATTTGCACCCATAATGAGTGTTTTTAAAATTATTTATCCCTGAAAGCAAACCCAACTGCCCTGTTTTAACATGGAATTCTCGTCCTTCAGCTGAGAGTGCTGGGTTTGAGGAGACCCTGCAGTGAGGCTGTGCAGCACTAGATGGCACTCAGGCTCCAAATTTGGGATTTTCCCAGCCCAAACTCCGGGAAAATGTAAGGAAAAAGCACCAGCACCACATTAGTGGTGCCTTTCATGGACTCTGAGGAAGTTCCAGCTCTTGTTTGCACCTTCAGCACCAACCAGCTTGGAGTGGAGAAGGCAACGTGGTCACCTTTGAGGGGGACTCTTGGTGGCCAGGTTGTTTTCCATTGAGTTTTAAACACCTTTATTGGCATTTATTTGGCATTTTATTTGCATTTATCTGGCATTTTTCTTTTGCATTTTATTTGCATTTATTTGGCATTTTTGATTTTTTGGCCACCGAGAATGTTTTCCTGAGACTGTTTGACTGAAATGGCCTGGGAAGGTTTTAAAGAGTAATAATTAAGTTGTTTTTTTGCTGCTTTTAGCCCAGTCTTGGGACTTTTTGGTGTTTCTTTGAGGGCTGGGTGGATTGCAGAGGTGGGATTCTCCAAAGCTCCTTGTGAGCACAGCTCCCTCCAAGGGGTCTCCTCACTTGCTGCAGGAATGTGTCCAGTTGGATTCATGGAATTCTGATTCTTTCTGAACTGTTGCTGTGATTAATAATTTTAAAACATTTCCTTCTTAATCTTGTTACAGCTCTGCCATTCCCACCTTTTACCTCTAATTGCTGCCTGGAGCTCATGAGTGTAATTAATGTGGCCTTAATTTGTGACCCAAGCTGGGATTCCATAAAGCCCCCTGCATTCTTCATCCTTTTGGATTGGGAGGGAATTCTGGTTTAGAAGCCAACATTGCTTCTCAAAGCACTAAAACTTCATAGGAAATATCTTTATTTACTGTAAAAACCCCAGGAAAACAATGTCCTGAAGTCCCACCTGGTTCCTCTGCTTTCCAAAGTAGCCTTTGCTTTGAAGGGTAGAACTTGTTGGGAATTTCCACCTTTGCATCTGGCCTGAAGGTGAAGGAGAGAAGCTTTAAATTGGACATTGGGATGGAATTCCTGGCTGGGAGGGTGGGCAGGCCCTGGGATGAAATTCCCAGAGAAGCTGTGGCTGCCCCTGGATCCCTGGGAGTGTCCAAGGCCAGGTTGGAGCACCCTGGGCTGGTGGAAGGTGTCCCTGCCCATGGCAGGGATGATCTTTAAGGTCCCTCCCACCCAAACAGTTCTGGAATCCTTCAGTCAAGAAGGATTGAAGAAGAGCTGTGTCCTTGCTGCTGAGGTGACACTGCCTTTAATCCACACAGAGTCATTGCTTCTGGCCTGAAAAGATGCTTTTCATGCAATTTTCCTGCACAGCTCATATTTAAAGCTATGGCACATACATGAAAGACACACCCTTTATTTGCATGTCTGCTCTGCTGAATGTGCACAGGGACCAGCAGTGGCTGCTCAGCTCAGGATGAGCATCACGCACACCTTCTTCCCATCCCACGTGTCCTTCACAGGGTTCATGCAAATGGCCTGGCTGCCCAAGCTGAAAATAAACAGCAGAAAACACCCTGGGAACTCTTCAGGCAGCCAAAGTGCTCTCAGTCATCTTAAGAGAGCTCCATGGGGGTCAGATTTCTAAATTTCATAAATTAAACTTGGGCATTACTGTCCATAGAGGTGTCCTGACTTCTGCCCAGTCTGTGAGCAGGAGGAACAAGATCTTAGAGATTTAAAAGAAGTAAGATGAAGAGTAATGAAAGTATTGGGACACAGATGCAGGAAGTGTATGTAACCCATACAGTCTTTCCAAAGACAGGTCCCAAAGTACTGTCTCATCCCATTACTTCATGGAAGTTGGAGATTCAAGAGAGTTCACCAAAGGCAGGGAGAGCCATTGCAGAACAGAGAAGAGCACATGGTGAGACATTTAGAGACTGGCCTCCTAAGGAGAAAAGGGAAGTCAGATATGATGTGACAGAACCAGAGACATTTCTGAATGGCCAAGAGAATGAAGGAGCTTCCAGCAGGAAGCTTCTATTTCTTTCTTTTTGTTGTAACATAAAACCAGAGCAATTAGAAGGCACCACTTTCCAAGCCATTAATTGGCACGTGGACCATTACCCTCTGTAACCTGGAGCCAAAAGAAAGTGCTGCCCCTGTCTCGGTGGGACCCAAAAAAGGAGTGGAGTGTTGGGTCTGAGGGTTGCCCAGAACTGCCCTAATGAGTGGCATGGAAGGTGTGTGGAACTCCTGTCCCAGAGCTCCAACCAGCCCAGCACCCAGAGCAGGAGGAGACCCAGTGTGAGGAGATGAGCCCTGGCCATACCTGTGCCTGTCACAGCACAGACCACACCAAACACACCTGGGCTTTGCTTGCCCTTCACAATTCCCTCCTTTTGTGAGACAATGACAGCAGAGAAATGCTCTGTGTCCTTCCTCTGATGCCCTCAGACCTCTCCTCCCAGCCTCCAGGTGAGTGATCAGAACTTTCCCCTCTGCTGCTCTCCGTGCCTTGTCTTGTACCTGATCATCCGAGGAAGGAAGAGAACAGCAAAATTAAAACAAAGCAGGCCCTGATCCCGGAGACACTGTCCTTGTTGGCGAGGGATATGACTTGCAGAAAACTTCTTGCAGAGCTGCAGGGCCTGATGGATCCAGGCTCTTTGCAGATGGCTCTTCCCCAGAACAGTCGTCTTGTGTCTCATCAGGCAGCTTTTGTCAGTCCTGGTTACATGCTCTGTCTGGTTCGGGCTGGGAGCTGCCCAGGGCCCAGAGACCTCTCACCCTCTCTTGTCCCCCGAGTGTCCTGAGCACCCGGAGCAGGACAGGAATAGCAAATCACCACCAGAGTGATCAGGAGCAATTTGGGAGCTGCGTGTTTTGCACAGTGAGGGAGAAAATGTCCGTGGCTGCACCCGGGAGAGCTGCACTGATGGAGAACATCAAAAACCCCCCTCTCCCCACTCAGTACTTTGAGGAGAATAATTTGATTGAAAGGCAAATCCTTTAATCTGCAGATATAAATCAGCAGAGTGGCAGAATTGCTTAGGATGGAACATATCATATAGGGCATGTCCTGTATGTCTTTTCCCTTTAAACAACGCTGGGCCCTCCAGCTGTTAACCTATTTATAAAAGGTAACTTAAGGCTACGCGCAACCTCCTGAGGACATTTCGTTCTGTCATTACAGCACACACTCAATTTTTCAGCCTCAGAATAATTGGGCTTGGTTTGTGAAGGCCCAGGCTGGAGAAGGGATCAGCTCTGAGGCTAAAAGCGCTCTCCAGAGGAGCAGGATGAAGCCCTGCAGGAGGCCAGGCTGCCCTGGCTGTGCTGGGATGAAGAAGGATGCAGATATCAGCCACTGCCTGCTGACAAGCCTCTGCAGGTTCCCAAGCTGTGGTTCCTGTGCTGTGGTGGGAAGTGTCCCACACTGGGTCACTCACAGCGGGACCTCCGGAGCAGGAGAGCAGCTGGAGCTCTGTTTTCTGCTGGTGGTTCTGGAACCACAGAGCCCTCAGCACTGGAACTCCCTGTCCCAGCCCCAGAGCAGCCCCACAGCCACCCTCCTCTCCTCCTCCTCTTTCTCTGAGCCCCTCACACGTGGTTAGAGCTGACAGAGAGATCCCAGATCGGGAGATCACGGGGTGTGCCAGCTGCAAGGCAAATCCCATGACCGGTCAGAGAGACTTGACAGGTCTCTGGGATGGCAGGGATCCCTGGCCAAAATTCCTGGCCTTCCATTGTGCTGGAGTCAGCTTTGATGAGCAGAACAGCCCTGTCTGGCTGCTATCTGCCAGTGACCCGCCATGCTTTTGTGTCCTGCCTCACCAACTCCTTATTTTCTCCTGGCATCCCTGATCTGGGACAGGGAAGGGATGAGAAGTGGAGACTATGGCATGGAAGGTTAGTTTTGTAAGAGTATTCTCACTCCAAGATGCTCACAGGCATTCACTTTTCAAAACAGACACTGAAATTTCCTGAAAGTGAGAGTCTGCTGGGTGCTGCTCCAGGGGTGGAGGTGACTCCCTGTCCTCCCCTTTGAGTCACTCCCCCGTGACTCAAACCCTGCAGTTTTTATTCTTTATAGGGAGTTCGGGTTCATTACTTACTAACTGCACTCCTTTTTGGAAATGACCCCTCCACAGGCTCTGCTGCTTGTCTGAGATGAGTGAGAGATCAGAGGGATGACAGGAAGCCCTTGGCAACCCCAGTGTCCCTGCAGAGCCAAGACAGACCCCCCAGCTCTGCCCCATCTGCACCTCCCATGCTGAGCATCCCCCTTGGGCCATCCTGTCATGTGCTCTGAGGAGAGAATGACAAGCTCTTGACAGAGGGGCAGGAGAGCTGTGCATCACTGCTTGTGTCCAGCCCCTGTGCTGTCAGAGCCCTGGGACCAGCAGAGCCAATGCTGCCCTGTCCTTCCTTTGCACCAGCCCCATGGGAGTGTGATGAAGGAGCTCTCCCAGGCATGAGCTTTCCCTTTCCAGCTCACTCAGTGGCCACAAGGGACTCACTCACAGGTCAGGCCACGCTGAGAGCGGCCCCAGTGCTGGCCTGCCTTACCTGCCGGGCTAATGGGGTGACTCATTAGGGACATGAGCTGGTCCCCTTCCCTTTTCCCCATCCACTTTCACTGTCTGGCTTGATGAAAGGGCAGAGCTATTGCCTAAACACCTTCTGTCCCTCTGCCAGCCCCACCAAACAAAATGAGCCCCCTGTGCTCTGCCAAGCACGGACACACCTGTAGCGTCTCATAGATTTTGTCTGCCTCAGACAGAGTGGTTCATGCTGCCCTCTCTTTCAGGCCAAATGCAGATGGGGAGGACTCAGGGAGCCTGGAAAAGCGGCAGGAAAAGCAAGTGGAGAAGTAGGTTGTATTCTTTTGAGGGATAAACAAAGATAAATGAGATGCTTTGAATTTTTGCATAGGGGAAATATGCGGGGAGGCAACCAATGGAGTGTGGCCTAAAGTTGCTCCCAGAAAGCAAAGGTCAGGCTTCAGATTTTAAACTGAAACAAGGAGGTTTCACATTAACAGTGCCCCAGGAAGCCATGCTGAGCTTGGGCGGAATAATAAAGCAGCCATGAGGTTGTCAGGGCTAGATGGGCTTGCAAGCACAGTAACAGCTAAGAGGACACATCAGTTGGTTGCTCACTCAGGAACAAGCCCATCCTGTCTTTATGTTGGTGATTTCTGAAGAGTTACAGGAACACACCTGGGGGACAGAGGCACAGCTCATATGACATACTGCCTTTCCTTCCTTCCGGTCAGGAACAAGTTATTCTGTTCCTCAGATACAAACTGAGGTGTAAACCATCCTGCTCCTTCTAATGCCAATGACAGAAATTAAACTGGCTTAAGCTGAGGCAGGACAGGACCCAGGCAATTCAGGAAGCCCAGTTCTCAGTGTATGGAGAAGCTAAGCTTAATAGGGTAAAAATATACCAGCTTAAGAGGTGCAAGGAGGATGTCAGAGGTCACAAGAGGAAGAAGGAGATCACAGAATTATAGAATCATAGAAGGGTTTGGGTTGGGAGGGACCTTAAAGCTCAACTCATTCCACCCTGTGCCATGGGCAGGGACACCTTCCACCAGCCCAGGTTGCTCCAAGCCCCGTCCAACCTGGCCTTGGACAATTCCAGGATCAGCCACAGCTTCCCTGGGCAACCTGTGCCAGGGCCTGCCCACCCTCCCAGACAGGAATTTCTTCTGTACATCTCACCTAAATTTCCCCTCTTTAGTCTGAACCCATTTCTCCTTGTCCTATCACTACAGGTCCTGGTGAAGAGTCCCTCTCCAAAGTGGGGATGGGGCTGAGAGAACCAGAACTCTCAGCAGACAGTGTGTGTGGGAGAGCAGTGATGGGACACCTCGACTGTGCTGCCACGGGCTCTACAAACATATAGAGCATCAGCAGAACTAGGTGGTCTCTAAGGTGCCTCCCAACCCAAACCATTCCATGATTTCTGTGGTTTCAATGGAAGGAAGGCCCACAGCTGTTGGGCTGGTGGTAGCCCCCTCCCAGGGCCATGGAGTCTGCTTTGGTAACCAGAAGCCCCTTGTGCAATGCCACAGGGGTGTTTGGATTATGGTGGACAGTTGCCTGCTGCAACATATATTTCCAATGGACACACCTATGGCATCAAAGGGCTCTACCTGTGCTGGTTTATGATATCCAGGTGTGCCTGCCTGGGATTTGGGTGAGGTATCAAGCTGTTGTGTGACAGGGTGAAGCCTGGACACCCTGTGTCCTAAATCCACCAAGGGCTTGCTGCTGTGTGACCACTGGGCAGTGAAGGCCTGGCTTTGGGCTCTCAGGTTTTTCTTTAAGGGAATAAATTTCAGGCTCAGGAATTCAGAAGAAAAGAACCAGAAGTCCTTTTGGAGGCCAAAAGCAGGTCAGCCCAGTGGTCAGACATTCTCCCTAACACGGTGCCGAGGGAACCTGCTTCTTTTTGTTGTATTGGTGTGTTGTAACCCACCACTCTGTTGTGTTAGTGTGTTGTAACCCACTAGTTTCTGCTGTAGTACTGTGATGTAAGTCACTAGTTTTTATTGTGTTAATACATCTGCTCCACAGACCCAGGAATTACTGTCCTGCACTAGAACCAGGGTCTACCCCTGGTATCTCGGAGACACTCAACAGAAAGGCTCCAGGGGAGAAGAGAGGTGGATTTCCTAAGGAGAGAGAGGGATCTTTAAGCCTCTGATGTTCAGGGTAGGCTGGGACAGCCCTGAAATTCAAACCGTTGCCCAGTCCTCCCAAAGAAAGACATTAGGATGCTATTTTATCTCAGAGCTTAAAAATAGCACATGGTCTAAGCAGTTACAGGCACGCCTTTCATCAGGACACGGGATTTCCCCGCTCCCTTCCCCTTCCCAGCTCTGGCCCTGGAAATGTACCCACGCTGGGAAGGTTGGAAGGACAAGAGTGGGCAGAAGCTGCAACTCCAGCCCTACCTGGATGGGGTGTGGCCCCTTCCACACCTGATGCAAAGGGTGTTTCCTCTCTCCAGTGACCAGACATGAGACACACCTATTTTTGTTTAAATTTAGTCACCATGCTTTGATTTTCTTATCTAGCAGGCCAATGTATCACGGATTTTCATGGGATTTGGCAGCTCTGGAGCTCCCTCCGGGCAGATGGGTGGCACACACAGCCCTGGGGCACACGCAGGAACCTTGCTGTCAACAACAGGGATGGTCTTCCTCCCTCCCTCCCTCCCGCCCTCATTAACTCACTAAATATGTTGTAATGGCTTATCCATGAAGAATGAGGCTGAACATTCCTCCTGCTCCGCTGGTGTCACTGTACCAAGAGGGGATGGGCTCACCTCCATCTCTTTGAGAGAGTTTCAGCCACATGCACGTGGAAATGGGTTCACTGAGGGTACATTGTTCCTGGTGAGTTTGGTTCATGAGGGACAGTGGGTGAGGGAAGAGCGACTGATGTAACTTACCTGGACCTGTGCAAGGCATTTGACACTGTCCCACACAGCATCCCTGTCTCTAAACTGGAGAGACTGGGATGTGATGGATGGGCCACTCAGTGGACAAGGAAGGGGCTGGATGGTCACACTCAGAGCTGTGGTCAGTGGCTCCCTGTCCAAGTGGAGACCAGCGGGGCAGGGCTGGGTGGGATATTGGGCAGGAATTCTTGGCTGGGAGGGGGAGATGACAAAACTGTGCTGCCAGGAACCAGAATGTGAGCTTGCTGTTCACCACACAGCAGTGCCAGGGCTCTCCCCTGTGCCTTTCCCCATGGAAAGGGGCCATGCTCTTACTCCAAAACACTGCTGCGGGACAGCCTGCACCCCCAGCACCCAGGGCTTCCCCAGCTGGTCAATCCCATGTTTTCTCACCCCTTGGTCCCTCTTTGCCCTTCCCTTGGCCCTTCCCTGGCACCTCCATGTGTCCTTGCTGCCTCTGCTCTCACCACTTCCCACCAGCTGCCTTCCCACCTCACCACATCCCCTTCAGGCCCCTCTCAGCTTCCCCTCAGCCATCCCCCTGCTTCCCCCCAGCCCTGCTGCCTTGGTCCCATCTCCTCAGCCACATCCCCTCAGTCCCTCCTGCAGAAGGCACAGAGCTGGGGGGAGCTGTTCACTCCCTGGAGGGCAGGGGGGCCCTGCAGAGACACCTCCAGAGTGGGAATCACCAGCCTGGTGCAGTTCAGCCAGGGGAAGTGCTGGATTCTGCCCCTGGGATGGGGCAGCTCTGGATGGATGGACAGACTGGGAAGGAGAGGCTGGAAAGCAGAGCCAGGAAAGGGCCCTGGGGGTCCTGGTCGGGGGCCAGGTGGCCACGAGTCAGCAGAGCCCTGGAGCCAGGGGGGACACCCCTGTCCTGGGAGGACATCCCTGTCCTGGAGCCAGGGGGGGACACCCCTGTCCTGGGGGGGACATCCCTGTCCTGGGGGACATCCCTGTCCTGGAGCCAGGAGGGACATCCCTGTCCTGGGGAGCATCTCTGTCCTGGGGGGACATCCCTGTCCTGGGGGGCATCCCTGTCCTGGAGCCAGGGGGGGACATCCCTGTCCTGGAGGACATCAGG
>JAWWEE010000074.1:713763-724378 GCA_035221455.1 Xenops minutus | reverse complement strand
AGGCCAGGTTGGAGCACCCTGGGCTGGTGGAAGGTGTCCCTGCCCATGGCAGGGGTGGCACTGGATGGGCTTTAAGGGCCCTTCCATCCCAAACCATTCTGGGGTTCTGTGATTAAGTTTCTGGTCACAGCTAAATCTTTGGAGCTCCACTGGGACATTATTCCATTGGAGACACGTGTGTATTACAAAATTTGATCCATAATGGGATTTTTATTGCTGATTTCAATGAAAAAGCTGAGACGAGAGCACTTTACCCCTGGTGCTGGTGTTTCTGGAGCTGGTGGCTCCAGCTGGGGCTCGGGGTGGCTCTGAGGCTTTGGAACAGAACACTCCAACTGTCCCACTTCCCTCAGCATTCCCTCAGTGTTCCCTGGGTGCTGCATAAGGGAAGTCCCTGAGAAGGGGCAAGAAAAGGCGACTGTGGGTTTCTGTGCCCTGAGGGGAGGCTGGAGGGGGGAGCTGAGCCCAGGCAGCCCCTGGGCAGGGGCACTCAGGGCCCAGGAGAGGAACCTGCGTGCTGGGAGCTTGCCAGGTGCTTCACCCGCCTTGGTTGTGTTTGGCAGTGCCCCCCCCAGCCCCAGAAGCCATAAGGACCAGTTTGCCAGAGAGCCCCCCGGCCGTGGCACCCGGAGCTGCCCAGGGCACACAAGGTGAGCTCCCCCCAGCCTGCCCCTGGTGCTGCCCCTGGGCCTGCCAGAGCCACCTGCAGGGGGAAAGGGCCAGGAACTGCCTCTGGTGAGGGCCATGCAGGGGGGGACTGACAAACCCTGCCACAGCGAGGGTGGGGTCCCTGGGCAGGGCTGGGGAGGAGCAGCAGCACTGCCTTGCCAGCCCCTGTGGCCCAGGCCAGCAACTGTGGCATGACCCTTCCCTGTGCCCACATTTCAGCCCCAGGGGAGCACTGAGGTGGGGCAAGGACATGGTGATGACATGGAAAAGCCCTCTAGGATCAAGTCCCAGTGTTCTTCCAGCACTGACCGTGTCCCAAGTGCCACATCTACCATGAGCCTGACCTATGTAGGAATACCTTCAAACCTGTCTGTTTTAAAGCTCTCTTTAAAAATAAAAGGTTTTAAAGGTATTTATGTAGAGAATCAGACTGGTAGGACCAGTTGTTGTCCAGTTTCCTAATGCTGTATTCCACTAGTTCCCATAATCCACCAGGGAACACCCATAGTGCTTTAAATATTTATTTATTTACAGTCTTCTTGATCTGTAAAGTCACAATCTTGAGATTTTATTTTGGAGAAGATCACAATGTCACTTGATAAAGCCACAACAAAGGCAAACCCAGAGGAGGGGTGGTGCATGATGGATCTCTTGGGTTGGTTCACTGAAATACTCATTTTATCTAAATGGATCCTTAAGTACCATTTCAAAAGGGATTTTTTTCCATTTCTCTTATCTTTTTCCGACTTCAGTTTGAGTATCTTATTTACATTTAATACATTTTCCATTGGTTGGGGAGGGTGTTTTTAGATGTGACTCAGAGAAACCACCAGCAGTTTTATTTTTGGGCAGCATCTGCTCAGCAATAGGTGGGAGCTGTTCAGGCCGTGGTGCTGCAGGACAGGGAGCATGGGCAGGGCTGGGGGCTGTGGAAATGGGGAGCTGCAGAAGAGAAATCCAGTGCTCCTGGCACTGAGGATTTGTACAGAGTTCCCCCTAAACAAAGACCCATGGAATGACCTCCTTTAAGGGGATTTTAGGAAAATAACAGCTTAATTTGCAGAGGTTTGTGCTGTGAAGTGAGAAATGTTGGTTTGGAATTACCAGCTCAGTGTTTTCAGAGGTATAACATGGAAAATGAAGGAGGCCAGTTTGGTCATGAGGGGTTGGAGGGATTTGGGGATTTGCAGGATGACTGTTGTGTCGGGAGTCCCTAAAGCTGCAGCACCAGAGCACCTCCTGACAGCACAGCCCATGTTAAAAACTAAGGCTGTGTGGCTCTGGGGTGTCCCAGGGCTTTTTCTGCTCTTGGAATTCCCAGCTGGGCTCGCAAAGGTGACTCCACATTTTCTGTGTCCCACTACAGAGGGAAAAACAGGCTGCCCAGAGCAGCTGTGGCTGCCCCTGGATCCCTGGGAGTGTCCCAGGCCAGGCTGGACGGGGCTTGGAGCACCCTGGGCTGGTGGAAGGTGTCCCTGCCCATGGCAGGGTGGCACTGGATGGGCTTTGAGGTCCTTCCAACCCATTCTGGGATTATGTGATTCTCTGCAAAGCCCCTGGCTGTAGTTGGCTGCCTGTTGTGCTGGAATGTGTTTCTGGCCCTGGATCCAGCAGCTCTGGCCCTTTGCCAGCCCTGCAGCATCAGAGGCTGCAAACAACACCCATCCAGTGCTGGCTGCTGCCTCTGGGGAGCAGATGGATGGCCCTCTGAGTCAGGGAGACACACACAGCTGGGAGAAGCACTGGGAGAGCCAGGAGCACTGGGACACGAGTGCACTGGGCTGGGGGACTGGAGGGTGCTGGGGGGCACGAGGACAGACCCAGAGCCTGAGCAGCAGGGCAGGGGTTTCCAGCTGTGCCCCCCTGACTCTGTGTTTCTGTGGCAGGTGCAGCCTGCGAGCCCACGGCCGTTCCTGCAGAAGAACCTGGCTCTGCCCATGCAGGAGACACCAGCCCTGCCCCAGGTCTGGGGGCTGCCTTTACACCTTCAGCAGCAGCAGCCAACCCTCTCCAGGCCCTGCATGGTGGGGCCTCTCCTGCCCCTGAGGCCAAGTCTCCCAAAGCTCTCAGCAACACGTCTGGCCCAGGCACAGAGCTCGGCTTCAGCCCCGCTGCACATGGGGAGTCCCACCATGCCATGGGTTTGGGATCTGCCCCAGGAGAAGGGCTGGAGTCCCACCATGCCATGGATTTGGGATCTGCCCCAGGAGAAGGTCTGGAGTCCCACCATGCCATGGGTTTGGGATCTGCCCCAGCAGCAGGGCTGGAGTCCCACCATGCCATGGGTTTGGGATCTGCCCCAGGAGAAGGTCTGGAGTCCCACCATGCCATGGATTTGGGGTTTGCCCCAGCAGAAGGTCTGGAGTCCCACCATGATATGGGTTTGGGATTTGCCCCAGCAGAAGGTCTGGATTCCCACCATGCCACGGATTTGGGATTTGCCCCAGCAGCAGGTCTGGAATCCCATCATGCCACGGATTTGGGATTTGCTCCAGCAGAAGGTATAGAGTCCCACTATGCTATGGATTTGGGATTTGCCCCAGCAGCAGATGCAGAACCTCACCATGCCTTGGATTTGGGATTTGCCCCAGCAGCAGGTCTGGAGTCCCACCATGCTGTGGATTTGGGGTTTGCCTCAGTAGCAGATAATAAACCTCCCCATGCTGTGGATTTGGGGTTTGCCCCAGCAGCAGAAGCAGAGTTTGCCCCAGGAACAGAAGTCAACCACCACCATGCCACGGATTTGGGATTTGCTCCAGCAGCAGATAAGGAATCTGCTCATGTTATGGGCTCTGAGTTTGCCCCAGCAGCAGAAGTCAACCACCACCATGCCATGGATTGTGGGTTTGCTCCTGCAGCAGAAGCCAAGCCTGTTCCCACCGTGGATTCTGCAGCTGCCCCTGCAGGAGCTCAGCCTGCCCCTGCAGCTGAGCCCCAGACTGCTGTGCCTGCAGAGCTGCTCACATCTGGGGCTGCCCTTAAGCCAGACAAGTCTCCTGCAGGTGAGTCTGTGCCCAGAATCCCAGAGCCACGGGGTAATTCGGGGGGAAAAGCCCTCCAAGATGGTCGAGTTCAACCATTGCTTTGCCCTGCAGAAAACCCCTCCAGCTGGTCTCAGCTGTGCTGGCAGGAGCACAGGAAGGGGCTCCTGGGGGGTTTCACTGGGGGAATGTAAACCTGGGCTTTCTCACTGCTTTGGTTTAGTTCATACTGGCCATTCCCCACAGTGCTCTGGGGGTTTGGGGGCAGCCACAGAGACATCGTGGCTCCTCCCTGTTAGTACCTATTTTGGTGTCACCACCATCCTCAGCTCCCAGTGAAATCTCCAGAATCCTGTAGGACACAGAGGTTTCCAACACAGCTCCTTGGAAACAGTTTCTGAAGAGACTGGTTTGGGACCTTTCCCTGGGATGACTGTGGCTGTTGAAGTGCTGAGGTGCCAGTTTTGGTTTTCCATGTTGGGGGTGACAGGTTTGATGTGCTGCTTGGACTTCCCCAGGGACACCAGCCCACTGTCCTTCTGGAGGGAAAATTGCCTCCAAAATTATATTACTGAAATAGAACAAACAATCCTGGGCAGAGACAGCACGTGTGGACTGATTGCAGAGGGTCGGAGCGAGGTGTCCTCTCTCTTACTTTCTAATATATTGAGTTTAATGATGAGAATAAATTTCAAGAGAGAAGTTTTAACCAAAAACCCTACTAGAATGTAGTGACTGAGAGGCCTAGGTGGGTGAATGAAAGAGAAAATACAAGGCAATACAGGAAGGGGAAAGGTCCTAAAAATCAGATTTGCGCTGTTTTGGAAGTGGGGAAAAACTTGTTTCTCGTGGAAAATAAGAAATAAGTAAGGAAGTGATTTTTGTCTTGTTTAATCCAATCTAAAGTTAAAATGTGAATTTTTAATTTTTTACAGAAGCAACAGCAAAAGTGGAACAAGAATCCAAAGTCCCTGAAGTTCATGGGGATCATTTCGAGAACACCACGGACACCAAACCCCCCCCCAGCCCCTCCAAGGAGCCCCTTCCCGGGCAAACCAACCACCTTCCACAACCAGCAGGTGGGAAATGCAAACCCCAGCATAGAACTGGGCTCTCAGCTCCTTCTGCCCCACCACAGGCACTGCTTTGCTTTGCCCTTAGTGAAAAAAAGCAGCAAAAGTTGAGTTTCAACCATGTTTTCAGTGTGTGCGGACACGGGGCTGTTACAAATCCATGTCCATCTTAACAGCTGAAATCCCCATCCTATAACTTGTCTTTTTCTTCCTCACCCATAGCTGCTGTCCCAGTGTCTGTCATAATTTTCCTTTCTCTTTAAAATGTAGATGGCATTAATTACAGGGAGCACTGTTCTCCCATGTAATTATGGTTTATAAATGGAAATTCAGTGTAATTACCCGTAGCAAGGGCTGTTGGAGTGTCTGCAGGAATGCATTGTAAGGTGGAGAGGAATTCCAGATGCTCAGCATCAGCCAGGGACTCCAGACTGATAATGGAGCGTATTCTGGACCTGAATTCCACAGGCAAGCTGGGACAGTCTGAATTAGGTTGATTACAAAGAGGCCAAAAAACCAAACAAACACTCACCCTGTGCTTAAGCCTGAAACAGTCTCTGCTTCATGCTTTGCCTCCACCTTGGCATGTCTGCAAAATACCAAATTGCTGCTTGAGTTCAGACTGTGAGGAGATAATACCTGGTAGAAACCGTGTCTTAGAACCCTCACTGCTGTTAAACAGGAAATCAGCCCTGTCCCCTTCCCAGGGGCTGCTTTGTAACTCCCCCTCCCTGAATGGCTGAGGCCTGAAGCTCCCTGTCCCCACTGTTCATGTTGCAGCCCCAGCAGAAGCAAGAGAGGAGGTTGCACTCCAAACTAAGGACCTCCCAGAGAAGTGTGTCCCTGCTGTGCTTGTGGAGGCACTCGAGGAGGAGCAGCCTGAGCACAACCACATCCAGCACGTGGAGCCTCAGCCAGGAAAGGCCCTGCCAGAGCCCACAGGTAGGACATGAATAGTGACTCCATTTTCCAGGGAAATTGTCTCCTCTGTGAGCTGCTCACCTTTCCCTCCTGGCTGTGGGGCCACCTGAGCAAGCAGGAATCTCTCTGCTGTGGTTTTCTGAATTCCTGGGTGCTGGCCTTGGCACTTCCCTCTGGTCCTGCCCTCTGAAAGGCTCTTTTCCCCTCCCTATCCCCACTGAAACCCCAACTCTGTGTGCTCCAAGTACTTTATCACTGGGACTGGCTCACAGCTTCTCTGCTGGAGGATGAAAAGCTCACCATGTCTTTTTATTTTGGTGTTAAAAGGACCAGTAATCCTTACACGATATTCCCAGCGAGGACCTCCTTCCAAATTGAGGTGTGTGATTACCAAGGGAAGGTGTCACTGTTTTCCTGCCTCTCCAGGAGCTGGTGGTGCCACACTGGTCGTGGAGGTGGATTTGTGGGCCAGGGCTGAGTGACAAATGACTGATGCTCTCCTAAAAATCAGTGGCTTTGGAGCTAAGGGAGCCCTGCAGGGACACAGCAGGTGACTTTGGGACAGAGGTTCTGCCTCCCACTGCTCCCACCCTGGTGCTGGGGGAAACTTGGCTCTCATCCCCTCCATCTCTTCCCATCTTTCCACTGAACTTCTATTTTCCCAGTCTGGAAGGATGCCAGCTGGAGATATAAAAAGTCTCTCTCTTAATCTCGTCTTGCTCAGACAAAGTGGATCCTTAATGCATTTTTAAAAAGCCATAGCATGTCCTTATAGGAACTGGTGCTTTTTGGTGGGCTAAGAGCTTCTGGCAGGACTTACTTTTCAACAGCATTGATGATGTATTGGGAATAATTAATCAGGTGCTGGGGGTCAGTGTGTCCCCAGCCCTGCTGAGGTGCCTTTAGTGCGATATCAGTGCTGGGGGGACACAGCACCTGTGATGTACGGCCCACTGAGATGGCTAGAGTCACATAAATAGTTCATTTATTAGTTTTTTAATCAAGCAAATAGTGGCTTTGATGTTTGAGGAGGCTTCCTGTGTTCCAGGTGTTCCCAGTGCCCAAGTCAGGCAAGCTCCCCAAGCGGGCGGCCGCGGGTTTGGCAGAGCCAAGGCGGCCGCGGTGCCTCTCCCGGCTGGGCCAGAGGAGCAGCCCGTGGGTGTCCCTGGGCAGAAGAGCCCCGAGCCCCCAGAGCAGCGTGCCTGGGGGGCTGCAGCCACCCCCAACCCGGGGCTCCCCCAGCAGCAGCCAGCCAGAGCCCCCTGGCAGCGTGGGCACAGCCACAGGGACCCGCCGCGGGAGAGCTGCGACCTGGAAGGGGCCGTCGTGAAGAAAAAGAAGAAGAAACCAAAGCAGAAGAGAAACCAGCTGCCAAGAGCCATGGAGGGCTGGGATGGCAATGGGGCAGCCCCCAGAGCTGCCAGGAGTTCTCCCCTGGCTGCTGAATTGCAAAATGCAGACGTGGGGCCCAGAGCAGCAGGAGCTGCCGGTGGGAGCAGAGCTCTGGAGATGCCAAAGGATGCCAAAGGAACCACTGGGAGTCACAGCCTGCATGAGCAAAGTGCCTCCTCAGTGCCAGCACCAGCACAGCAGGCCCAGACATCCACAGGGTTGGATGCCAGACCTGGGGATGCCATGAAAACAGAGGGAGTGAGAGGGGACAGCTGGAGGCTGGAATGGAAAGGCAAGAGCAGAGAGGTTCCCTTGGAGCACGTGGGCAAGACTGAGATGGGGGAATCTGTCCCTGCAAAGGGACCCCCCAAGCCTCTGGAAAGAGATTTTCTGGATAAAAATGAGAGGATGGAGGATAAGGAGTGCAAATATGCCAACCTGGTCAATGTGAGCAAAGCAGAAACTCCCTTACAGACCAAACCCTTGGAATTGCCCCTTTCTGCTGAGAACAAGGAGCCCAAAGCCACATCCCCAAGGGGGGAAACACTCAGTGACACTGTCCATCAACCTTCCCCTCTGGGAGCAGCAGCCAAGGGCAATGGAGGAAAAAGCAAAGGGGCTGAGAGTGAATCCCTCAGGCAGGCTGGGGTTGAGGACAAACGTCCTGCAGAGCCAAAGGCAGCTGCTGAGGGTAAAGCAGTGCCCGAGGGAGGGCTGAAGAGCCCAGCAGGGGCTGCTGAGGGGCCTGGGGCACCCTGGGCCCCACCAGAGCCCGGGCAGGTCCCTGCTCTGCAGGATGGAAGGACTGGCAGCATTGCCAGTGCTCCCAAACATGCCGAGGCACTGGGCACGGGGCTGGCAGCAGATTGCCTGCACCCAAACACAGGGAAAGGATTTCTTGCTGTAGAGCAGCAGACTGGAAAAGATCCCGGGTTTGCACATGGGATGGACAGGCCGAGGAAGAAGCGTGGGGAAGGGAAAGGCAGAAGGATGAAGAGCTTCCCTGAGCACATGATGCTGTCAGAGGAGGGGAGCAACTCCCCCGATGGAGGGAGGATGGAGGAGGCTGGGAGAGAAACAGCTGACCCCGACAGGGGCAGAGCTTCTCCTGCCAGAGGACACCCCTCGGGCAGCTCTGCACATGCCTGGCCTGCAGACAAGCCCAAAAAAAGGGGCAGTGATGGAAGGAGTAAGAGAGGGGAAAGAAGTTTCTTCCAGCAGCCTTTCCTTGAGAATAGGATGGACCCAAGTGGTTTTCCTGAGCTACCTGATAAAGTCAGGGAAGTCAGTGAGAAGGGCAGAGAGGGGTGTTGTGTCCCTGCTGGGTGTTTGCAGGAAGGGACAGCTGAAATGCAAAGGCCAGCTGAGGAGGTACCAGAGAAACCAAAAGAAACTGTAGGGAAAGATGCAAAAGCTGATCTGGGGGCTTTATCCCAGCCTTTGCTGCTGGAGAGCAGGAAAGAGGAAGCCAAACATCCTACTCTGGGTGACACCACCAGCCAGCCAGAACAGGTGGATTTGGGTGGTCAAGGCAAAGAGGCTGGAGAATGTCCTGGGCTCGGTTCCAGTGGGGCACTGGTGGCAGAGAAACCCAGGAAGAGGAGCAGTGATGGCAAAAGGAAACAACCTGACAGAAATCCCTCGGGACAGGCAGCTTTCCTGGGGGCTGGGGGGGAAACAGGACAGGACAAAGGGGCTGGAATCAGGAAGGAATCGTCCTTGGATAGAAAGGTGTCTGGTGTGGAAAGAGAGACTCCAACGGGGGTGCTGGGAAAGCCTGAAATCCAGGCTGGCAGTACAAGTTCCTCCCATCAGCCAGTCCTGCCAGGGCATAGAATAGAGACATCAGAGACAGGAATGGGCAATGCTAGAGAATCTTGGCCCGTGAATAAAGGGAAAGATCCAGGTAGATCCCAACCTCTCCCAGAGCACAGGGCAGGGACACACAGTCCCACCAGGGAGGTGGGGATGGACAGGACTAAGAGCAGAACTAGAGATGGGAAAGGCAAAAAGGCTGAGGATAGTCCTGAGCTGGGCCCAGATGATGTCCCTCAAGTGGGACATGTTAACCAAACTCAGCCTGAGAAAAGCAAAGGGGCTGATTCCAGGACTCCAGAGGTGCTGCTGGGAGACCTGAGTGATCCTGCCAAAAAACAGGCTCCTGCTTTGCCTCTGGAACCACAGAAATCACACCCAGGGGGCAAAGAGAAGTGCAAAAAGCTGGAGCCTGACCTGCAGCAGCCCCTTGTGCTGGAGCAGAAAGCAGGAGCAGGGACATTCCCTCCTTGTGACCTGGAGATAAGGAACAAACCTGAAGGTCCCAGTCCTTCCAGCAGGGATACAAATCCTCTCCCAGAGCATCCAGGGGTGGCAGATCCCACTTTGGCCCCAGTTACTGAGAGATCTAAAAAGAGGGGTTATGATGGAAGTAGTAAAAAGGCTAAAAGTGCCTCCAAGCAGCCTGTTCTTCCAGAGGCAAAGCCAGGCAGGGGTGAAGCTCTGCCTCCCCTGGGCTCTGAGCTGGAATACGGGATGGAAGACACGGATTTTGTAGATGAAAACAGAAATATTAAAAATTTCCCCACTGGCCCTCAAAGGCTCTGGAATAATAAAGGAAGTGACTTCAAATCCTTAGCTCAGAGCACAGGATCTGGCCCTGGGAGTGTGGGAGATGTTTTCTTGGGCTTCCCAAAGCAGAGGGATGGGGCTGCAGGGCCTGGGGGGCTTCCTCCCCCTCCTTCCCCTGAAGCAGTGGCAGAGAAAAGCAGCAAAGAGCCTGGATCTGGTGCTAAGGAGGAGACACAGACCCAGAAATGTGAGCAGCCCATTGAGCTGGGACACAAAGAACCTGGAAAGGAGGAAAAGAAAGATGGGCAAACCAGAGAGGCCAGTTCCCAGGGTGGCACTGGGGCAGGCAAGCCCCTTCCATTGGCTCCTGCAGCCAAAGAGGATGTTGAGTCAAAGAAGGACATGGAAAAGGTGGTTGGTAAAGAAATACAAAGCACTGATAGAAAGCACAACACTGCTAAGGCTTCCTTGGAGGGTAAAGCTGGAGAGGCTGAGCTGGGTGGGGGCAAGGGGGGCGAGCAGAGCTCACTCAAACACCCCGGGAGTGTGGCTGAGGCTGCTGGTTTAAATGGCACAGCTGCCCAAACAACCCAGATTGGTCCTAGAGATGACAGCAAAGGTCACTCCCAGCCTGCAGAGGGGGAGCATGCTCGTGGTGGCAAGGCTCACCTGGGGGACACTGTGGCATTGAAGTCTGAGGTTGGACCTCAGGATACAACCAAAGAAAAGGGATCTCGAGATGCAACCAAAGAAAAGGGATCTCAAGATGCAGCCAAAGAAAAGGGATCTCAGGAAACAACCAAAGAAAAGGAACCTCAGGAAATAATCAAAGAAAAGGAATCTCGGGAAACAACTAAAGAAAAAGAAACTCAAGGCACAACCAAAGAAAAGGAGTCTCAAGAAATAACCAAAGGAAAAGAAACTCAAGACACAACCAAAGAAAAGGAGTCTCAAGAAATAGCCAAAGAAAAGGAGTCTCAAGAAATAACCAAAGAAAAAGAAACTCAAGAC
>JAWWEE010000074.1:689318-710064 GCA_035221455.1 Xenops minutus | reverse complement strand
GCTTGGAGCAACCTGGGCTGGTGGAAGGTGTCCCTGCCCATGGCAGGGGTGGCACTGGATGGGCTTTAAGGTCCCTTCCCACCCATACCATTCCATGATAATTCTGGCTTCAACACGAGGCACAGAACTTTGGGGCAGCATGAGTCAAGTTACATACCCAAGATAGAGCCACCATCACCAAATTACAGAAACAAGTCTGCTGTGATTTGTAATATGTTACAAAAAAAAAAAGAAATGCAGGCAGAAATGTGATGACAGAATTTCTTTCAGAACCTCTGTTACATGAACACGAACACTAAAGCTTTTAATTTAGCTAAGATTTCGCTCTAAAGAGAAAGACGTACAATTTGTTCAGGACTAGTTGACAGATGGGAAAATTAAGTCCTCCGTTATTGTTCCATTTGCTGGATGCAAAAATACTTAACACTTACAGAGGACTTGGAGGATGGGAAAAGCTATGAAATATCAGCTGTCTGGACAAAAATTAGAGACAGAAGTGTCTGGGTCCGATCCTGGAAGATGCCACATGCTTCCAGCTAGTCCAAAAATCAGGCTTTTCCTTAGCATTCCTCAGCAACCTCCCTGCTGTAAAGCAAAGGAATAAATGGGTGAATTTAGGCTTAAACCTAAAAAGCAGAATTGCACAAGATCCTTTCAGTTTGACTTCTCCACCCAGCAAACTCTTTCAAAACATAAATTCTCCCAGTTGAAATTGTCTGGGCTTTTTTTTTTTTAAGCTGGAAGTCTTTAGCTGAAATATCTTTCTTTTCTCTACTAATAAAGAAAGGCTTATTAGTACTGGTTTTCCCTTTTCCACTGAAGATGTCCTGCAGTTTTCTCCCACCTGGGAACCCCAAGTTCTTTAAAATGATACCCAGAAAGAATTGGCAGCTCTTGGCCAAGCGGCTGGTCCTGCGCTCACATCTGGGCTGTCTCACATCTGGGCTGTCTCACATCTGGGCTCTCACATCTGGGCTCTCTCACACGATGCATCAGGAATTAATGGTTCATAATGGGGCAGACTGGGGGCCAAGGGCAGTTCTGGGAAGCAGGAGCTGTCAGAGCAGGATGGCCCCACGTGCCAGCTGGAGCCAGGGCTTGTGCCAAAGCAGAAATCGACTGGTAAAAGGCTGATAGCCAGCAAAGGAATTAAAACCCACCCAACTGCCAGCAAGATCCAGTTTCTTCCTCCCTGCACAGCACTGCCATCGTTTACAGCCTGGGTCTGGCTGTAGGTGCTGTGAGCTGGGGACAGCCTGTGCTCAGGACACCGTGTCCCACAACACACAGCAGGGAATTGGGGTTTAATTGGAGCCTGTTGCTCCTTATCACCGCTGCAGTCGCAGGTTCTGCTCCTGAGGGGCCTCTTATCAGCAGCACAGCTCCACTACAGCCTGGGAAAAGCCCCATTCCTGCCCCCCTGCACCCCTCCTGTGCAGCACTGCAGAGCCATCCTGGCATGGGCAGGCACTGGATATGCTCAACCATCCTCAGTTACCCTTGCCAAGATCCTCCTGCCTTTGCAGTTCACCTCAGACACCCCTTTAGGGCTTGCAGAAGTGATCGTGGGATAATTCAGGTTGGAAAAGCCCTCTGAGATCAAGTGCAACCATCAACCCAGCACTGCCAAAACCATCTAAACCACATCCCCCAGTGCCACTTTGGCACAGTGATGGTCCTAGAAGGAAAACTGCACGCTTGCTTCTCAGTCAGGCTGCTGGTTCACCATCCTTCCCTTGGGACACAGCTCAGGACCACTTTTCCCTTGCCTGGCTTAGAAGGAAGGGAGGGAGGGTCACTCCATCCCCTCTCCCACCCCTTGCTGTCCTGCCCTGGAGCTCACAACCACCTCCAGATTTCTTCTTTTTGCACTTTTAGCCTTTTTACTGTTCTTTCACAGATTTCTTTGCCCGTAGACATTTCTTTCTTGGAGGGGAAAAAAAAAAAGAATTCCCAATTTAAACGGAGTCTATTGTTTTCACTGAACCAAACTGCAGCAAGATTCCAGAGCATGGTTGTGATTTGCCACATCTGTTATTTTTATGCATTGTTTTGGTGCCAGGAGTTTCATAAAAGGTGTTATATAACCACGCCGTATCACATAATTCAACATGTTTCCACAATTAGGAGCCCACGTGAGCATCGAAGCAACGATCCTGCCCGGGGTTTTTCTGTCTCTGCACATCTTTGTGCCCAGCCAAAGGGACAAAGATGAACCCTGGCTGTGGCTTCCTCCTTTCTCCTCCAGATTCCACTGTCCTTTACTGATGGACGAGTTCACAGAATCCCAGAATGGGTTGGGTTGGGAGGGACCTTAAAGCCCATCCAGTGCCACCCCTGCCATGTGCAGGGACACCTCCCACCAGCCCAGGGTGCTCCAGCCTGGCCTTGGACACTCCCAGGGATCCAGGGGCAGCCACAGCTGGTCTGGGCACCCTGTGCCAGTCCCTCCCCACCCTCCCAGCCAGCAATTCCTTCCCAATATCCCATCTAACCCCACCCTCCTTCTCCTCTCCACAGCCCTGAGGATGTTCATTTAAGGGTTGCCCAGACCAGCCTTATCCCTCTGCCTATGCCTGTGGTTTTTCCCTGTTGGTTTTGTGCTGTTTTAGCTCCACACTTGGTTTCTCTCCAGCTGGATGGTCTCCTGCCCAGCTCTCACCTCCAGCTGGCACCACCACCCTTGGCCAGGGCTTCCCAAGTTTTATTCCCTTCCTTTATTTTATCTTCCTGCTCATCCTTGACACTTGGATTTTCAAGAAGAGCTGAGGTTGAAATGAATGCACTTCTGGCTGCAAATTCAGCCAGGCTGAGACCTGAAGCACATTTGCTTAGCAGTGCAGTTTAACTCCCAGGGGAAATCTGAATCCCAAGCCTTGTCTTTCCCAGCTTGTGTTGCTGGTCTGTGGCTTGTGCATCATTCAGTGGACTTTGCTTTGACTCTTTTCCTTTTCCACTGTCAAATACTCCTTCAATAACCAGATACTGGTTGTAGTTTGAGGTGGAAACACTCTGGAGTATGTTTGAATTCCGGTTTTAGCTGATCTCTGGTTTTTAATGTGTTACATGTAAATGCTCCAGCAGCAATTGATCTGTAAATGACCCGTCGTGTAAAACATGAGACTTGTTAAGGCCTGTACAGCTCCACAGCTCGTGGTGCAAAGCTGTGGTGGTGGGAGCCCTAACTATTGCAGTTCTGTCCTTCAGCTTCCTCCCAGCCCGAGGGACGCAGTGGAGTGTGAGTTCAGCAGGAGTGCCAGGCTGTTCCACACTGGGCAGCACATCACGTGTGTGTGTGTGTGTGTGTGAACACACAGCCCGGTGAGTGTGTAAATCCCTGTCCTCGTGGCTCTGCTCAGCCTCATCAGTGCCATTGCTAATGACTCCTAATTGGAGATCACATGGCCGCTGCTGGCAGGGAGGAGCTCAGCATCCTGCACAGGGGGGTTGCCTTAGAAACCAGTGCAAGAGGCTGCACAGGAGCGGTTGTGGTAGATTAAAGAGGGAAAATCAGAGGCATTAGCAGGGATAAGTAATAGCTTCGGGAGCGAGCAAAAATAGAAGCACTAGGCTGATTCATGTGCTGAGGCTGGAGCTCTCACAGTGGGCATTAGTGCTGACGGGGGGTGCAGGGATGTGCCTGCTCCAGGGACTGGCACAGCCCTGCTGAACCTGGTCCAGCCCAGGGAAGGGCACGGGCATCCTCTGGGGGTGTCTGCCCTTGGACAATGAGTGTGTTCAGGGGGACAGGAGGAGCACGGGGCAGACTGAGCAGCTCATGTAAACCAGGGGTTGGTGCTGGGCAGCCCTGGCAGGCTGATCTGTGCCAGCTGCAGCAAAAGACAGGGTTTAATGATAGGAAGAGGATGTGAACAGGGAAATCATGCCCTTCCCCCTCGTGAAACAGGTCCTGTCTCACCACTGGGAGGGCATGAGAAGCTTCGGACAGAGGGTGAAGCTCCGTGTCGAGGGGCTGATTTACACGAGCTCCTGATGGCTCCCCTGCTCATCTCTGGCATGGAAGGTGGGGCAGAGCCCAGAGGACTGGGAAGGCCCAGATGTGATATTTGAGGAGTGTGAAATCCTCCTCAGAGTTGAACTGAGGGCAAAAGCAATGCTTGGGCTTTGTCTCAGGGTCTCTCAGCTCACCCTCCCAGCCCAGCTCTGCTTTGGGGGGACACTTTGTCATTGAGTCACCTTGCAAAATCTGCCCAGCTCTTTGTTCTGAACACCCTCCCACCCCTTCTGGCTTATCTTTGTTGATGAGTTTCCCTTTGAATTCTTTAGGAAATGAGAGGTCTGTGAGGATCTGAAGGGCCAGCTGGGCCCAAAGCTGTGTTGGGAGGGCTGCTGGTCACAGCTGGTCAGTGGCCATTGCTGGCCTGGCTGGAAGCTCAGCCCTGGTGGTCCAGCCTCAGGAGCAGAACATCAATGAACTGAGATTTTCAAGAATTCATCTGGTGGAAGATAGAGGCTGGGCCCTGGAAGTGGGACCAGTCTGGGAACAGCTTGCCGTGGGCATGCTGGAGAGCTCTCAGTGTGTGAACTCTGCGTTACCTCCATTAATGCTCTGAGAGATTAAATAGTAGATGACTTAGAGATTTTTCATGGCTGAGCGTTCTCCTGCTCCTGAGGAGCCCAGTATTGAATATGGTTCATTTCCTGCATTAACAAATATTATTGAATAAAGCAGCAGTGGTGGCTCATCCTGGCTGTACACTGACCTTGTGAGTCAGGCTTTTCTCTCCAGTGACTCAAATCCCTTCCCTGATCTTGGCCATGGAAGTAGCAGCCCCAGAGTCAAAGAGGCTTTTCTCCTCTCTTTTAAATGGTAGATGTTTGCTTTTTAAAACAAAATAATCAAATAAAAAGCCCCTAGGTTGTTTCAGAGAGCTTTCCAGACCTGCCCTCGCTCCTGGGGAAGCGCTCGAGGGGATCTCCGATGGATGGATTGAGGTTTCCTGTGAAAAGCTCTTGGTTTGGATTGACTGAGTGGTGGAGGAATGACAGTAATTACAGAGGATTAGAGACTTGCAGGTCTGCCAGTCAGGGGAGCAGAGCAAGCACTGTGAGAGTGAGCAAGTGCTTGCAAACACAGTCCCCCACCGGGGAGGAGGGAGCTGCTCCCCACCAGCAGGACACCTCTGAATGCTTCAGAGCACAGAGGAATAGCTGAGGCTCTGGGAGAAGGGGAGGCTGTGGGTGGAACTATTCTGGTTAATTAGAGGCTGTCAGGAAAGATTCATCTAACTTACAGTTCCTTAGTCATTGTTTTTAAATATAGCAGTGCCTTAAATCCCGAGCTTAAATACAAGCAGATAAATGTGTGGATTGTAGCGTTTCTCACAGCAGGTTAAATTCAGGGGGCGTAGAGGAACTTGCAGGAACTGGGGATAAAAATACATTTCTCTCAGTTCAGCTGGAGCAGGGGAGGCCTTTTACATCAGCTCTGAGGACAGAGTCTGCTCCCGGGTGGAGTGTATCGATACCCGCCATGCAGAGGGAAATGTGCTTTAGTCAAGGATCAGTCTGCACCAGGCACTTGGGAGTGAAGGATGAACCTGCACTCTGGGGCTTATGCAGCCTCCAGACAAGCCCAGCCCAGCTCAGTTTGGGGAACAGTGTCCACACCAAGTCCTGGTGAGAAGAGCCGTGTGTGGGTGCTGGGATGGAGGTCCAGCTGTGGGTGTCCCACCTGCCGAGGCTGGGCTGGCACAGATCAACACAAAGTGAGCAGTGCTGGATGGAAATCAAGGGCAACAGGGGGAAAAACCTGCCTGCACCCAGGAAAAGTGGCAATGAAATTCATACTGTGGGCACCTGGGAACCAGGTTTGGCTTGGCTGGCGAATTCTGTCGAGATCAAGAGGCAGCTGTTTCAAACCACAGATATGTGGGGCCTTAAAATCAGCTAAAAATATTAGAAAATATGTTCACATTAAAAAAGGCAAAGATAATTAAAATCAAGCTTGCATCATCTAAGGCTCCAAAGCCTTTCCAAACATGTCCCTTTCCATCCCTTTCAGCTTTGTCCTCTTGCTTGCAGGGGCGAGCCGGGCTGTGAACTGTGAGCTCCTCATTACAGCAGGACTTGTGATGGCTGTTGACTGCAGAAGGATAGATTGAAATGCAGGGCAAACAAAGGCCTGGTGCTGAAAGAGGTCATTCTGTGCCGTGGTGGCCGGGGCTGTGCCGGCCGGGGCTGTGCTCGGGGTTGTTTGTGGCGAGTGGTGCTGAGTGGCTCAGCAGCAGGGCTGGCTGTGGGCACAGCACCATCCTGGCACAGGTTAGCACGGCCAGGGGGCAGGGGGCATATCCCAAAGGTGTAAAGACCTCACAGATGCTTCTCCCCCAAAACCCCTTTCCCTGGGACAGCTGACCCCCCGGGTGTCCGTGTGTCCGGAGCGCATCCCTCCAAAGGCTTTCCCACAAAAGGATGGAAGCTGCCTTTCCTTCCCACCGAGTGGCTGGCTGCAGCAGGGGGTGGGGAGGTGGGGAGGAGGGAGTGCTGTCACGAAGAAGGGGGCACGCTGTGTCGTCAGCGGCGCCGGCAGCCCCGGCTCGGCAGCTCCATCGCCGCGCCAGCCGCCGGAGCACGCGCAGCCAGCCGCGATGTCCCTGTCCAACAAGCAGCCGCTCTCCGAGTACAGCCAGCTGGGCACGGGCAAGGGCAGCGAGGGCTTCTCGGAAGCCTTCCACTGCATGGAGCCCCCCAAGGACTTCGGCAGGACCGAGTTCGAGTGGCAGCGCACCGAGGGGAAGCTTAATGAGATTGGCTTGAACGTGAACTCCGGGGGACCGATTAAGGACGGGCTCGTTAAGAACGCCGCTTTCACGGACGAGGACAAGCTCTGCTTCTTCGAGGGGAAACTGGACAAAGAGATAAAAATAGCTCAGAAAGACAAAAGAGAAATTGAGGTGCAAGGCAAGAAATACCAGGCGGCTGCAGGTCACCTTGAGAGCTGGTCTTTGATTTCTGACACGTTCCCCTCTGTGGAAGGGAACTTTGCAAACCCTAAAACGACAGATTTTCGCGTGGGACAGGCAGGAGCTGAAAAACCTGGTCCTGGGCTGGGGAAAAATGAAGCCATCACCGATCAGGAGAAAGCAGTCGGCAAGGCTGGGGTGGAGACCAAGTGCCAGCCAGAGCCAAACCTGCCCCATCTGTCCGTGTCGGAGAGCGATCCCAGCAAGTACATGAAGGAGCAGGAAATCAGTGTCTGGAACCCCAATTTCCACCCTGTCCCGCCTAAGGACTCGGGGACTAACGAGGCAGCCGTGAAAAAAGATGGAGCCCCCAGCTATTGTGTAATTGGAGTGGTTAATGACAGCTACGGGCAGAGCGGGGTCTCCTCTCCCTGCCCGGCACCCAAAGCGGAGCCCCCCAGGACCACCGTGGAGCTGGCCCAGGATGACTCCAGAAGCAGTCACTTGGACAGCAGCACCGAGCTGGAGGAGGAGGTGGAGGACAGGCTGGGCTGCGTGGACGAGGGCAGTTTCCTGGACAGGGCTGCCCACCAAAGGAAGGCGATGAGGCGTGCGATGTCAGAGTGCTCTCACTTGTCGGTGCCCCTCGCCCTGAACCTGGCCGATAAATACCCTGAGCCGGTGCTTAGAGAGGACGTGGCCACTGGGCTGCTCTCTCCGAGCAGCAGCCTGACCCAGAGCGCCGGCCCCACGGCCAGGAAGGCCAGCGCCCCGATGAAGAGGTCAATGACCGTGGCGGAGGAGCAGACGGCTGCGAGCGGCTCGGGCGGCCAGCAGAGCCCTGTGGGGCTGCCCAGCGAGGAGGGCAGGCAGCTCCAGCCCCACGACGAGCCGGCCGCCAAGAAGAGGGACGAGGGCACCGGCACCTCGGGCAGGAGGGAGCCGGGCAGCCCGAGCGTGTATCACAGCAAGCTGGAGCAGATCCCTGAGCTGGGCAGCCAGGACAAAGAGAGGGAGGAGGCGGCGGGGAAGGGGGAGAAGGGCAGTGCCGCCGATGGAGCCAACGGGGGCTCCGGTGCTCCCAAGGGCAAAGGCGCCGAGATGGAAGGCGGCAAAGCGGCTCCTCCGGAAAGGAAAGAGATCCAGGTCAGCAGTGTGCAGAGCTCCCCGGCTCCCAAGCAAGGAGATTTACCACGTGATGGTATGTTACTAATTTTTACCTCCCTGGGCAGCGAGCAGGCAGGAGCTGGGAAGCCACTCGGTGACTTTGGAGCCCGGAGGCGGCGGGCGGGCAGCTCGGGGCACCTGCAGAGCAGCACGGTCCTCACTGCGGGACCTGGGACAAAGGATGCCTTTTGTGATGGGGAAAAAGGGGGGGAAGAGGGGACAGTGTCGCCTGGCTGGTCGCACAGCATCTGCTGCAGCACCAGCTCTTAGTTCCTTGTTGGGTCCTCAGCCTGACCGATAGATCTGAGAGCCGTGGCACCCGCAGGGCTTCCACGTTGGTCTCTTTGGGGTGCCCTGCTGCTGCCACACCCCCAGGAGCAGAGGTGCCCTCTGCCCATGGGCTGTTTCCTTAGAGCCAGAGCCGTGTCAAAGTTAAAACCTTTCAACCCGTGCCAGAAAAACCTGCCGACTGTGCCTTTCCCGTGAGCCTTTGGCACCTTTTGGGATTTCTGTTTGAGGGCAGCAGCAAGAGTGATGGGTGGAATGATTTACAGAGTTAAGCTCTTCCCGGTGCTGAAATTCAAAGTGGGATTTCCCCGTCCCTTTCTGGAACCTCTTTCCCAAACCCCTGGTTTCAATGGAGCTTTTCCCATTGCAAGGATCAATAGCAGCTTGTTGTGTTTGGTGGGTTGTTGTTTCAGTGGTGCTGTGATGCATGAGCTCACTCTTCCCGGATTTAAAATCTGTGAGAACAGTAGTTAACCTTTGTTCTCCCTCCTGGAACAGCGTCCCTGTCCCTCTTGCCAGCCTCAGCCACCAATAAACCTGCTTTTCTCCCCGATTTGGGATGTGAGGATGGTGTTGGGGCTTTGTCTGTCGCCCGCGTTAAGGAGAGCTTTGCACGGGGAGAGGAAAGAAAATGTGTCGGGATAAAGACAAAAGATTTGCATGAGGGTTTTTGCATCCAGTGGCTCCCTTTGCAGCTGGTTTGCTGAACCCTCAGAGGATCAGTGTTAAATGGGAATGATGGTGTGTCCTGGGGACGGGGAGAGTGAAGGGCAGGTGTGGAGAGGGATGTGCTGCTCAGGCAGAGCTCCAGAACGCTTCGTTTGGGTTGGTGAGGGAGCTGGGGAAGGGCAGGCTCTGCTGCCCCTGGATTAGGGCTCTGCTGCTCCAGTGGTGTGTTAGTGACACCCCATGGTCACTGACACCACGCTCTGCTCATCGTCCCTCATCCAGCTGCCACTAACCATTTCTGCACCTAATGAGTTTTGCTTCTCCCTAGAAATTCCTCTAAGGTGCTTCAATTTCCAGGGCTCCTGCTTGGACACTGTAGAACAAGGCTTGGGCAGTACAAAACTCTGCTCTCTGAAGTGCTGATGTGTCTCACCTTGTCCCAGAATCCCGGAATCCCAGAAGGGTTTGGGTTGGAAGGACCTTAAAGCTCATCTTGTTCCCCCTCCTTCCACAGGCAGGGACACCTTCCAGTGTCCCAGGTTTCTCCAAGTCCTGTCCAACCTGAACACTCCCAGGGTTGAGGAGTTCAGGGTGGGGACCTTCTTCCCTTTCCATCCTCTCGGGGTTACCTTGTTCCTTACGCTCGGCTGGACGGGCAGATTTCAACCCACTCTGGCAGCCGTGAGACGAAGCCGTGGCAGTTTTGGTGGCAGCACATCACTCATGGCAGACCTGGGGCCTTTGGAGCCTGAGCTGAGCTGGCAGGTCCTTTCAGGCAGGTGGGAGCCCTCAGGTCTCCTGTGATAGTCACACAGAGGTCCTGGCTGGAGCTGTGGTTGGACACGTGTCAGCTTGGGCTCCACCAGAGCTGGGTGGTCTGTGCCCACCTGGACACGTGTTGGCTTGGGCTCCACCAGAGCTGGGTGGTCTGTGCTCACCTGGACACTTGTCAGTTTGGGCTCCACCTGAGCTGGGTGGTCTGTGCTCACCTGGACACAGGTTGGCTTGGGCTCCACCAGAGCTGGGTGGTTTGTCTTCACTGTGCTCGGGTTTGTACTTCACCATCAGATGTCTTGAGAGCTGAAATGTGCCAGGCATTCAGTGATGTTGGCAGCAAATGTGGAAGAGAAAAAAGCAAAAATTGCTGCATCTGTGCACACCTTTCTTGTCGCAGGGGTCCCGGGGTGGTGGGGTTTCATGACATCTTTCGTGTCCCAGAGTTCCAGGGGTGTGCCAAGACCTTCCATGTCCTGAGGTTTTCGGGGTGGTGGGGTTTGATGGCACCTTTCATGTCCCAGGTGGTTTGGGCTGGTGGGGTTTGCTGACACCTGCTCTGCCACTGAGGTTTAACTATAAGGCAAACCAGCAATGAGGTTCATATTTTGGGTGAGTAGGACCCCCAGTTTGCCTTGGCTGATGAATTCTGTCAGGCTCAAGAGGCAGCTGCTTGAAAACACAGATCTGTGGGATCTTTAAATCAGAAGAACAAGAAAAGCTCATCTGAAGAGGATGGACATGTTTTCCCCAGCGGGGCTGAGCATCCCTGCTGGAAAGGTCACTGAGAGATGGGAGTGCTCGGGGTGTTGTGCTCGGGTTGTGTTTGCAGATGGCTAATTGCTGTTGCCAAAGGTTTGTTTAGCATTTAGGTTTCAAATTTTGCTCTCTCAATCTTTATTTTAAAAGCTTGTTTCTGTCCTTAAAACCACAGGACTGAGTGGGAGGTGATACAGGAATACCTTAGCTGGCAGAGCACTCACGGGTCTTCCTGGGCATGAATATCATAGAATTGTAACTTATTTTTCACTCTCTTTAATTTTCACCCTTAGTAATCTCTGGATTTATCCTCTCCTGGAAGCCAACAAAGCAGTAAATGCAAAGAAATGCTCTCTTTGCTTTCTGTCTGTGCAGTTAAGAGAGTTCCTGGAATGCCAGAGGAACCAGGCAGAGGTTCCTCAGACGTGTGTGCCAAGCTTGTAGTCTGTGTGTGCTGAGGTGTTTGCCTGCCCTGTGCATCAGCAGAGGGTGGTTATAACCCAGGTAACTCCCTGGGCAGGCAGTGCTGGCTGGGAGTTGGAACTGATGCTAAACCTGGCCTTGCATTTCATCCTGGGCTCAGTTACCCCCCGAACCCTCAGCAGCTTCCCCTGCCTCAGTCTTGGTTTCCCCTTCCAGGTGTCCATCCAGTCCCGAGGCAGCGTGTCCCAAATGGCCAAGGATCCTTTTTATCCGATAGAAGGAGCTTTTTCCTGCTGTTTTTTAATTCTTCTCTTTTTCTGCCTGTTCTGGCTCTTCATCCCGAACTCGGTGCTTGGATCTGGAGTAACAAATTTTGTCACTTTTCTTTCATCCTCAGAGTTCTTTAAAGAATTGATTCCAAGCTGACTCCAGTCACTGGGGTGGTGTCTCCACCTAAAGCAGCCTGCCTTCCTTGGCTCTACCCACCCAGGTTGGGGGAGTTTTTTCCTAAATGCCTGTTACTCTTGGGTTTTTTAAGATGGCCTAGAATGGTGCATGGAACATTCTGTCTTGCAGATAGGAGGGTGTTAGTGGGATCACAGAATCCTGGCTTGGTTTGGGCCAGAAGGGGTCTTAAATCTCCTGCAGTGATGGCACATTTAGTTTCATTTCCTTCTAAGAGCTGCCCCAGAGGTGCTCCCAGTCCAACCTCTTGCGTGCCCACGACAGGTATTTTAGGCAAGGAGATCCTGCTGCAGATTAGTCCTGCTCAGAGCTGAGCCCAGCACTGGCCCTCAGATGCTCAGGAGTCACTGCAGGTTCTGCCCAGGCTGTTCCCAGCACCAAGGTTGGATTTATTCATGTCGAGTGTGAGCTGTGTGTGATTTATTGCACATCTCATTGTACCTCACCTTGAGTGCTCCCCTTCCGTGGGCGCCGTCCTTCACCGCTGCCTTCTCTTCTCTCTTCCTCTTGGCATTGCCTGGGAATATTGTCTGCCCAGAAGCACCAGGGATTCCAGGCTCTGCCAGACCCACAGGTTGGGGCTGTCACTTCTGTCACTGCCCAGCTCAGTGTGTGCATCAGAAACTCATCGGGGCTCTCCCACTCTGATTTCTTTACAATCCACAAGCAAAAGTCCTGACCCCCCTGCAGGACTCTTTAGCAAAGCACTGTGTGGTTTGGGTAAATGCAGAACCTGAGACTCCCAGCATGAGTGAGGCTGGGAGGGCCTGTGGCCCCAGGTTTGCAGCAATTAAAGCTCCTTATGGGATTAGGAAGATCAGCCCAGCCCCTGCACTGAACTGACATCCAGGTGGTGGTTGCTCCTGGACTGCTCAGCAGGTGAAACACTGCCCATGGTGAGGGAGGAAAGACAGAGCTGGTTGCAGGAGGGAGGGGAAAATGAAGGGGCTGCTGATAAATGAGGCTGGTGCTGGTTCACTGGAGAGCCTGCCTGGGTGTGTGTGTTCAGCCTTAAACAAGAACAACCTCTGGCCTCTCCCAGGGGCTGAGTTCAGTTGCTGCTGGAAGTGCCAGGGTTGTCTGCTCAGCCAGGAGGGTTCTCTGTTCCCATCCCTGCTGTGTGTTCTCAAAGATGGCAAAACCCCTGGGTGTCTGAGGGACACAACCTTCAGACCAGTGGCTCACAGCACCTCCATCATCCTCCCTCTCCCCCTCTGGGGACAGAGATGAGAAGGGCAGGGAGACGTTCAGCAGCAGAAATGGGTTGGCCCAGGATGTTGGTTATGGCCTGCACTGCTCATCCCTGGGAATTCCTGCTGGAAGCTTGGGGTGCCAGGTGTGGCAGGGCTTGAAGAGTGGGAATCTCTGTGGATGGTATCAAGGGGTATAAACGGCTGGGCTGCAGGTCCAAGGCCAGGGATGTGTCAGCTGAAACAAGGGTGAGAGGGACCCCCAGAGCGGCTGCTGTGCCAGAGTGGCACTGGGTGACAGGCAGGACCTTGGCCCTGGACTGGGGGACCCTCAGTGACATCTCTGTGTCTGAGTGTTCTGAGACAGGACTGTTGGTACTTTGCAACCTGAGCAGTGTGGAAGAGCAGCTTTGTGCCTTCAGGTACTGGAAAGCTGGAGAGGGACTTGGGATGAGGCATGGAGGGACAGGAGGCAGGGAATGGCTTCCCACTGGAAAAGGGGAGCTTTATATCAGATAGTGGGAAGGAATTGCTGGCTGGGAGGGTGGGGAGGGACTGGAGAAGCTGTGGCTGCCCCTGGATCCCTGGAAGTGTCCAAGGCCAGGCTGGATGGGGCTTGGAGCACCCTGGGCTGGTGGAAGATGTCCCTGCCCATGGCAGGGGGTGAAAGTAGTTGATCCTTAAGGTCCCTTCTGACCCAAAACATTCTGGGATTCTATGATTCAAGCTAAAAATTAATGGAGCTTTAGAGCCTGTCCCGCAAAGCTGCATCAGGCACCTTCATTTCAATGCTGTAGTTCAGCTTTGTGGTTCAACGCCTTCACAGCAGAGCTTAGTAAAAACATGGACTTGTATCCCATCGAAGTTTATTTAACCTCTTGCAATGAAGAGCCTTTGGACCTCGGTATGAAAAACACTCAGCTCTGACATTTTCCACCCAAGGAATGGCTGCCCTCTCTCTGTCACCCTCCCCCAGGGCTCACTGTGTCAGCCCAGCGCTGCCTCCTGGGAGCGGCTCCGCACCAAGGGATGTCTCAGTTCTCCATTCTGGACTCGGGGTCACTTCCCGGGATGCCCAGTGAGACTCTGCTCGACGGGAGACTCACACTGTGTTAGGAGTGAGGCATTTTTCAGGAAGCCTGGCTTAGGGCAGCAAACAGAACCATTGGTAACAAAGCACTAATAGAGGGATGCTGCTATATTGGTATGACAGGAAATGTTTGCAACTCCTGCAGCTCAGAAGTGAACGACTGGAATTGTGTTTTAAAAGACCCACACCAAAATACTCCTATATTTATCTGATAAAACAGATCATCATGGAGAAATCTATTTTCCTGACAGAAGCTGCAGTTTTGCAGGGCCATGAGAAAATTCTTCAACCAGGCAGCCCCAGAAAACCTTTGAAAACTGATTCCTATTGTTGAAGGTATATTGCTCTGCCATCAGAGCCTTCCTAGCCCTTCAGGGGCAAAAGAAACTCAAATATACTTCTGTAATCAAAGATCTAAAACTCAATCCAGCAGGCAAGGGCTATGTACTTGATCCAAAGCATGACTGTAGGAAAGCTTCAGTCTTCCTCTCCCCAGTCTCCCTTCTATAAAAAGAAAAAACCTGATTAAGACTAGACAGGTTAAGTGGAATCCACTTCAAATGCTTCTTTAGAAGCCTACATTAATCATCAAGATTTCTCTTTGATTTTGGTAGATTGGTAACATTATACTGGTACAAAACAACTAGTCATACTGGACCCTCTACCTGGCCCCTCTGATACCCTGCCAGGGTCAGAAGTGGGACCCAGGGGCAGTGCTCAAGCCCCCTTGTCACTCTCTATGGCATAAGCATTACAGGCATACATGGCCCCTTTCAAAGGCTACAGCAGTGGGGCATTACAAAAATAAGGAAAAACTCTTGGGCTGTACTTACGGCATCTAAAAGAACTGCCAATTTTCTTTCCTGAAATGAAAATATTTAGCTTGCTCAAAATATGAGTGAAAGGTCATTAAATAAATAAATCAAGTAGTCAAATGGCTGACCAAATTACAAACTTTGTCAACCAAAGTTTGGTTATAGTACTTTTGAAACCTCCTAATAATGTCAATATTCTGCATATATGTACAGATTTGCACTATACAGAGCATAAAATGTTTTAAGCCTGTTCTAATGAAGGGAGAAGTATAACCAAACAGTACACTCTGCCTAAGGCACGCAGTGCACATTGTTCTATGAATATTTCAATGGGTTTGAGAACTTGTTTTTCAAGCAGTTGGATGGGGGGATAATTACAGGTCCCTTCCAAGTGACAATTCTGTTCTATTTTAACTGACTTCTCTCTCGTGTTCTCTATATTATTCTCCTTAATCACCATTGCTCTGGAATTTTAAAGAGAAATTGCACACTTGAAAGACATTTTAGATGCAGAAATAACACTCAGTTATTCCAGAAGGGAATAACTGAAGCAATGACAAACATCAGAGAATGCCCTATATTTGTATTCAGTCCATAAAAATAAAAAAAAAAAAATTAAATCAAAACCACAACAATATTCTTACCAATATCTTCAAACAGGAAAAGGAGACTAGAGTTCACTTAATTAACTTATTATGTCTTCTGTATCTTAAAACACAGGGGGTCTTTTGTTTCATAGCATGCTTGCCTGAACAAAGAATTAATCAGCAACATAAGGTATGGAAGTCTTAGTTTAAATGTTGTCTAAGCTCCAAGGGTAGCAGGTTATTATAAATAAACATAACTGCTACTGGACAGATTGAAATACCACCCTCATTCCAAGTGGAATATCCTTCTCAGTATCTGCTGCCTTTGGAACTGGAAGATAGCAATGCCTATAAAACCTGGCTACAAATTACTGCAAGAAATGATCAAGAAGTTTGTCAATGGTTTTAAAAAGTGTATAAAACACTGCACAGAGATATTTTATAAGGAAATGAACAGGATATGATTTTATATATGCCAGCTTTATGATTTATTTGGTGTCTGCTCAGTATGAGTATACAATAAAGGAAAAGGATGTTTCCACTTTAGCAGACTCATGAAGCCAAAATGTATTATACTAATCCCTGAAAATCTAGTACATTTTTACCTAATAAATATAATTTGTGAAATGTATTTGTCCAAATATTTTTCATTTTTATATACTTTTATGCAACCTATTAAACTAAAATATATTATGGTTTACTTAGAACGAATTTAACAATTATATCTTGTATATTATCAAGACAACAGGATGAGAGGAAATGGCCTCAAGTCATGCCAGGAAAGGTTTCGATTAGCCATTAGGAAAGATTTTTCCACATAAAGGGTTGTGAAGGCTTGGAACAGGCTGCCCAGAGAAGTGGCAGAGGTCAAAAAAATGTGTGGATGTGGCACTTGGGACATGGTGAACATGGTGGTGGTGCTGGGCTGGTGGTTGGACTTGATGACCTTAAAGATCATTAACAACCTTAACAATTCTGGCATTCTATGAAAACATTGTAAACACTGGGCACTTTATGATATGTGGTGTTAAAGTCACCTGTTCAGTACACGACAGCGAAGGAAACGCAGGTTTCACAGAAATCTGAGCAAATGCTGGATAAATCAGAAAACCTGGCTCCAGTTTGTTGCTGTTCTGCCCAAGCCCCTGAGTCAACCCTGTACTGCAGTCCCTTCCTTTGGGGCCCAGCAGGTGCCCATGTGCCCAGGTCAGGCAGAGAGAAGGCCATCAATACATCAATACATTCCTTGTGTGGCAACTTGAACTGCTTCAACATGCATTATTTTATTGCTTTACTTTAAGTAGCTTAAGCTTTAGGTTCAAATGCTCAATGAAAAGCCACAAACAACACACAGAGTTGCCAAGGTTAATTAAGCCTCTGGTGAGATAAAAACCAGTTCTGCAAACAACACAAACACCACAAAAGGTTCCATGAGAATTCACTTGGATTTCTACATGACTTTCCTTTGGCAAAGGAAGCACACATTTAGTGACCATTCAACCAAGTTGCTGATATCCTTGTTAAAAGCTTGTTCTGATGATACACACCTAAACATCACCCAAAACTGGCATTCCTTCATACACAAAATCTGCATGGCAAGAGTTTGGGTTGGTGGAAGTTCTTGTTAGGGAAGCAAACAAATGCCTGTGTCTTCACAAAGTCAAACAAGTGAAACAACAGGTCTTGTTTTACCATATTAGAATCACAGAATTGTTTGGGTTTGAAAAGACCATGAAGATCAAGTCCAGCCACGAACCCAGCACCACCACCAGGTTCACCACTGTCCTCAAGTGCCAGTGTTTGATAACCCTTTCTGTGAATAAGTTTTCTCTAGAACCCAATCTAAACCTCCCCTGCACCCTCCTGTCAGGAAGCTGTAGAGAGTGAGAAGGTCCCCCCCGAGCCTCCTTTTCACCAGGCTGAACTGACATGTGAGGTTGGAGGACCGATGTGTGAGCTTGCAAGCACTATAATCTTCTGCCATTGCTTGCACAAACTCTCCATTGAAGGTCCTTCCTGTAGCAATTTAAGTTTGCAACATTTGCATAAGAATGTTCATCCGAAAAGCTTTCCTACACAGTTAGGAGTAATGGCGAGAGGACCAAGGAACACAACACTGCAGCTCTGCAAAGCCATACTGTCCAGCACTGCCCACAGACCACACATTTTCCTCATCTGTTACCCAGATCAGGCTAGGTCAGACTGCTGAGATTTTCTTGGTTGGCAATGTTTTCTTTAAAATGGAAGGTAAAACACCTGGCTCAGTTCTGTATGGAAGGTAATTCTGAGGGCTGAGACCACCAGCAGCTCTTTATGCTGAGGTGATCCCAGTCCTCTCCCAGAGAGGCCCACTGTGCCTGCTCTATCCTTGAATCTCTCATCCTTTTCAGCTGAAAATACAGAGAATAATTGGTTTCTTTTCCTGACTGGTGGATGACCTTTCTAATTATTGTTACCAACCTTCTCTGCTAGAATATATTTTTAATTGCAATATACCTAAGGATTACAGTATGTATTTAAATTAATCAAGTAACTAAATAATGGGAATACATACAGCACTTAAAGAAACCATAAGACAATAAACAAATTGCACATTTCTGAGGCTTACCACCATTATCCTGAATTTCATTCCAGCCCTTCTGTTGCAAATTTTGCATATTAATAGAATCATAGAACCACATAATGTTTTGGGTTGGAAGGGATCTTAAAGATCATTTTGTTCCACTGCCTGCCATTGGCAGGGACACCTTTCAGCAGACCAGTTTACTCAGAGCCTTATCTAACCTGGCATTCAACCCCTCCAGGATGGGGGGCTCACAACCTCTCTGGGTAACCTGTTTATAGTGGGAAAAATTCTGGAGTGACTCAGTTACTTGAGTGGCCCTTCCAACGTGATAGAGGCATGAACCCCTCAAAAAATCAGTATACACACTTACCCATGCTGCTGCAGTCATTCTTGCAAAGTGCCAGTCAAATGGCTGTGGGAAGACGTCAGAGCAGCCAGAGGATGAAATGAAAGAGAACAAAAATGTGTTCAGTTTACTTGAAAAAAACCCCAAACAGATGTGAGTAGACAAATGGTAAGAACATTAATCCTGATAATTCGGGCATACTTGTATAAAAGTCTACGAGTAAGTATTTCCAGATTAATGTTTTCCTCTTCTTATTCATTACACTGAAGGCCCCTTGGTATCAGTTTCCTATTCCCAGTGATCAGTCCTATTTCCTAGGACATACTATTCAAATATTTCCTGCTTAGATCTCCATTCCCCAGCAGAGAATCTGGCCCAAAATGTCCATTTGTGGGAAATGTAGCTAAACCATTTTATGAACAGGTTCAAATGCATTCACTTCCCAAAACACAGAAGCTCCTGTTACCTCTTTCTGTTTTCTCTCCCTTCACCATTCTCTCTGGTTGGGACTGTGGCATTGAAGTATGGAGGTCTAAAGCTCAACTGATTTTAGTTGCTCAAACAGTATCACTGGAAGAACAAAGAAAACCCAAACCCAAACACTTGCCCAAGCCTTCCAGATATGTGTAATAGAGAAACTGTTTACATTTCTGTGTGAGGGAAAGTGTGGAATGACAGCTCCTTTTTGTATTGCTGGAGTTTGGTGGGTAGGCTGCTACTGATTATAGTTAATCATTTATTTAGCAGTATTAGCACATATAAATGCCAATTATTAGCATGATTAGACTGCTAAGGGAACTAGCATGCATAGTCTAGCTGTGTGTTAGGAGCTATTAACCAAATAATCTGAGACATGAATGATGGAATCACCCAAAATGTGGCCAAAGGGAATGGGAGAGACAGGAACCTGCCATCAGCCATCACCCCATGCAGAGAGGACACGAGCAGCATACCTGCCTTTGGAGAGCAATTGTCTGGGGAATGCTGCAGTAGCTGCAGAAATTCTGCTAAATCAGCTCCTGCTTGCAAAGAGGAGCCACAGCTTGTCTGCCATGGAGCTGAGTTAGGCACACCAAGTTCCTCATTGCAGATGACAAGGCAGCAGATCTGCCTTTCTTTCCTCCCAGACCATGGGCTCCCTCACTGCAACAGTTACCTCCCTGGGGAGCTCCACACTCTGTTAAGATTCAGTGTGCACAAGTCACAGGTAAATGCCTCACAATTTGCTGTCTAAAGCCTGGACAGGAAGGATAAAGGGGCAAGCTTGAGGTCTGTGTACTCATTCTTCCAACAGACCAACATTTGAAGGCAAAAACCAATCCTTTCCTCTCTGCCCTTCTCGTAATGGTAATTGCTCTACCCTGCAATAAACATGCTGTTCTAGCGCTCTCCCCTGTGATACAGGTATGCCAGCCTGGGGAAAACAAACCTCTCTCATGAGATGCACATACTGTGACACTGGATTTCATGCTGCTGAAAGCTCTTGGGAACAATTTAACGTATCTCCTTTGTCCTTCACCAAAGGTTTACGGTCTTCCTACAACCAGAAACCAAGTAGGACTCTTTGTTTACCTGCTCCCTACCTCAAAAAAAAGCCTAAATGAAGACCTTGATTCAATGATTGCTAAATGATTGAATAAAAGCACTCAGTGCTGCAGAGAAAAACCCTCACCAGTGAGGCAAAAGTAATTACTAGTCAGTTATGACCTTATTCTCTTGTGATCTTCCTGTTTCTTGCTGGAATTTTATCAGATGCGAGACTTGATGATCTTAAAGGTCTCTTCCAACCTTATTGATTCCTGATGATCAGAACATACTTAGTTTTTAAGTTATTTACTTTAATAACTGAAATGTTTAGGCTCTTTTAAAGAACATTTATTTTCTGTCACTGAAGGAGAAGACATAACATTAACAGATACTGGCTTATGGTCATTTGTGCCAGGAAGTGCAGCTTTCACAACTTTTATTTTGATTAAACTCTCACAGTTCAAACAATGTGTGTGTTATTTACTGAGATTTGTGTTCTGTCTTTGAAAACTCCAATTATATTTTCTAATTAGGAACCTTAAGTGACAAATTTTAACCCAGTGCTCTATAGATAGAGAGACTCAGTGTTCCTGAAGCTGCAGACCTGGGCCAGCACCACAGCAATACCTGTGCAAATAGGTAAGCTACTCATGGTTCTGCCTGGTTCCCCCTTCTTATTTCCTTATTGCAATAAATTCCCTGGCTAGAGGCATCTTGCCTCCCAGGGAACAACCCTTAGACCATGGCTCAGGAACAGCTGCTGCACTGCTAAAGGGATACCCTGGACACCTTATTAAACTGGGAGGAGGGTGAAGGACAGTTCAGAAACTTCATGAAATCCCAAAATGGTTTGGCCTGGAAGGGACCATAAAGCTCATCCAGTGCCACTCCCTGCCATGGGCAGGTGACGTGTGGAAAAAGACCCCACAACCAGGTAGTTGTAGAGAAGGTACATTTATTCAGTGCTGGATGCATGGGGGATTGGTTCACCAAAAACATGCACACCCTTCTGTGCTCACAGGTTTGTTTAAATACAGTTAAAACATGCATATTCATTATTTCTTTATACATATGCACTATTTTCTTAGAAAAGGCAGGGTTATTCTAATCAGTTCTGAGAAGTAATTTCCATTTTCTCCGCCTTGCACTCCTCC